>CAUJGJ010000200.1:360174-377674 GCA_963170055.1 Halisarca cf. caerulea | reverse complement strand
GGGGGATTCATCGAAAACTCTGTCGACTACCGTCTCTAAAGTGATCATCTCCTTCTCTGTTGATATCATCTGAAGGGTACCTCTGGAAATAATCAATATAACGACAATGTCTTCTGCAGATGTTTACATGGCCAAAACCGGAAATAATATCTTCGTCCATGTTACTTCCGGAATATATCACGCAAATTCTAATTATTGTGATCAGTACAAACACTGACGAAAATTAACACGAGAAATCTACGGCCTATAACACTTGAGCAGTTTACAATGCTAATAAGTTCAAATTATAGCCGTCATTAGTTTCTGCCAACAATGCCTTGAAGTAGCTTCCGGTAGTCGCCGGAAGTGTCTCCTTCAATCATCTTGTACAAAGTCTTATGGTATTTCTGCAGGAAGGCAGCCTTGATCTCCACCAGGTCAACCTGTGCAGGAAGTGGGGCAAGCAGAGGTGACTGGGCACTACAGGTGAATAGTACATGCATACATGTGTCCTCCACCTTAGTGCATGAATATACATCCAGTCACACCCACACCCACCCACCCACCCACACACCCACACACACATCACCACACACACACACACACACACATACACACACACACATACACACACACATATCACACACACACACACACACACACACACACACACACATACACACACACACACACACACATACACACACACACACACACACACACACACACACACACACACACACACACACTGGAATTCACAATAGGAAGTGTAGAACGTAGCTACAACAATCTCTTTCAACAAACAAAAGACACTAATTGCAAACAAGAATGCCATTGTGTTCAAAATGAATAACATTGAGAAGTACTTGACTGCAGTGTGGCTGTTGCCTTCTAGTGAACTGCACTTGCTATGAATAACAATTCACTTTGTGCCATGCAAGTAAACACCACAAACCCCGAACAACTGCCTGCTAAGGGACTATGTGTACTAACTCATTAATTGTCTTGCACAATGAATTCAAAGGGAAAGGGAACATTCACAAAAGCTTCGCAGCAAAGAAAACTTGTGAACTCTCACTTTTTCTGTACACACACCAACGTACACACATACACACCAACACACACACACACACACACACACACACACACACACACACACACACACACACACACACACAGACCATGGCCGTAGGAGCACCATTTTGATTGGTCCGGTCAGTTTGAGCCAATCACTATAATATTATGCTGTGCTTGGACTGGTTATGTTTCAGTCTATACTATTGGTATATGCAAGTGCATAATAACACTACTAAACTTGCACTGAAGCCAATAACTAAGCATTATTTCCAACAAAACAGCTCAAATCGATACTTAAACTAATATCTGGTAAAAAGGGCTAATCCACTGGCTTATTCTGCCCAAAAGTCCTCTTTGGGAATGGAAATTTATCTGGTTGATGTGGAGAGGCAGGTAGAGGGTTATCCAGCGATTCAGCAATGATTTTCCAGCACTGTCGCACGAAAGAATAGCACTTCGCGAACGACGTACTGATGCATGTGACTACATGAAAAAATGGCATCGAAGTTGACACATTTCTCACACGATCGGCGGAATCATCTAGTAAATGATCGTGGATGAGCAGACTGATTAGAAATCTCCCAATTCTGGAGTATAAAGGTAATTTAAACTGTAATGAAAGATCATCATAGCTGTTTGGGTTATGTGAATTTCCGAGTCTGCTAGAATGTTTTTCTTACATAAATGTTATGTTAAAATAAAATACTGAGTTAGGCTGAAATATTGGTCAAGTGAAAACCAGACCAATCGGACCTACTCCTACGGCCATGCAGACACACCGACATACACACACACACACACACACACACATACGTACACACACAGTCCTTAACTAACTCTCACCACTGGCACCAACATCACAACCTCACAACTGGCGCCAACATCACATCACCACTGGCACCAACATCACAACCTCACAACTGGCACTAACATCACATCACCACTGGCACCAACATTACCTCACCACTCACACCATGACTACATCCCCACCATCACCCACCCACACTACTACACATATATGTACCTTCTCCACACCCGCCCTCATTCTCCACACCCACCCTCGTTCTCCCTGCCCACCCTCGTTCTCCACACCCGCCCTCGTTCTCCACACCCGCCCTCGTTCTCCACACACACCCTCGTTCTCCACACCCACCCTCGTTCTCCACACCCTCTCTCGTTCTCCCTGCCCACCCTCGTTCTCCACACCCACCCTTGTTCTCCACACCCGCCCTCATTCTCCACACCCTCTCTCGTTCTCCACACCCGCCTTTATTCTCCACCCCCTAACTGTCACCACACCCACCCACACTGCATTGTCACCACATCCCCTAACTGTCATCACACTCACCCACACTGCATTGTCACCACACCCACCCACACTGTATTGTCACCACACCCACCCACACTGCATTATCACCACACCCACCCACACTGTATTGTCACCACACCCACCCACACTGTATTGTCACCACACCCACCCACACTGCATTGTCACCACACCCACCCACACTGTATTATCACCACACCCACCCACACTGCATTGTCACCACACCCACCCACACTGCATTGTCACCACACCCACCCACACTGTATTGTCACCACACCCACCCACACTGCATTGTCACCACACCCACCCACACTGCATTGTCACCACACCCACCCACACTGTATTGTCACCACACCCACCCACACTGTATTGTCACCACACCCACAGTCACTTTTACATATACTGATTATTCCTCTCCCTGTATTCATCCCCCCACACGCCCTCCAGTATCCATCCTCACCCCACCCCTACAGACGCCTTTCCCACATCCATCTCCCCACACACTCCTTGTATCCATCCCACACACACACCCTCACCGCATCCATCAACACACCACTGGGTACCTTGGGTGTGGCCTATGGCTAAAGGCTCCCCAGTCTAAAATGATACCACATATAAAGGAAGGCACAGTGCTATGACATGTGACCACACCCACCTTCATCTCCCCACCCACTCACCTCAGATCGGGAGACCACAATCCTGATGAGTGTGGCATCATCAGTGCCTGCCCCAATCATGCTCTTGTAGAGAGCCTCTGCGAAGTACTCTGGTCTGCTCCTCACGCACATGACAACGGCTTTGAAGGCTCTTCTCAAGTCTCCACTCATCTCTCTCTCAATGCTGTTCAGAATGTCACGTTGGGAGACCTGGGGGAGGGGGGTGGGCAAATGTACATCAAACCTACACACACACACACACACACACACACACACACACACACACACACACACACACACACACACACACACACATGTACACCTCCACTGGGCACACTAACGTACACACACACACACACACACACACACATACATACACACCACACACCTTGATATATTCATCAAAGGTAGCTCTGAGCTGTGCATGACTGCGAACAGCAATGATTTGGTTGAACTTGGACTCGTCTGTTCCCCACTTCTTCTCCCCAGCCTGGTACAACTCCATTGCCTCTCGCTTGGCCTTCTCCATGTCAACAGTTCTGTTCTCCTCCCGAGCTCCCTGCACGTGGGGGATGGCAGATGTACACAAGTACACACACTGCATACAAAACATTATACACAACACACAACACACAGGACGCACACCACACAACACACAGCACACATGGTACGCACACCACACACAACACACAGTACACACACCACACAACACACAGCACACAACACACACAGTACACACACACTAAATATACTTGAAATACACACACAGCACACAGAGTATGCACACTACTAGACTTCAAACACACCACACACAGTACACACACACCAACGTACACACACCACACACAGTACACACACACCAACGTACACACACCACACACAGTACACACACACCAACGTACATACACCACACACAGTACACACACACAGTACAGATGTAGTACACACACCACACACAGTACACACACACAGTACATATGTAGTACACACACACACACAAGTACATGTGTACAAACTACAGACACACGTCCAACACACAAAGTGCAAAACGACAAACCATTTCTGCTGTGAGCTGGGACGGGTAGTATTTGAACATAATTTAATGTAAATTTTAAGACACACGTCATAGCTTCATATTACACGTGCAAAAGGCCTATTCTGCCATTTTGTTTTCACTATCCCTACATGCGGGGTGCTACTGTACTCCCTATCCCTACATGCGGGGTGCTACTGTACTCCCTATCCCTACATGCGGGGTGCTACTGTACTCCCTATCCCTACATGCGGGGTGCTACTGTACTCCCTATCCCTACATGCGGGGTGCTACTGTACTCGCTATCCCTACATGCGGGGTGCTACTGTACTCCCTATCCCTACATGCGGGGTGCTACTGTACTCCCTATCCCTACATGCGGGTACTACTGTACTCCCTATCCCTACATGCGGGGTACTACTGTACTCCCTATCCCTACATGCGGGTACTACTGTACTCCCTGTCCCTACATACGGGGTGCTACTGTACTCCCTATCCCTACATGCGGGTACTACTGTACTCCCTATCCCTACATGCGGGTACTACTGTACTCCCTATGTAAGTGGCACTGCACACCTTGTCCACAATACGTGCATAGCATACAGCACAGATGTGAACACACACACACACACACACACACACACACACACACACACACACACACACACACACACACACATGTACACACACACACACACACACACATACATGTACACACACACACACACTCACACACACACACACACACACACACACACATGTACACACACACACACACACACACACACACACACACACACACACACACACACACACACACACTGATACACACACACACACAGTACAAGCAAGGAAAATCCACATGTTACCTGACACATGGAGACAAGGAGTCTCTTGAAGTGCCCACTCGTCTCACTGACAACATCTTTCTCAAGATCTCTCTTGTAATGCTCCTTGTACGCAGCCTTGATCTCGTGGATTTCCTACAAATAAGACATGAGAACATGAACACACAACCACCGGATACAGGCTACAAACTCTGTGGTAGTGGATGTACCATTACCATGGAAACCGACATTGAAAACTCTATTAGGAACAAACTAACATACACAGTGACACACCTTAATACATGGAATACAACACACCTACATGAACCCTACCATACACACACACACACACACGAATCCTACCATACACACACACACACACACACACACACACACACACACACACACACACACACACACACACACACACACACATACACACACATACACACACACACACACACACACACACACATACGTGCATAATCACTACATCCAGACTACTTCCACGCCCACCAGACCACTCCCACTCACTGTATTGGTCCTGGTGCAGAGTATCTCAACCAATGGAGTCTCGTCTGTCCCTGCTCCTCTCATTGCTCTCCTCAGACATTTGGCGTCGTAGAGTACTTTGGGTTCCATCATGGCCAGCAAGCAGTCCTCCAGGTTGCCACTTAGTTCACTCTTCAGTTCACGAATGAGATCCTAACAAGAAAGGATGGGGAAGGGCAAACAGGTTTAGATGGACAGACATGACAGGTTCCCTTTGAGATGGACACTACATCACTTACTCATTCACACACACACACTTTTTTTTTTTTTTTTTTTTTTTTCCACTTCATCATCATTAATAAACCAGAGGTGCATGGCTGGTACAAAAAAAACGGTTGGTAAAATGGCGATGAAGGAGTCATGAGTAAAGAATACACTGCCAACATGCTCGCCCAAAACATGGCACAGTATGGGACTACTGAGGTGGAAAGTAGTGTGGTATTCACATGACTCAACAAGTAAGGATATGATGCACTAATGAACAGAGTATTACACAATGCAATAGGAAAGTTGCAAACTATAACATGCGTGGGACAGTTTGATCATAGACACTCTACACGCCCATTCCAACCAGATCTGTGTGGCATTTAGCATATCTTGACACTTCTTACTGCTGCTAGCCGTGAAACATGTATCATCAGCATACTGTAGGGTGGATACCTGTCTGTCTGAGGAGGAAAACCGATAGCCAATATCGGGACAGACATGTTTAATGTGGTCAAGCAGTAAATTGATGACATGCAGTGTTAAAGATGGCTACAGAAAATGGGTCACCTTGGAAGACACCAACTTGAAGGCCTATTGGGTCAGTCTGCCAGTTCTGACAGGTGATGATTGCTTGCTGGTTGTTGTACAGGTTGGAGGTAAGAGCAATCAATTCACGTGGTACATGATAGTGTGATAGGGCAAACTCGATTAGCTTGTGATGAACACTGCCATATGCATTGGCCAGATCAAGCCAAGCAACAGTTAACGATCTTTGGTTCTTATTAGCATCACGGATGATCGATGAGAGCTTCAACTGATGTTCCTCGCAGCCAGCAATTCGGCTTTGGAAAGCTTTCTGGATATTGGTGTCTAGATACAAATTTTGGGTCATGTGAGCTTCCCAACGGCGCTTGATGATGGAGGTAAAAATTTTTCCAACACAAGAAGTAAGTGCGATTGGACGGAAATTCGTAGGGTCAGCTGAGTTGAAGTCGGCCTTAGGTTTGGGAATTAGCTTTATTACTGCGGCTTTCCATAAAGCTGGGACTTGACTCTTCATCAGACAAGTGTTGTAGAGATGGAGTAGGGCAGGAAAGAGTGATGGACAGCGCTTTAAGATGGTGTATGGGACAGCATCCAGTGGATTTGGGGTAGATCCACTTCGGCACTTCTTTAAGGTAAAGGCTAACTCGTGATAAGTAATAGGGCCATGGAAGAAGGGGATATTCGGCTCTGGTATGTCAGTCATCCAATGGGGCTGCTTAAAATCATTGGTAGAGGATGATTTGTAAGTCTTTCTGAAATGCTCATAGGCTTGCTTCTGTGTAAAGGATGGTGATATATGACTGATTTCATTCTCAGAGAGCAATTTGTCTGCAAAAGACCAGAAATTCCTTGTACATTGCTTGATAGCATATTTAGCAGCATTCATCTTGTTTCTCTTCAGTACCTCCTTCCGGATCTTGTTATGTTGATGTACTAATTCATGAAAAGATTTACTCATTTCTGCGATAGCTTCTTTTGAGATGGAGTGGTCTCTACAAGCTTTCCGATAACGTTTCTTCATCTGATTCTTATCACGACGGGCTTTCAATAACGAAGATTGGAGATGAGATCTATAACGGTGTACGGCCTTCTTTGATTGATGTGGGAGAGTGCCATGCTTACTTGAGAAATAGTCATAGATGTATTTGTTAAGGGTCGCATTCATTTCATCAATAGAAGTGCATGAAAGAACAGATGGCGTAACTAGTGATTTCATAAAAGCATCAGCTTCATTCCATGATTGGAAATCATTATTTGGTGGTAATTTAAGGCGTTCCTTTGGCGAGAAAGGTACATGTATGTCATAGTCAGGCAAATTTGTGTGATAGTCATTATCACATGATGTTGGCATAGGCTGGGCATTGTCCATTGGCCCACTGTGCTGGACTGCAGAGGCTGAGTAATGGAGCTCGACTTATCAGCAGAAAGAAGATAGCAGGTTTTACTATTCTTCAAATGAAGCTCAATTCGTTTATAGAATTTGTGACATCCTGAACATACATCCCCTGTTCTACATGATTTCAAAAAATGATGGTAGGCTCTTCCACGCCGTTCTGGACATCTGTACAAATGCCGACCAAGCTGTTCGAAAGACTTCCCACAAAAAGGGCAAGCATCAATAGCTTCTGCCATAGAATCCACAATAGATCAAAAAGACTATGCAACTTTTGTACTAGAACAAAACAAAGGCCTAAAATAGCACTCTGAACCTAAACTAAACTAAAAGCACTTCACTGAGAGCGAGGATTAGATGGATATCCTCTGCTCTCTCTAATCACATGGTCAGTCGGCCATTTTTCCACACACACACACACGCACACACACACACACACACACACACGCACGCACATGTGCGTACACACTTGTACTGCTACAACTCTGCATCACTGGGTGTGTCCCTACATCCACACATGCTACATCACTGGGAGGGGGTGCATAGCATACACACATGACCAAAGGTACCACATGGACCGGCTACGTATGTAAGTGCCTATCCATGTACGTGCGTACATCCACACAACAGCAATGCTCACACAGGGATCACCTATACAAACACAGGCCTGATATGCAACTTTCCATATGAACAGACTGTCAACACATGCACACATACATACACACACACACACACACACATACACACACACACACACACACACACACACACACACCTTTCCATACATGAGCTTGAACCTCTTGGCAATGTCCACCCTCTGCGCTGTGCTTCTGGTGACAAGAAGGTTGATGATGGCATCCTCATCTGTTCCCAATCCCTTCATGGCCTTGCGGAGAACGGTGGCATCAGTTTCTGCATCAAACCTGGCGGCTGGAAACACAGTACCGTGTCCAATCTCCTCATTCACTGTCAGCGCACTCATCTGCTGAGTCACCTAGGCAACACAATGTTACCATGGTGACATATACGTATTTGTAGAACCATAGTATCTATGGTAGAACATAGTGAAATGGAGGACTAACCTGAGAGGCAGGCTGCTGTGCGGGTGGTGGGTGTTGTGCGGGTGGTGGGTGCTGTGCTGGTGGTGGGTGCTGTGTGGGTGGTGGTTGTTGTCCTGGATACCCACCAGCTGAAGGTTGTTGCCCTGGATACCCACCGGGCGGCGGCTGTTGCCCTGGATACCCACTAGTTGGAGGTTGTTGTCCTGGAAACCCACCGGGTGATGGCTGTTGCCCTGGATACCCACTAGTTGGAGGTTGTTGCCCTGGAAACCCACCGGGTGGTGGCTGTTGCCCTGGATACCCACCAGGTGGTGGTTGCTGTGAAGGATAGCCATAGTTCTGGGATGGAGGCTGACCTATGTAGATGAAGGGGTGTGGTCTACATGAGGGTATGTGGTGTACATAAGGGGGTGTGGTCTGCATGAGGGTGTGTGGTGTACACAAGGGGGTGTGGTCTGCATGAGGGTGTGTGGTGTACACAAGGGGGTGTAGTCTGCATGAGGGTGTGTGGTGTACACAAGGGGGAATGGTCTGCATGAGGGGTGTGTAGACTAATGTACATGAGGGTATGTGGTCTACATGAGGGTATGTGGTGTATACAAGGGGGTGTGGACTACATGAGGGTGTGTAGTGTATGTACGACGGTGTGTGGTGTACACAAAAGGGGTGTGGTGTACATGAGGGTGTGAAGTGTACATTGGGGTGTGTGTACACAGGGGATGTGGAATACATTAGGGTGTGTGGCATACATAAGTTGGTGTAGTGACACACGAGGTGTGAGGTGTAAACAAAAGATAATGCCTCTGGTACAATAACTCAACACACACACACACACACACACACACATACACACACACACACACACACACACACACACACACACACACACCAACAGACCTGGAGGCATTCCTCCGGAGGGGTAGCCTGGACCTGCTGGGGGCGGGACCGAAGAAGGCGGGAACCCAGTTTGGGGGTATCCCTGCTGTGAGGTGGGTGGAAACCCAGCACCAGGTGGGGGCGGGTAGCCGGCCCCAGGAGGAGGTGGGTAACCAGTTCCAGTTGTAGGTGGGTAGCCTGCACCGGGTGGGGGCGGATATTGCCCTCCAGGTGGAGGGGGGTACTGTCCTCCAGGAGGGGGCGGATACTGTCCTCCAGGTGGTGGCTGCAAAAATGGTGGATAAAAGGGTGGCTACGTTAGACCAGGCTACAGCAGACGAACTAGCAACAGACAACCACAAACTAACTAACCAAACTACACACAAGTAAACTAATGGAGGAAACCATCCAGTGAGTGGTAGCAGCTAGACAGGAGACGATCACAGATTCTAGATAATCGCAATGGGAAATAATTCTAGTCGAATGACAGAAAAACCGGCAAGACTAGCAGACTCTGAGAAGCACTAACTAGTCGACGAACGAGTACACACAGAAGAAGAGATCCGTACACAAACTACACCCAAAAGAACGAATAGTAACGGACGACAACGTACAGGATAACCCGAGCCTCCAGAAGGATAAGGATAAGCCATCTTCGAAGATTCCAAAGGGAAATGAGGGGAGTAGAGATCACGTGATTAGACCACGCCCAAGCACAGGCGACTCCACCTTGCCCTTATAAGGCGTGTGACGTCACAGGAGGTTTATAGCTCGTTGACTTCTTTTCTTGTTCATTGGCATCCACTTTGTGCACGAGGGGAAATGGCTCAAGCTGTGGGTGTTTTGCTCGTACACTTCCGGGTGCTTGCTTTTGCTGCCGTTTGCTACTGTTCTCTCTTCTCACACTTCCCTCACTTCAGATCGGACGCGGTTCAATTGTTGCTGACCCGAACTTCAACGCTGAGAAGTCAGCGGAGGAGTTGAGGAAGGCTATGAAAGGCTTAGGTACCGACGAGAGGAGAGTTATCAATACACTGACCGCCTGCAATGCGGCCCAGCGACAGCAAATCAAGGTCCAGTTCAAAACTATGTATGGCAAGGTATGTATGTGTGTTTGTGTGTGTGTGCGTGTACTCATAGACCCTATGACAACTGAAGTGTTTACATGTTTATACACACAAATAACATCCGATGCTGTGCGGACTTTTGGGTGTTCGCAAAACTATGTGAAAATCACTTCTTAAATGGATAACTCAAGATAATTTTGTACACATCATCAACCAGACACGATTCTCATACTCGCCAATGACCATATCTCATTACAGGTCGAATTGATTTCAATCACTAATGTCTCTATCACTAATTTATAATTTTTGCTCATCTACGTCATTTCATTATGATACAAACTTTGAACTGTTATTTATCGAATCTTTGTACTCTCCCTTCGTTTCTTTTCTTTACCTTTCCCCTAGTGTGTATAGGAGGCTCAGATGCAGGGGTGGGGCAGAAACTGTGCCATTTGTTACACTCCGACAGCCTTACAATGTGACTTTTACCAATGAATATAGTTAGTAAAATTAATACATAAACTCACGTGGCAGAAAATAAGCACAAGATCACAAATAGGCATATAATTTTTTAAAAGTGACCAAATACTTTCAGTCTGTGCTCTTTCGGAGCCGGTGGGAGTTCAGGCACATTGCCTAAACATACTGAACCACAAGCAAATAAAGGAGGACATTCAAGGTTCATGTTTATTGCACGATAAAAAAATGGCCATAAGCGATGGTGAATTATCTGTACTGGTCAATAAAGAAAGCTGCAAGCTCGCAGTAAGGTAAGTTGTGGAGCTTGTGGTGGGAAGTAGTTCAAAGTATTGGGAAAGGAACCATAGGCAGGTAAATCTTTGCCAGATTCAATTTCTTCTTTTATTACTGATAATTTTGATACAAAGAAAAATATTTTTTAGAAAAGGACTAGAATTTTTTTCAAGGCTTGCTCAAAAAGTGGTGGGGCCAACAGGCCCAACGCCCACCTGCCCCACTAGTCTCTTATTGCCCAGACTGCTTCTTGCTTCCATATTTTTATGCTGGTGTCAATGACGTCAGCATAGAAATATTACAGAGGTGAGAAGCAGTCTGGGCAACACGAGACTACCCCACCCCTCCCTCCCACCTGCTCCTAGGCCCCTGACATGTACAAGTTTACAAGATGTAACCTTGCCTGGTTGTCGTGTGGTACACTAGCTATTCTCTCCACTGGTCCTCTTGGTGTTGCTGTGATAGGACTGGTCCTCTTGGTGTTGCTGTGGTAGGACTGGTCCTCTTGGTGTTGCTGTGGTAGGACTGGTCCTCTTGGGTGTTGCTGTGATAGGACTGGTCCTCTTGGTGTTGCTGTGGTAGGACTGGTCCTCTTGGTGTTGCTGTGGTAGGACTGGTCCTCTTGGGTGTTGCTGTGGTAGGACCGGTTCTCTTGGGTGTTGCTGTGGTAGGACTGGTCCTCTTGGGTGTTGCTGTGGTAGGACTGGTCCTCTTGGGTGTTGCTGTGATAGGACTGGTCCTCTTGGTGTTGCTGTGGTAGGACTGGTCCTCTTGGTGTTGCTGTGGTAGGACTGGTCCTCTTGGGTGTTGCTGTGGTAGGACTGGTCCTCTTGGGTGTTGCTGTGGTAGGACTGGTCCTCTTGGGTGTTGCTGTGATAGGACTGGTCCTCTTGGGTGTTGCTGTGGTAGGACTGGTCCTCTTGGGTGTTGCTGTGGTAGGACCGGTCCTCTTGGGTGTTGCTGTGATAGGATTGTGTAAGAATGCAAACCATCCACAGTGGGTGGTACCTGTTGTAGGAGGTAATGCATTCCAGTTGCTTCTGGGCTGTTGTGATGACCCTGTGTCCTAGTTGTGTGTGTGTGTGTGTGTGTGTGTGTGCGTGTGTGTGTGTGTGTGTGTGTGTACTCTGAGCAGGGTGCTGGTCATTGGCTGGTGCCCTAGATGCTATTAGCTTGGATATTACCGAGTTTAGGGCTGGGAATCACTGCTGCTGTGAATTAGGTGGATACACCATCGCTCTTCACCTGCAGCCCAGCCTTCCCCATTTCGTGGGGCTTGCAACCTCACAGATGGGCTACCCCTGAATGCATAAGGGGGCCATCAGGGATGGTGGGGGCAGCTGGCCCCTTTTGGGCCCAACAGTGGGGACCACAATAGCCCGCACTGCAGGCTGTGGTATTAGAAGTTGTGTGTGTGTGTGTGTGTGTGTGTGTGTGTGTGTGTGTGTGTGTGTGAGAGAGAGAGAGAGAGAGAGAGAGAGAGAGAGCAATCCCAAACAATGTTCACACTTGACCCCCCCCCCCCCCCCACACACACACACATCTCCCTCTGTGTGTTTGCAGGACCTCATCTCTGACTTGAAGAGTGAGCTGGGAGGGAAACTGGAGCGTGTGGTTCTAGGCCTGATGGATCCAGTCCCTGTGTACAATGCCAGGTGCTTGAGGGCTGCTATGAAGGTAAGACCGTGAAATTGAAGATGCATGGTGGAAGATGTTGTGTCTATTGTCTGTTTTACAAATTTTCTACATGTGACTTCTGAGTGTGTAGGCATGTGTGTAGGCATGTGTGTAGGCATGTGTGCAGGCATGTGTGTAGGCATGTGTGCACGTGTCAGGTGTGCTGTGCAGTGTATAATGGTCTGGTGTGTGCCCACTCATACTTGTCTTGTGTAGGGAGCAGGCACTGATGAACAAGACCTGATTGAAATCCTTTGCACTACGACCAATGAGGTTAGTCTATTCATAGTTGATTTGCAACCCCTACTCCAAGTAGCACCAGTCAATAGGAACCTTGTCTGGTGGGGCAGTTGTTACAGGGCAGTTTCGCCGGGTGATGTCATGTCACAGCTGTCCACTCCCAACATCCACTCACCCTCGCCCCTTGTCCCCCCCCCCCGTTATCCCACATACAACTCATTTCATCCACTCAACATTCATCCCACCCACTCCCCACCCTCCTGGGTTCATATTGATTGTTTCCCCTTTATAGGAAGTGCTTGCTATCACGGAGGCTTACAAAAAGGGTAAAAGTATGATCAGTTACAATTTGGCGTTGTTTGTCACTTTGTTAGTTGATTTGCAGAGATCAAGCGTAATCTTGAGAAGGATGTAATGAGCGAGACAAGTGGACACTTCAAACGTCTTCTCGTCTCTGTTCTTCAGGTGAGACCTTTGCACCCTTTCAACCACGGGGTGTCTGCACTCAGGGGTCTACACACAGGGGTCTACACACAGTAGTCTGCACACAGGGGTCTACACACAGGGGTCCACACACAGGGGTCTACACACAGGGGGTCCGCACACAGGGGTCTACACTCAGGGGGTCCGCACACAAGGGTCTGCACACGGGGGTCTACACACAGGTGTCTGCACACAGGGGTCCACACTCAGGGGTCTGCACACAGGGGTCTGCACACAGGGGTCTACACACAGTAGTCTGCACACAGGGGTCTACACACAGGGGTCCACACACAGGGGTCTACACACAGTGGTCTACACACAGTGGTCTGCACACAGGGGTCTGCACACAGGGGTCTACACACAGGGGTCTACACACAGGTGTCTGCACACAGGGGTCCACACACAGGAGTCTGCACACAGGGTCCGCACACAGTGGTCTGCACACAGGGGTCTACACACAGGGGTCTACACACAGTGGTCTGCACACAGGGGTCTACACACAGGGGTCTACACACAGGTGTCTGCACTCAGGGGTCTGCACACAGGAGTCTGCACACAGGGTCCGCACACAGTGGTCTGCACACAGTGGTCTGCACACAGGGGTCTACACACAGGGGTCTGCACACAGGGTCCGCACACAGGGGTCTACACACAGGGTCTAAGTAGTCTAGAGGTATGGAAATGTAGTGGTTTATGTCTGTATTTTCTGATTGATGTACATTTTATCATAGTTTTGTTCTTATCATTACCAGGGCAACCGTGAGGCAGAAGGTGAAGTTGATGCCGGCAAAGCTAAAGCTGATGCTCAAGCTCTTTATGATGTATGCCTCGCACACTACAGCCTCACATCTCACACACTACAGCCTCACATCTCACACACTACTGCCTCACATCTCACACACTACAGCCTCACATCTCACACACTACAGCCTCACATCTCACACACTACAGCCTCACATCTCATGCACTACAGCCTCACATATCACATACGTACCACACACACACGTGCGCGCGCACACCCACCCACACCCACACACACGCACACACACACACACACACACACACACACTGTGTTATTATAGCATCTAAACTATCTAATTACCTCACCTATGTTACCATGGTTGCAGGCTGGTGAAGGGAAGTTTGGAACTGACGAGTCCAAGTTCAACCAAATCTTGGCTGCTCGTAGCTTCTCCCATCTCAGAGTTGTCTTTGCTGAGTACAAGAACGTATGTTTGCTAAGACATGTCGAGTGTAGTGGCTAGGCTAGTGTGTGTGTGTGTGGTGTTGGTATGTCTGCAAATACCGTAGATTCGAACTGTCCAAGCTTTGTGGAGAATGATTTCAACCAGTTCTTCTGCTATAGAATAGTTTGTATCTGGACAGAAATGTAAGGAATTTT
Source organism: Halisarca cf. caerulea (assembly GCA_963170055.1). Taxonomy (NCBI): domain Eukaryota; kingdom Metazoa; phylum Porifera; class Demospongiae; order Chondrillida; family Halisarcidae; genus Halisarca; species Halisarca cf. caerulea. The sequence continues at coordinate 362,518 of CAUJGJ010000200.1, read as the reverse complement.
GTTCAAATTCCACGTCATTTGTTCAAGTGTAGCTGTTGACGGTGTGTAGTAGTGCAGGTTGGGGGAGCATCTCTGATGTTCAGTGCACACACCACACTTGCAGTACTGCAGGTTGGGGGAGCATCTCTGTTGTTCAGTGCACACACCACACCTGCAGTAGTGCAGGTTGAGGGAGCATCTCTGTTGTTCAGTGCACACACCACACCTGCAGTAGTGCAGGTTGGGGAAGCATCTCTGTTGTTCGGTGCACACACCACACCTGCAGTAGTGCAGGTTGGGGAAGCATCTCTGTTGTTCGGTGCACACACCACACCTGCAGTCGGTATGCGGAGAATGCTTCTGTCAACTAGGTTGCTAAGGAACCCATCTTGAGCCAGCGGGTTTCTAAGGAAACCAATAGGATTAAGGGTTACCAAATACATCACCACATACCTTCACCTGTGGGATAGCTGAGTGATTATTGGCTTTTAGCAATAGTTGATAAAAAGTCTACTGTTCTCTGTGCACTACCTATGTATATAGAGTCCACTATCTTCTGCCCTCTATGCTATAGAGTCCACTATCTTCTGCCCTCTATGCTACCTTCTGCGCTCTGTGCTATAGAGTCCACTACCTTCTGTCCACTATGCCATAGAGTCCACTACTTTTTGTCTTCTATGCTATAGAGTCCACTATCTTCTGCCCTCTATGCTATAGAGTCCACTACCTTCTGTCCACTATGCTATAGAGTCCACTACCTTCAGTCTGCTATGCTATAGAGTCCACTATCTTCTGCCCTCTATGCTATAGAGTCCACTACCTTCTGTCCACTATGCTATAGAGTCCACTACCTTCAGTCTGCTATGCTATAGAGTCCACTACCTTCTGTCCACTATGCTATAGAGTCCACTACCTTCAGTCTGCTATGCTATAGAGTCCACTTTGCATACCTCACTCTGACCCCGTTGCTACCCTGAGTGTTTATCACATGCACAGATATCGGGTCACACCATGCAGAAGGCCATTGGGAGGGAGTTCTCTGGTGACATTGAGAAAGGACTCCTTGCTCTTGGTGAGTGTTGAACAAGACACTGACACCATTTTCCATTGTTCTCCTAAAATTCATCATGTAATGAACCCATCACTCACATAACCCACCCCACCGACCCCACCTCTTGACCCACTGACCACACCTCTTGACTGACTGACCACACCTCTTGACCGACTGACCACACCTCTTGACCCACTGTCCACACCTCTTAACCCACCAACCCCACCTCTTGACCCACTGACCACACCTCTTGACCAACTGACCACACCTCTTGACCCACTGACCACACCTCTTGACCCACTGACCACACCTCTTGACCCACTGTCCACACCTTTTGACCCATTGACCACACCTCTTGACTGACTGACCACACCTCTTGACCCACTGACCACACCTCTTGACCAACTGACCACACCTCTTGACCCACTGACCACACCTCTTGACCCACTGACCACACCTCTTGACCCACTGTCCACACCTTTTGACCCATTGACCACACCTCTTGACCCACCAACCCCACCTCTTGACCTCAGTGAACTGTGTGGAGAACAGACCAGCCTACTTTGCCAGAAGACTCCAGCAGAGCATGAAAGGACTAGGAACTAATGATGATGACCTCATCAGATTGTGTGTCAGCAGAGCAGAGGTGAGAGGGACTGTGGCCCCGTTTACACAAATCCAATCCTACCTGAAACGGATACATGCGTGACCGTTTACATAAGTGTTTACACGAATCCGGACTTCAACCCGATCTGGATTAGCCATCAAAAGCAACCACGTGACTGGCATGTGTTCGGAGTTCCACGAGGAAGTGTTAGTACAGATTTTCCCCCAATTTCAGTTTTTACTTTCGTCCAGGGTGTATCCACAACCGACGAAGATTCAATGCTTTCGTGGTTGTCCTGCTCGGCGATTTCGTGAGGACAAATAGCCCAATAGGACGAAGATAGCATCGCTTCCAACTAACGAACTCTTTTTTCGTAGGGAAAAATCATCGAAAGTGCTATCAAAGGCGATAAACCTAATACAAGTCGAACAATAGAACATACTCGATACTCCGAAGCTGTTTTCGTCCACTTGCAAATCATTTCGTGCTCCAAGACAGTTTGCGCAACTTTTTTATCACGTGACTTGATTAAAATGTATGCGGATTCGCCGTTTACACAACAGAATTGAAACGGCGGATCCGAACTAATCCACTTTGGTGTGCGTTTTCAAATCGATACGGATCCAGTATTCGTTTACGTTGAATTCGTGTAAACGGAAGCCCAAAACGAATAGATTTTGGTACGTTTACCACCGAATCCGGATTCG
>CAUJGJ010000200.1:305174-345174 GCA_963170055.1 Halisarca cf. caerulea | reverse complement strand
ACCAGACTGTGGGGGGAGGGGAGGGGAGGCTTGCATGTAGGGGAGGTATCTATGTGTAAGTGTATCTACGTACATGTGTGCCTACCGACAGTGCTGTATGTGCATGTGTGCCTACCGACAGTGCTGTATGTACATGTGTTTGTGGGTGTACATGTGCATGTGTTTGTGTGTGTACATGTGCATGTGTTTGTGGGTGTACATGTGCATGTGGTGTGTGTACACGTGCATGTGTTTGTGGGTGTACATGTGCATGTGTTTGTGTGTGTACATGTGCATGTGTTTGTGTGTGTACACACACTCCTATAATATCATTGAGGAACATACCATACACTTGAACTGCATCATCAAATGTCAACAGCACACACATGACCAGGCATGTACACACTACTGGGCATGTACACACAACCGGGGGGAGGGGGGGTGTACACACACCACACCACACAACTGGGTGTGTACACACACTTGCCACACACACACACAGATAACCACACATGGTGGTGTGCACAGCCCTCAGCCCTCAGTACTGTGGTGGTGTGCACAGCCCTCAGCCCTCAGCCCTCAGTACTGTGGTGGTGTGCACAGCCCTCAGCCCTCAGCCGTCAGCCCTCAGTACTGTGGTGGTGTGCACAGCCCTCAGCCCTCAGCCCTCAGTGCTGTGGTCGTGTGGTGGCGTGCACAGCCCTCAGCCCTCAGCCGTCAGCCGTCAGCCCTCAGCCCTCAGTACTGTGGTGGCGTGCACAGCCCTCAGCCCTCAGCCGTCAGCCCTCAGCCCTCAGCCCTCAGTACTGTGGTGGTGTGCACAGCCCTCAGTGGTGTGGTGGTGTGCACAGCCCTCAGCCCTCAGTACTGTGGTGCTGTGCAGTGTTGTGTGTACAGGTGATACCCCATTAGGATTGGGTGATACCCCATTAGGATTGGGTAATACCCCATTAGGGTTGTGTAATACCCCATTAGGGTTGTGTAATACTTCAAAAATTGCACTGTATTGTCCAATGACAATTGTAAGATCAGTGATTTTTCACATCGCGATTTACTGTAATAATATTATGGTAAATAGCCTGATAATAGGTGCACATGTCCGGTTATTACCTCTTTCCAATTCAAGTGTTAGCATATTATTGGGTTAGGCATACCCTATTTTCAAAAGGTTTGCTACATTTACAACAGACTCCAGTGCTGTGCGATGGTCACAGTACCTTGCAAGACTCCAGTGCTGTGCGATGGTCACAGTACCTTTCAAGACTCCAGTGCTGTGCGATGGTCACAGTACCTTTCAAGACTCTAGTGCTGTGCGATGGTCACAGTACCTTTCAAGACTCCAGTGCTGTGCGATGGTCACAGTACCTTTCAAGACTCCAGTGCTGTGCGATGGTCACAGTACACTTCAAGACTCCAGTGCTGTGCGATGGTCACAGTACCTTTTAAGACTCCAGTGCTGTGCGATGGTCACAGTACCTTTTAAGACTCCAGTGCTGTGCGATGGTCACAGTACCTTTTAAGACTCCAGTGCTGTGCGATGGTCACAGTACACTTCAAGACTCCAGTGCTGTGTGATGGTCACAGTACACTTCAAGACTCCAGTGCTGTGCGATGGTCACAGTACCTTTTAAGACTCCAGTGCTGTGCGATGGTCACAGTACCTTTTAAGACTCCAGTGCTGTGCGATGGTCACAGTACCTTTTAAGACTCCAGTGCTGTGCGATGGTCACAGTACACTTCAAGACTCCAGTGCTGTGCGATGGTCACAGTACACTTCAAGACTCCAGTGCTGTGCGATGGTCACAGTACCTTTCAAGACTCCAGTGCTGTGCGATGGTCACAGTACCTTTCAAGACTCCAGTGCTGTGCGATGGTCACAGTACCTTTCAAGACTCCAGTGCTGTGCGACGGTCACAGTACCTTTCAAGACTCCAGTGCTGTGCGATGGTCACAGTACACTTCAAGACTCCAGTGCTGTGCGATGGTCACAGTACCTTTTAAGACTCCAGTGCTGTGCGATGGTCACAGTACCTTTTAAGACTCCAGTGCTGTGCGATGGTCACAGTACCTTTTAAGACTCCAGTGCTGTGCGATGGTCACAGTACACTTCAAGACTCCAGTGCTGTGTGATGGTCACAGTACACTTCAAGACTCCAGTGCTGTGCGATGGTCACAGTACCTTTTAAGACTCCAGTGCTGTGCGATGGTCACAGTACCTTTTAAGACTCCAGTGCTGTGCGATGGTCACAGTACCTTTTAAGACTCCAGTGCTGTGCGATGGTCACAGTACACTTCAAGACTCCAGTGCTGTGCGATGGTCACAGTACACTTCAAGACTCCAGTGCTGTGCGATGGTCACAGTACCTTTCAAGACTCCAGTGCTGTGCGATGGTCACAGTACCTTTCAAGACTCCAGTGCTGTGCGACGGTCACAGTACCTTTCAAGACTCCAGTGCTGTGCAATGATCGTGAAGTTTGCTGACAGCAATCGTGGCTGATCAAAGCCATGCCATGCATTCTAAGTACATGACTGCACAGCCGCAGCACTGAGTACATGGCTGCACAGCCACAGCACTGAGTACATGGCTGCACAGCCACAGCACTGAGTACATGGCTACACAGCCGCAGCACTGAGTACATGACTGCACAGCCGCAGCACTGAGTACATGACTGCACAGCCGCAGCACTGAGTACATGGCTGCACAGCCACAGCACTGAGTACATGGCTGCACAGCCGCAGCACTGAGTACATGGCTGCACAGTCGCAGCACTGAGTACATGGCTACACAGCCGCAGCACTGAGTACATGACTGCACAGCCGCAGCACTGAGTACATGGCTGCACAGCCACAGTACTGAGTACATGACTGCACAGCCGCAGCACTGAGTACATGGCTGCACAGCCACAGCACTGAGTACATGGCTGCACAGCTGCAGCACTGAGTACATGGCTGCACAGCCATAGTACTGAGTACATGGCTGCACAGCTGCAGCACTGAGTACATGACTACACAGCCACAGTACTGAGTACATGGCTGCACAGCCACAGTACTGAGTACATGGCTGCACAGCCACAGTACTGAGTACATGGCTGCACAGCCACAGCACTGAGTACATGACTGCACAGCCGCAGCACTGAGTACATGGCTGCACAGCCACAGCACTGAGTACATGGCTGCACAGCCGCAGCACTGAGTACATGACTGCACAGCCGCAGCACTGAGTACATGGCTGCACAGCCGCAGCACTGAGTACATGGCTGCACAGCCACAGCACTGAGTACATGGCTGCACAGCCGCAGCACTGAGTACATGGCTACACAGCCGCAGCACTGAGTACATGACTGCACAGCCGCAGCACTGAGTACATGGCTGCACAGCCACAGCACTGAGTACATGGCTGCACAGCCACAGTACTGAGTACATGGCTGCACAGCCACAGCACTGAGTACATGACTGCACAGCCGCAGCACTGAGTACATGGCTGCACAGCCACAGCACTGAGTACATGGCTGCACAGCCGCAGCACTGAGTACATGACTGCACAGCCGCAGCACTGAGTACATGGCTGCACAGCCGCAGCACTGAGTACATGGCTACACAGCCGCAGCACTGAGTACATGACTGCACAGCCGCAGCACTGAGTACATGGCTGCACAGCCGCAGCACTGAGGAATGTGCAAATTACTGGTAAACATCAACTTAGGAGGATGCACACACAAGACACGTCATGTGCACAGCCGCACTCCCCAGATGAAGGCGGAACTGAAGCCTGGTCTGTCGCTTTTGGACAAATTACTCGGCAATTATGTACATTTACGACCAGTACAAAGGATGTCACGGATTCTGGCATTTGAAGAATGTGTTTATGACAGGACGCAACAGTCACTCCTTCCTCAGCCTTGTTTGTTCTAAGCCCCCCACCCCCACCTTACCAGGACTGAGGAATGAGCAGGAAATTTGTAGTGAAACATGGAATGCTTGCATGTCACACACACACACACACACACACACACACACACACACACACACACACACACACACACACACACAAACAGTGAGAAAGTTCAAAGTTGTGTTTCTTTATTCTTCTCATGAGAAACAGTCTCACAAAACAAGTTTATTAGTTTCTCTCACAAGACAAGTCTACTAAGGCGTGGGAAAACATGCCATTGTAGACTAAGCACTTTCAACTTCTTGTGGACGCCTGCTGACCAGGCAAACAACTACCTACCTCCCCTCCCCTCCTCTCCCACTTGTGTTCCTAACCACCATTGCACCCCCCTAACCCCCACCTCCATCCTCACCCCCACCACCTCCATCACAAGTCCACCCCATCCCCACCTCATCCTCACACACACACACACACACACACACACACACACACACACACCTCCATCCTCACCCCCCACCCTCACCTCCATCCACACCCCCACCACCAATGCCATCACACGTCCACCCCATCCCCCTCCCTCCTCCGTTGGTGTCCCTTCCCTCCCTCCAGGTTATTGCCAATCCCAAAACACAATGTCAAATATTCTTTTGTCTTTTTAAAACACTTCAATGGAAGAAGGAAAGGGAAGAGGAAATAGAGGAAGTCTTGACTACATCTCTTCTGTCAGGAATGGGGCCTCCCCAAAGGATGTTCTTGGAAAGGAAATAGGGACACAGACAATATTATGACCACATTCTCAATGAAGTCACAGCCCTTTTCAACCACAGAGTTAAGGGTTGTCACTGTGGGACTTCCCTCAGACCTGGTATATTCCCTTCTCAACTGAATCAGAAAATGTATTTACATAAATTAACATGTTTCATGATGGTCACTGTACAAGGAGCACAAGGACCTACTTTAGCCGGAATAATGGCATGCATGCACTGTTGTGGGTCGTACAAAGCACATCTGCTCTAGCACGGAATGCCCTCCTTAGAAGACTACCAAGTCAACATAGGAAGGGCTGCCGTCATGGGAAGGGCTGTTATCATGGGAAGGGCTGCTGTCATGGGAAGGGCTGCTGTCATGGGAAGGGCTGCCGTCATGGGAAGGGCTGCCGTCATGGGAAGGACTGCTGTCATGTGATGGTCAGTTGATAACAGTGTTCTTTGACAATCTAATCTACAAAGGTCCCACCCAGGCATTCGGTGAGGCTTCTTACAATAGCCGTCAGCCTCATCAGGAGATGTCACCCACTTCTGGAGCTGTCAGCCTCATCAAGAGATGTCACCCACTTCAGGAGCTGTCAGACTAAAAGACCCCTGCCACTTCCTGCAACTAAGACTCCATTTCCTGTTTAACAGCACTTGTATGTGTACAGCAGGAACTATGGTACTAGGTCTGTGTCAGCCCCAGGAGTAGGTGGCAGGATGTGCCTGGTAGATATCTATCAAAAGACAGCTAGATTAAAATTAAAAATCTGATATATGCTAAGTATAAGGCTTCCAACAGCAGCTATCCACCTTGGAATGAGAGCATGTCACATCTTGGTGCAATGAGGACTATACCAATGGTGAACAAATCTAACTAATAACACTCCACACACACTCCACACACACACACCACACACACACACCACACACTCCACACACACACACCACACACACCACACACTCCACACACTCCGCACACACTCCACACACACTCCACACCCTCCACATCCTCCACACACTCCACACCCTCCACACACACTCCACACCCTCCACATCCTCCACACACTCCACACACACTCCACACACACTCCACACACTCCACATCCTCCACACACACTCCACACACACTCCACACCCTCCACACCCTCCATACACACCACACGCTATACACACTCCACACACACCACACGCTATACACACCCCACACACACTCAACACTCCACACACACTCCACACACACTCCACACACACACACACACACACACACACACACACACACACACACTCCACACACTCCACACACACCACACGCTATACACACTCCACACACACTCCACACACTCCACACACACTCCACACACACACACACACACACACACACACACACACACACACCACACACACACACCACACACACACACACACACACACACACACACACACACACACACTCCACACACACACACACACACACACACACACACACACACACACACACACACACACTCCACACACACACACACACACACACACACACACACACACACACACACACACACACTCCACACACACTCCACACACACACACACTACACACACACACAGAATGTTAAAATAACTTATTGTAAGCCATCAATTACTGTCACTTCAAGCGAAGAATTAGCAAGAATTTTTGTAAACAATAGACTGAAATGAACCAAATGTGATCTTAGGTTGTTGTCTATTTATCTGGACAAATTACACACGTCAACTGTAACAACACTTGATAGGTGTCTAGTGGTACTGTGCAACTAGGACCCTGATTGGCTATCACCACACACCTATCACCACACACCTATCACGATACACCTATCAAGTTTTGTTGTTATAGTTTTGTAAGCATTGCCTGAAGAAGCCCAAGAAGGCGAAATGTTGCAATTACTTTGCCAACAAATTGACGTGCGTAATATGTTCAAATAAATAGACAACAACCTACTAATGCTCAGCATGTCAACTCACTTTTATCAACGTGATCTTAGGGTTGTTAAGGGCAGCATTGCTAGGTGATTGATCACTTACTAAAGGTCGTGAATGAACTGTGTGTACTGTGTGTACTGTGTGTACTGTATGTACTAACAACAATAGCTATGTGAGATTTCCTCTCACCTGCTGTGCACTTGGAGAGAGAGGAAATCTTACCAGTTTGGAGACATCATGCTAAACCACCCAGCACACTCCACACACTCTCAACAACAATGGCTCAGTCATCTATCAAATAACTATCAGAATGAAAAAAATATAACACTCACAAGATCCCTTCACTGTCCCAGCAACCTTAATTACCACAGCTCCTCGGCTCCAAGATGATATTGCCAACATGACAAACACACATACCCGCCCACACTGACCCCACCCCCATCCACTAAATCCGTCGTCCTGGTACAATGCATGATGAATTCGGAGTGTGAAATTGAGCAAACTGCAACAAGACTACACCTTCAGTGTCACACATGCAGAACCTCAGGTTGTTTGGCTGGTGGGAGCACTTAAAAGTACTGATTGTCTGTGAATTGTTTCCTGGACATTTCAACACCAATGTTTGTCATCAGCATGTTGCGCCACCACCTACTGATGATTACATAATGCATATGTGGGCACACGCGTGTGTGTGTGTGTGTGTGTGTGTGTGTGTGTGTGTGTGTGTGTGTGTGTGTGTGTGATGTGTGTGTGTGTGTGTGTGTGTGTGTGTGTGTGTGTGTGTGTGCTTGTGTGTGATGCATGTGTGTGTGTGTGTGTGTGTGCATGTGTGTGTGTGTGTGTGTGTGTGTGTGTGTGTGTGTTCAATCATGTATGTACACACACTCCTCATGTACTCTACACATGTAAGTGCAGGTACTTGAGCATACGCGTACATTCAGTACACATAGTCTCACGTAGTCTCACGCACGGAGCACCTCCTAACATACAAACATGCATCAACAGGTGAGCAGGTTGGAGCATCCTCACAAACAGGTAGTGATGCATACCACTTGAGTGAACACCTATTGAGCTAACCCAGCACCAAAGGCTCCCACAGCGTTTTAGTGGGATCAAAGGTCAAACACAACACCACAACAGCAAAATTCATTTCTCTGGAATGACAAGAATGCAACATTAAAAATTAATGCGATACTGTTCATGATTGCATCATTCAATACAGCCAATCTCCATCCCCAGGTGGAGGAAGGTACCTGTGTCTTTTGGACAAAACCACATACTCAATATTACTTCACTGGTCTTGTCCTGAATGAATGGGGTAGCTGTGAATGGGAACTTGGAATCAGCCCACATCAATGAGCTAGACACACCACGACCAATGCATGCCTACCAGCATACATGGATGATGAAAGCACAGCTACAACCCACTTCCCTTCAGCCCTGCTGCATTCTACGGAACACCAATGTGTGCTGCAGTGGGCACATCTTCCAAGGACAAACCGTGGGCGGAAGAGATGCAATAGGGATTGCTGGTTTTATTGTTGTTTAATCTATAGTTTTATCTGACAGCGATCATGCAGTTGATGTTGCCATTGGTGACAGCAATCATGTGACATGATGTTGCCATTGGTGACAGCGCGATCATGTGACATGATGTTGCCATTGGTGACAGCGCGATCATGTGACATGATGTTGCCATTGGTGACAGCGAGAATTCTCGCCTTCTGGTGACGTCAGTCCCCGATAAAGAAGGCGAGAATGCGGTCTGGGCTACGCGACACACACACACACACACACACACACACACACACACACACACACACAAGTACACACACACACACACACACACACACATGTACACACACACACACACACACACATGTACACACACACACACATGCACACACACACACACACACACACACACACACACACACACACACACACACACACATGTACACACACACACACACACATGTACACACACACACACACACACACACACACACACACACACACACAAGTACACACACACACACACACACACACACACACACACACACACACACACACACACACACATGCACACACACACACACACACACACACACACACACACACACACACATGTACACACACACACACACACACACACACACACACACACACACACACACATGTACACATACACACACACACACACACACACACACACACACACACACACACACACACATGTACACACACACACACACACATGTACACACACACACACACACACACACACACACACACACACACACACACACACAAGTACACACACACACACACACACACACACACACACACACACACACACACACACATGTACACACACACACACACACACACACACACACACACACACACACATGTACACATACACACACACACACACACACACACACACACACACACACACACACACACACACATGTACACACACACACACACACATGTACACACACACACACACACACACACACACACACACACACACACACAAGTACACACACACACACACACACACACACACACACACACACACACACACATGCACACACACACACACACACACACACACACACACACACACACACACACACACACACACACACACACACACACACACACACACACATGTACACACACACACACACACACACACACACACACACACACACACACACACACACATGTACACACACACACACACACACATGTACACACACACACACATGTACACACACACACATGTACACACACAAGGCATATTTGCACGTAAAAAGGGCGTAGAAAGGTACGTGTTGGCGCACCTTGTTAATGACGTTGGGATTGGCGGGCCCCCACTTCTCGGAGTTGGAAGCCACCAGTAACAACACGCCCAAATGGCCGTGGTGGGCTGACACGTGAAGCAGAGTCCTTCCACTTTGGGTTAAGGGGGAATCTGGAGAGAGGACATCAGAAAGCAGCCTTTTCACTTCTTTGGCATCTCCTTTGCGCGCTGCATTCAGTAGAGAAGACGATGGATCCGATTCGGAGGAGGAATCTAGTCTGATGTTGCCGACCCCTTCCTCCATTTTTCTGACGTCATAATAAGATTGTTTACAGTTTTTACATCTCGAAGCAACACGTAGCTAAGCATGCTGCAGTGCACGAGAGCCACCCGTAGCATGCTGCAGTGCACGAGAGCCACCCGTAGCAAGCTGCAATGCACGAGAGCCACCCGTAGCATGCTGCAGTGCACGAGAGCCACCCGTAGCATGCTGCAGTGCACGAGAGGGTTGGTGGTCAGGCTTAAAAATCATGCACGAGTTGTTCTCAACCTATTATCCAATGCCTTGTTCTCTTGTCTGAATACTGGCTCAGGGCAGTTCCTTTCAGAGTAAGTGAATCAGATTCTCCATGTAAAGACTATTCTCATCGCATCCCATAAAGCATGTACCACTCATGCCGGGAGAGAACACTTATTTCTTGCAGTCCTCGATCTGTCATTAAGATAACACTTGATGTCGAGTTGAGTATTTGTACTTGATTGTGTCAGCTGTCCTTGCAAGAGGGTAGTAACTAATTTAGAATCCATGCAATACCAAATTAGGATGCAATTGTTTCTTTCATAGAGAATCCTTACACAAGCTCCAGCTGTATACTGTTTTGCCTACAGATTCATTTGAGAACATTCAATTCAAGTCCGAATCTAGTTGATTAAGTCAATTCACACGTTCAAATTTCACTATGCCAAATAGGCCGCACTAGGATACAGCAGCATAGTCCTGTACATACTCTATCCAAGTTGCCGATCCAAAGGTCAAAGACTATAGCAAGCAACTACATGTGCGAATCCACCATGATTGCTAACATGCTAAACTCTTTTGTATCATGTATGCATGGTTGTACTCTGTCTCAGGGAATCCACCACATTCATTAATTTCTAAGTACCAGCACATAGTTCACACTGCTGCAATCGACTACCATTCTCCATCAGATGGCCTCATGAAGAATTCTCCGGAGACTTCATCATGGGCCATCTGATTCTGGAGAGATTGCAGACAAGCATAAAATCCGCATTACTTGTACCGTCGGTGATAAATTGGCTTAGATAGGATCCTATAATTTGACAATGTCTACCATTCAAACGATCCAGGATAGTAGGACAACGCCCCCTCTATACGAGCCACCCACCACTCAGTATTATTGCAGCTTTACAGTCGCTGGCGGTGACTGAAGGACTAACACCATAATTTGGTGTAGCTTGATCTCGAGGGAAAGGTACATATTACACGTGACTATTGTGAGAATAAAGACAAGAGAGATTAAAACATGCATGTCATGAGGTAAGCCAGGAGAATGTTAATTCATGCAGTGGGGAAACGAAGCATGAAATGAAAATGAATGCTTGTGGGCCCACATAAGTACAGAAATTAAACTGTGATGCATTATACGTAGAGTGAGTACAATTTATCTAATGTGACAGGATGAGCAGGGACTGATAACATGATACGCACAGGGATAATTGGGATAGAAATGAAGTACAAAGGGATTCCAGAAAAAGACATTTAATTTGTTTTAATTGGGTGTAGGGGACAAGTGGGTTTACATGTGGCAGTCCATTCCACAGGCAAACTACTCGTCGACGATTGAAATAAATATAAAAATGTCTGGTTGTGGTGCTGCGGCAAAAGTTGACTTTCAATTTGAGGGATGATCCTGAACGAGTTGGAGAAGTTACAAAGGTGATGTAGTTGAATTTAAATTGTCTGAGGGCTGCTGGATTCATTTGATCAAAATAAAATATCCTGGAGTTCCAACCAATACAGGATATGGGCAACAGATTTATAGTTTCAAATTGATGAGCCTAATATCCTTGTACGTACCAGCTAATAGAGTATCGTGCAGAATAAATTTAGTTGCTCTCCTTTGAATTCTTTTTGTGTCTGCGAGGAGGTGGGGCCTCCAAACTGACCAGTGCGAAGTACAGCTGTTTGCGTAATAACCGCACGGACGGGTGTTAATAATTAATATTTCATGCGTGTTCCTCTTAATTGGCCGCGTCCAATATAAGCGGTTGTGCTCAGCTGGTAAGCAAAAATCGACATTGCTAGTAACGAGCTAGTAAGCTGTCCTTCAAACGTACAAGATGAATTCTGGTCTGTGCACGGTTATTATTCTGCTCGCCTTCACAATCTCCAGCTCGTCTATGAGCACTGTCGAGAGGCAAGCCAACGTCGGTCTCTTGTCCGGGCTGATCTCGAAGCTTTATTTATTCCTTCCGACTTTCCACGTCTACCCCTTTTCGTATCTACGGACATTTCAGAATGAAGAAAGAGTCTTGCAGCAGCCTCTGTTGGTCAGCAACGAATTGGAGGCTTCCAGCCAGCCTGAGGACTCTCGTAAGGTGAGTGCATGTAGTACGTGACGGAGACTGCATGCTGCATTGCTATACACTAGCTGGGTGCAGAGCGTCTGAATACGTTACTAGCCCCGGCCCCTGTGTGCGTGTGCCCTTCAAGTGCTCCATTGAGCATGGTGCTCGTATGAGCTGACCTTACATGCTCTGTCGATTATGTATGTGAGGACGCTGTTTTCTTCTGGCCTTGCCGGGGCCCTACACATAAATGCATACACCTGTGTGTCCTTTTACCCGTGTCCGAGGTCATTTTTATATCATACCATTATGGACAGCCACATTGATACTCCTATACTCCAACACATGGGAGAATATCTGCTTGTCCCTGTGCCTGATGTTTGTTGACCTGTAGGGAACAATAGCATGTAAGGATGACTTACAATTTTACTTTGAAAGGCAGTGACAACTTACTGCCCTTAATTGATGCCACTCAATCTACAGGCTTGGAGTAATAAAAAAATAAAATAATTAATGGTCCCAACAGTCACAGAATAGCTGAAGTGAGTGTTAGGGTCACACTATGTGAATTTAGGTCTAATTAAGATAGTTGCCTAGTTATGATACACAGTATGGGTATCACAATATGTAAACATTCAAGATAATAGCCAAAAAGTCTAGCATGGACTACTATAGGCCACTGTGACCACTCCCCTTCCTATGGCCACTGTGACCACTCCCCTTCCTATGATCCAATTGTAATGAACCATGTGTTCTGCAGTACACATGTACCATGATTGCTTCTAATCACTTATACCTCAGCTGGCTGTGGTGACCAGCTGTGGTGACCAGCTGTAGCAGCCTCTGCAGGAACCTTGCAGTCCATGGTTCAAATCCACTAACAGTGCAATAACCTGATTTCCCAGCAGCTCAACTCATGAATATGATTGTATATAGGTGTGAATGCCTTTGAGGGTGACAATAATATTACAAACTCAGCTCGCACAGTGTCCTTGTTTGTGTATTGTAAACACTTCCTAGACAAAACTAACCAATAATTACTTGTAATAATGTTCCTTGCAGGACCTCCTCAGCGTCGAGAAAGGGCGCATCATGGAAGACAAATTTGTCACATCTGATGAATCGCAGAGGTTAAAAGCACTGGGAATGGTGAGTTAAATTCTTAACTAACTTGAAAAGCTTGGTAGGTGATGTGTTCATTTCTCTGTGATTAGGCTGCTTTGAGAGGGCAGACCAACACTCTAGCCACCCCCTTTTCCTACCAAGTCCCTTACCTTGGAATGACCTATCCATCAGCTGTGATAGCTGCTGATGCAGGAAACATCTCGTCTGAAGACGCTAAGCTGTTTCTATCAGTCAGTGAGAAAATAAGACAACATCTTGTGAGCACTTTCAAACTGAAGACTCCTCTCTACCACCACTTCACACACATTGTGTGTCGATCTCCGAATGTTGGTGAGTGTGTTCATGATCATGTTCTGTGTGTGTGTGTGTGTGTGTGTGTGTGTGTGTGTGTGTGTGTGTGTGCAAAAATTGATTAGAAGTTGACAGATTTGAATTATCTGGTACTACAGAGGCTCCATTGGTTAGCGAGGGGAAGTACCTTCCCGCCCACTCGGACAGCTGCTGGTTGAATGTCACCACAGGAACATGTGACTATGGCTCAGGAGCCTCAACATGGAGACATTTCACATCTCTTCTCTATCTACATGAAGACTTCACTGGAGGAGATTTCTTCTTCTCTCAAGGGAAACACAACATCACACCTGAGGTGAGAGGAAGCTAGTGGGAGCGATTTGTCCACTTTCATTGTCCTCCTGGGTGCCATCCAGTGTGTATTGCTGTCTGCCTGCTTGTTCCATTTAGACATTAAATCACTGAATTCATATGAAGTGGGAGTTCTGGTGTCTAATGTCACTGCTAGATCACAGAGGATGCCCCCCTCCTGTTTGTCACCCACACCACAGACACCTCACCACACTTGACACCTCACATCCTGTCACTCAACTCTCACAACCCTCCAGTCACCACAAACTAACACCTCATCACCTTACTTTCACCATAGTAATATCTATGCTTCCACACTCTCCTGGGCATTGTCTATGCTTCCACACTCTCCTGGGCATTGTCTCTAGACCATGTAAGAATGGTGTAAGAATGGTGTGGATATCTCCATCATGGCAGTAGTAAACAAACCACTTCTTAGCATCCTTGTATCCCTGTCTGCCAGATCCCCACCTCAATTGGGAAGGGGCAAGGTCTTCCCCTCACTGGGAGGTCCATCCACACACTGCAACACTGTGTTCCTTCTCATAGTTCGGTCTCATCCACACACCCCAGCACTGTGTTCCTTCTCATAGTTCGGTCTCATCCACACACCCCAGCACTGTGTTCCTTCTCATAGTTCGGTCTCATCCACACACCCCAGCACTGTGTTCTTTCTCATAGTTCGGTCTCATCCACACACCCCGCCACTGTGTTCCTTCTCATAGTTCGGTCTCATCCACACACCCCAGCACTGTGTTCTTTCTCATAGTTCGGTCTCAGTTACTATTCAGTCGCACAATTCTCTGCTAGTAGTCAAGACTGTCTAACATTGGGGGTTATTTCAGTGCTTAGAACACAGATACACGTGTCAGACTCTGCATGCTTCCTGCACGGAACATGTGCTTTCACATGAAAGGATTAGGCGAAGCCAGCTTCATTGGAGGTGCCTCATGTCTGTCTGATTCCTTCCTTCTCTCTTAGGTGTGGGTGCGTCCACAAGCTAATCGTATGCTGGCTTTCACAGCTGGGGAGGAGAATATCCACGGTGTGACACACACACTGAAAGGAGTTCGCTGCATCCTTGAGCAATGGTTCACTATTGACTCCAGCTACAGAGATCACAGCTTTGACCTGGCTAGAAAGAACCTAAACAGATGATGTTATCAATTAAATTTTCGATCCATTCATTTTAGCTCTTAACCTTTTTTATTTATTTTATATAAAATGTATCTTTATGTGAGTTATATTACATATGCATCACAGACACGATATCTGTTTTGCTGCTATTTTTATCCTTTCACTGCAGATTTTATTCAGTCTTTATTCCAATTCTTTGTACCATTCAATCTACACTATCATTGAATTATATATATTCATCGCTATTGCTGAATGGAGCACCAATTGTGTGACATATTGCCACATGCATCAGGTGTCTGTTTGGCCTGGGGCTGCCATATGCATGCTGCGTGCATGTACGTGGAGAGACTGTGTCCGCTTAACACAAAGAAATACATCAAAGCCATTTAAATAATTTTTGTGTGGCCGCACACACTACAGTTTAAGTGCAAAACAGCCCAAACACAAGGAACGCCTTCGACTAGTCTCGGGTGGCCAGCCCGTTTCCTGTTCTCTGCACTTCTGTTAAAGGAAGTGCAGATAACAGGAAAAGGGGCTGGCCACCCAAGACTAACCTACAACCAGGTTCACTTGCTTTCCACTCATATATCAGCAGCTTTGCAGGTCGACTCTTGCAACATCCATAGCATATGCTAGCTTCACCGCCTTCACGCAGGAGGTGTGGAGCTTCACCGCCTTCACGCAGGAGGTGTGGAGCTTCACTGCCTTCACGCAGGTGTGGAGCTTCACCGCCTTCACGCAGGAGGTGTGGAGCTTCACCGCCTTCACGCAGGAGGTGTGGAGCTTCACCGCCTTCCCGAAGGAGGTGTGGAGCTTCACCGCCTTCACGCAGGAGGTGTGGAGCTTCACCGTCTTCACGCAGGAGGTCGCGCATGAGGTGTGGAGCTTCACCGTCTTTGCCCATGAGGTGTGGAGCTTCACCATCTTCGCCCATGAGGTGTGGAGCTCTACTCAATCACAAGATGGCCCCAGCCAGCCCTCGTGCATGCATACACACACACACACACACACACACACACACACACATGCAAACACACACACACACATGCACACAAACACATGCAAACACACACACACATGCATACACACACATGTACACACACATACACATGCATACACACACACACACACACACACACACACACACACACACACACAATGTGCACGCACACGCACATGCACAAGTACACACACACACACACACACACACACACACACACACACACACACACATGCACACACACACACACGCACACACACACACACACACACACACACACACACACACACACACACACACACACACACACACACACACACACAACATGCTGACTGCGCGACTGCATCAATTCCCAGCTCTGTTCCACACGGTGTATATGTGCATATGACAGTTCATGCATGTAGTGGACTAGCACGGATCGCTGAGCCACACACTTCACTGCATCATGGTATGTTGAGATATTTTCAAGAAAATATGGACATCTGACTTTAGTTCAGTACATTAAACAGACGAGATTCACACATGCAGAGAGAGATTCAAAATTGTCTGCCATTTTGAGTGGAGGGGTTCACTGGGTGCCCACTGCTACTCCTGAACAGATGGTCAGGACTGGTGTGAGGGTGTGAGGAGCTCCTGAGCTTCGCGCATTGACATCTCTTCGTGTTCAGGGTCCAAGGTGAACCAGAGAGCAATAGCACATCTCCGCCCCCTGGTTACCGCGGTAACACCATGCATGTTCTCCTTGCCAGCTGAGAACCCCACTACACGTCCACACGTTGGGTCAACATACACCTGAGTGAGGAGAGGGGAGGGAAGGGGGGGGAGGGGAGCGAGAGAGGAAGGGAAGGAGAGAGGAAGGGAGGGAGAGAAGAAGGGATGGAGAGAGGAAGGGATGGAGAGAGGAAGGGATGGAGAGAGGAAGAGAGGGAGAGAGGAAGGGAGGGAGAGAGGAAGGGAGGGATAGAGGAAGGGAGGGAGAGTTGAGAGGTTAGTAGGGTGCTCTGTTACCATGGCAAGAACAAACACTCACTTCTGGTGTAAGATCCTTTGTTCCATGAGCAAAGAAGAATCGACCTCCAGCAAAGTCATCATTGAGGTAGAGAATAGCACTGATAGAGATCAAAACAGCAGTCTGATCAAACAACAAATCAAAAGAGTTTAAGCTGTACCCCAACTCGATTACAGTATAACACCACTGGCAGTGGGCTCTTAGAACAGCTGGCAGTGGGCTCTTACAATACGTAGTAGTGGGCACTTAGAACACCTGGCAGTGGGCTCTTAGAACAGCTGGCAGTGGGCTCTTAGAACAGCTGGCAGTGGGCTCTTACAACAGCTGGCAGTGGGCTCTTAGAACACCTGGCAGTGGGCTCTTAGAACACCTGGCAGTGGGCTCTTAGAACAGCTGGCAGTGGGCTCTTACAACAGCTGGCAGTGGGCTCTTAGAACAGCTGGCAGTGGGCTCTTACAATACGTAGTAGTGGGCACTTAGAACACCTGGCAGTGGGCTCTTAGAACAGCTGGCAGTGGGCTCTTAGAACAGCTGGCAGTGGGCTCTTACAATACGTAGTAGTGGGCACTTAGAACACCTGGCAGTGGGCTCTTAGAACACCTGGCAGTGGGCTCTTAGAACAGCTGGCAGTGGGCTCTTAGAATACCTGGCAGTGGGCTCTAAACACCTGGTAGTGAATAGTCTAGCCGCTAGCCCCGTACTTTTCCTCCCGCCTGCGAGGAAAAATAGGGTCTAGCGACTTTTGTACTTTTAACACCTCGCAGCGACCAATCAGATTGCATTGCACCGAATCGGTGCAATGCAATCTGATTGGTCAATCGAAATAAGAGGCAACCAAGGGGCGTTTATCCTTCGAACTCGTGTTCTCGCTCGTGTCAAATCGTTTTATACATTGCAGATGTCTCTTCGTTCGTTCATTTCTCTTGATTCTTCCATTCGAGATGAATGTCTCGTCAAGTCAGTTCTATCTTTAGGTCACAAATCTTAAAGACCGAGCAGCAGAGTGCGGTAATGGAGCTTCTTATTGGCAAAGATGTCTTTGTGAACTTACCTACCGGCTTCGAGAAATCGCTTATTTACCAGGTGCTCCCAGTTTGTATTTCTATGGCTTTAGAGAAGGAAAGTCAGGTAGCAACAGGTAGTCTCAGGCGATCTTCGATCCGCCATTCGTCCTTGATCCTTAAACGGACGCGAGCGGACGCAGTACGTAAGTAAAGTGATCTCGCCCGACGTCATCGTCTACAAACAAAGGAGCTAGGACGCGAGCGGCGCAGTAAATACGCTAAACCAATTTACACCTTTGTCGATCGTGAGAACAGCCAAAGAACGTGAGGTTGAATCATACAGTAGATAAGATGGTTGAATACACGCCCCAGAGCGTTGATAGTAATACACGCCTAACCTTGCGTTAATGAGATGCGGTGTTAAAAGTACAAATAGCGCTAGACCCTATTTTTCCTCGCGGGCGGGAGGAAAAGTAAAGCACCACCCCACCCTACACACCCTCACCACCCCACCCTACACACACCCTCCCCAGCTCACCCTACCACACCCTCACCACCCCACCCTACACACACCCTCACCACCCCACCCTACACACACCCTCACCACCCCACCCTACCACACCCTCACCACCCCACCCTACACACACCCTCACCACCCCACCCTACACACACCCTCACCACCTGACTGCCTCACATGCAGTACCTGTAGTCTCTCCAGGTGTAGGCAGGTGGAATCTTATTGCATTCACCGGTCCTTGCATCCAGTACACAGTTGTCGGAGTGAACTGGATGACTCAAGTCGTCCCGATTCTGTACACCTATGGGGGACAACTGAGGAGTAATATAACCATGGTGATAAACAGTCATATCATAACTCACCATCTTTCGCAGTTCGGCAGACCAAGTGAGAATAGGAGAAGAAGAGATGAGAGGTTAGCTTGAAGTGCTGCTCAAGGTAAGATCTCACACTCTCACATGCATCAAAATAGAGACGAGCCAACTTTGTTGTCGTGTTACCAGACTTTGCTGCCTGTGGGAGGGGAGGGGCAGGGGTGGGAGGAGTAATGGTTGGGGTAGTGGGAATAGTGGGTAAGGTAGTGGGTGGGGTAGTGGAAGGAGTAGTGGGTGGGGTAGTGGGTGGGGTAGTGGAAGGAGTAGTGGGAGGAGTAATGGGTAGGGTAGTGGGTGGGGTAGTGGAAGGAGTAGTGGGAGGAGTAGTGGTTGGGATAGTGGGTGGGTAGTGGGTGGGGTAGTGGGTGGGGTAGTGGAAGGAGTAGTGGGAGGAGTAGTGGTTGGGATAGTGGTTGGGTAGTGGGTGGGGTAGTGGGTGGGGTAGTGGAAGGAGTAGTGGTTGGGATAGTGGGTGGGGTAGTGGGTTGGGTAGTGGGTGGAGTAGTGGGTGGGTAGTGGGTGGGGTAATGGAAGGAGTAGTGGGAGGAGTAATGGGTAGGGTAGTGGGTAGGGTAGTGGAGGAGTGGTGGGAGGAGTAGTGGGTGGGGTACTGGGTGGGGTAGTGGGTTAGGTAGTGGGAGGAGTAGTGGGTGATTGTCAACAATGACAAATACGCTTTGTTTGCGTGACTGAGGGATGGGAACACACAATATCCTTCAATTGAAGTCAATGACTGAGTGTGTACTGATCTGAGGTGTGCACTGACCTGAGGTGTGTACTGACCTGAGGTGTGTACTGACCTGAGGTGTGCACTGACCTGAGGTGTGTACTGACCTGAGGTGTGTACTGATCTGAGGTGTGTACTGATCTGAGGTGTGTACTGATCTGAGGTGTGTACTGACCTGAGGTGTGTACTGATCTGAGGTGTGCACTGACCTGAGGTGTGTACTGACCTGAGGTGTGTACTGACCTGAGGTGTGTACTGACCTGAGGTGTGCACTGATCTGAGGTGTGTACTGACCTGAGGTGTGCACTGACCTGAGGTGTGTACTGACCTGAGGTGTGTACTGATCTGAGGTGTGTACTGGCCTGAGGTGTGTACTAATCTGAGGTGTGTACTGACCTTAGCAGCTGCTAGGATTGTGAGTCCCTCAAACTTTTCGTGTTTTGTGTGTGGAGAAGGTCGGTTGTATCCATCACCTTCTGTCCCAATCTGACAGGACAGAATACACCAAATGATGAACACAACACTCGGTACATACAGCACACACATTACAGTATGTACACATGTTACAGTACGTACACACGTTACGTATGTACATGTTACATATGTACACATGCTACGTATGTACACATGTTACATATGTACACATGTTACATATGTACACATGTGAGATCACACAAAACACACATCTAACGTGTAACAGTATTTTTCATACATCACACCCAAGTAGCTAATGTGCCACACCCTCCAAGTAGCTAATGTGCCACACCCTCCAAGTAATTAATATGCCACACCCTCCAAGTAGCTAATGTGCCACACCCAAGTAGCTAATGTGCCACACCCTCCAAGTAATTAATATGCCACACCCTCCAAGTAGCTAATGTGCCACACCCAAGTAGCTAATGTGCCACACCCTCCAAGTAGCTAATATATCACACCCTCCAAGTAATTAATATGCCACACCCTCCAAGTAGCTAATGTGCCACACCTCCATATATGTATGCATGTTTTAACCATTACAGTATCCATTGATGGACCTCGAGACTAGTCTCGCGCGCCAGACCCAGGCGCGCGAGACTACCTCGAGACAAGGTTCCAGACTTCAAAATCAAAAATGAGAAATTAAGTTTCTAAACAAACCAACAGTAAATCCCCTCCTCCCCACCTCCCCAAGCCCCTCCTCCCCCACCTCCCCAAGCCCCTCCTCCCCCACCTCCCCAAGCCCCTCCTCCCCCACCTCCCCCACCTCCCTAAATCCCCTTCCCCTCCTCCCCTACCTCCCAAAGTCCTCCCTCCCCTACAGCCCCAAGTCACTCCTAAGATTACGATACTTGGGTTTCTTGTCTAGGGTACTAAGGTTGCCTCTTCTTCAGTTTGATTTGGAGCATTCTTCTTTTGGGTTGATTTGCAAGGAGCATTATGGGAAGGTGTGTACTGGTATCACATGCTTCCACCATAGACCGACACCAGGTCAGACTACCATGTTCTATTATGGAGAACGGTAGTACTCCACATGTAGGAGTGACACGGAAAAACATGGCTGCCATACATTAGCAAAAATTTTCTTTTCACCCTACAACTAACAGTATGGAGGCTTCATAGCTTTCAAAAGTGGATTTTGATGTATTTGGACACACCAGCTACAAGACAAAGTAGTTTAAAAGCTTCGTAAACCTATCTCTTTAAAGAAATTCGAAGTGCACTTCTTTTCATCATTTTCTGAACTGAGCTACAGGTCGCCACGAAGGGTCCAGAGGTCTCATCTTTTGCCAATGAGCTCTGATTGTTAGCGCGAAGTGCCTTTTGTAGGTTTTGAAGCAACACCTACACTTCTAAAGCGAGAAAAAAAATTAATAGGCAAATCCCATACATTGGCCAGATCAGCCATTTTCAGATCAGTGAAATGGCTACACGAGACTAGGTGTATGCGTACGTACACAAGGCCACGCGTTCGATGATCATCAGTTTCAGCGCTCTCTTGTTCAAGCCTTTTCTTCTAGGTGGGTATTGCTTTTAGTCAGGTATGCAGCTGTATAGTTTTAGTTTCTTTATCTTACAAGATTTGATTATGTTCCTTCTCAACTGCAGTGGAAATCTCTATTTGAGCAACTTCACTTCAAAGGAAAAAAAGCACGAACAAGGGTGTATAAAAACCATTTAAAATGGTAAAAAGACGTAGGATTGACACAGGATTGTGCAAAAAGGCTTTACCAAGGGTTAACCATAGGAATTTGAACGGTGCACTCAGTCCAACTAAGCTCTAAACTCTAGCCTCATGTACGTATAGCCATATACCCGTCTTGTCCTTTGCCCACCTGGCCCTGTGCCTGTCTTGCCCTTTGCCTGTGTTGCCCTTTGCCCACCTAGCCCTGTGCCTGTCTTGCCCTTTGCCTGTGTTGCCCTTTGCCCACCTGGCCCTGTGCCTGTCTTGCCCTTTGCCTGTGTTGCCCTTTGCCCACCTAGCCCTGTGCCTGTCTTGCCCTTTGCCTGTGTTGCCCTTTGCCCACCTGGCCCTGTGTCTGTGTTGCCCTTTGCCTGTGTTGCCCTTTGCCCACCTAGCCCTGTGTCTGTTTCACAAATTACCCTTGTTCCAAGTCTTTTTGCACAATCCTGTGTAAATCCTACATCCTTTTACCATTTTAAGTGGCTTCTATACACCCTTGTTTACAGTATACAATTGGTGTCTAATTACCATATAGCAGGTAATTTTTGTGGGGCCAAATTTTTGTGGATCACGAAAAATTTTCTATTTGTGGTCAAAAATTTGTGATTTACACCAGGAAAAAATTATAACTTCAAGAAAATGGCTACTTTCTTTGAAGTTGAAGCCATGATATGAGGCTACCAAGAGTACAAAGACATTTGGGGAGCTGAAGTTGCTGATAAACTTCAATGCCAAAGGGCAATGGGTAATCCTTACCATGTCTACATGTAACAATTACCCATTTCCCATGTTACAGGTAATGCGTCCAACTTCCTTGTTGGCAACGATGACGGTGCTAACTGCGCTAAAGGCCCACTGGGATCAGGTAAATTCCTGCCTTTCCCTTTCTTAAAGTTCTTCAATAAGGATATACTGAGTTCGAGAGACTGCCATCTTGATTCCTTGGTAAATTCTTCAGATCCGTATCATGCAAAGAGCCACTCGTGTGTTACTAAATTTCGTGAGTAAATATTCTCAACCACGAAAACCATGAACTTTTTACCCCACAAACATTTCCTGCTATGTGGTATACTGTTTCCATGGTGAGGGAAGTTATGTACAACACTCAAAACAAGCCACTTACCCGAGCCAACTGCATGAGCTCTCTGCACTGCTTCTTGTCCAGGAAGCCGTCAGAGACAATGCGTTCAAAGGAATCATTCCTTTCTAAGATCACAGGCTGAAATACAACAAGATATTAACCTATTAAACACACCCAAGCACATACACAAGGGTACATGCACACACATACACACACACACACACACACACACACACACACACACACACACACACACACACACCTTCAGCTCCTCTTTCAGCCCCACTGGGTGATTGATGTAGTCTTGGTCGAGTAGCATTTGATCCATTTCATCCTCCTCATCTTCTGACTCTGTCACATCCACAAAGGGGTCTTTCCCCATGAGTTGGTGAAGGGTGTAGATCATAAAGTGATCTGTCTCAATGTCCTCAATCACTTCAGCAACATCCTACAAAGAAGTCACAGAAACTTGAGGAATACGTCTGGCCAATACTACATCCTTATGGGTGTATGTCTGTGTGTGTGGATGTCTGTGTGTGTATGTGTGTGTGTGTGTGTGTGTGTGTGTGTGTATGTGTGTGTGTGTGTGTGTGTGTGTGTGTGTGTGTGTGTGTGTGTGTGCATGCTAAGCATTTGCTTTCAACTAAATGGTTCAATACACTCCTAAACTACAAAAAACATATGTACGTACACGCTCACCTCTCTCTCCTTCCAATCGGACTGAGTGAGAGAAGTGACGTTGCGATAAACAAGCTCATTGCTGCGGATCTCCTCACTGGAGGCACCGCTCAGCCTCTTTTGGGTCAGGAAAGACATTAATGCTGTCTTGTAATTTCGCACTGTAGACAAGGTGCATATGTGTGTATGTACATGGTGTGTGTACGTAGACATGGTGTGTGTGTGTGTGTGTGTGTGTGTGTGTGTGTGTGTGTGTGTGTGTGTGTGTGTGTGTGTGTGTGTGTGAGTGTTCGAAATAATGGTCTGCATTCAGACATTGTCCGAACCTAAAAGTTTGGGTCAGACATTTGGCTGAATACTAACCAAACAAACGTTCACTTCACGAGTGTAGACAGTGATGTTAGTATGTTAAAATTAACTAACAGCTGAAAGGATAAAAATGATGCAACTCTGCACTACGTATGTATGTTTACTGTAGCTCATGAGTATTGTTTCCATAAATGTCCGAGCAGAAATTGAATTGTCTGATCCAAAATGATAGTGCTAGGACGTTTGTCCAAACACTATCTATTCCTTATTTCCAACACTGGTGTGTGTGTGAGTGCTTGTGGCGTGAGTGCTCTACACCCCCAGTGATCTCCAAATGGGTGAGGGTACAAGGTATCATGAACACACCTTTAAAGTATCCCACATGAAGGTATCGGAAGAAACTCAAGAGGAAGTAGTCATCAGTGTCCCGAGGGAATTTCCCCAGCTTCTCAACACACCCACCCCGACACTCCAGCAATGACAGCAGATGACGAGCCATGCCAGTCGAGTACTCCAATGGCCCACTTCTCAGCAAAGGACCAAAACATCTCTGACGACAGCTAAAGGTGAGGGAGACAAATATAAATCAAAACTGCCTGACATGCACAAATCTGTGCACTGTACACAGTTCACACACACACACACACACACACACGCACGCACACACACGCACGCACACACACACACACACACACACACACGCACGCACACACACACACACACACACACACACACACACACAAACACATACATGGCACACACATGCACATACATGTACACTGGTGAATGGTGTGGGACAGGTGGAAAAAGTGGGCAGTAGCACACACACACACACACACACACACACACACACACACACACACACACACACACACACACACAGAGAGAGAGAGAGAGAGAGAGAGAGAGAGAGAGATAGTAAACCCTTTGTGTAACAATTGCACGAAAATTAGTAAAACAAAATGGCTACATAAACATGGCTGCTACAGATAGGGTGCTTAGCTGAAACAGACTTTCATTAGGAGATTACTCACATCTCGAGCTCAACAAGAAAGCTCTGCAAGCTCTTCTCCATGATCTCTACCATTTGACCATAGTCCTCCTTGGAGTACGCCTGTAAAGCTGTCTCGTAGAGCTCCTGGTACTCGGGGAAGGATGGTTGCACTTTTCCTTCGCTCACTGAATCATAGTATTTGATATTCCTCTGAGCCATCTCGTTCAGAGGGTTCATCCCAGCAAACTTGGCAGCTATTTCACTGCCAGCTTTGTTGTTTCCATTCTATGAAGACAAGGAGCGTAATGATGACCATGGGTGGGTTTGGGCATCTATGGGACAACTAAGCGAGAGGGACAAACCGGCCAAGGCAACACACCCTCTAAACGCTACCCTTGTGCCCTTACGCATCCAAGGTCAGCTCCACCCCCAGGGGAGTAGGAGCAAAGATCGAGTCATTTACTATAAGCATGCACACACATGCACGAGTGAACACCATACAAACGCGTGCACACGCACACAGCAGCACTCAACGAACCTTATGATGAGCCATTTGGAGATAGTTGTAGGGATCTCCAGTTATAAACTCATTGTACAAGCCATAATTCACACCGTCTGCTATATCCACGCCGCTTTCATCAAAGCAGTTCTTGTAGCAAGCAGCTAGGTCAATCAGAGCGTGGTACCAGAGAATATCCGGATCTTCAGGATAGTCCACAGGCTTTGAGCGCTCCTTCCTCCCGCACTTTAGCACGCACGTCTCCAAAGTGTCGGAATATGACGAGTACTGCTTCAAAGCATCTTCCATGAACGAAACGGTTTTAGTCCAATCTCCATCTTTGTACGCAGCCACTCCTTCAGCATACGGCTGGTCGAACAAGGCTGACATGCTCCTTCCACAGAAGAGGACCAAGCAAAGGAACGGAACGACGGCAGCGGCGGCAGCCATTTTTTAGTCTTTGTTCTTTGTTTTGTGGACACGCGAATAACTCCGTAAACGCAACCTGCAGCGCAGTACACTGTATTTGTACGGATACTCCAACGGCACCATCCTGTGCATGGGTTGGCTTTCCACTATTAGCTGATCATGATGTGTACTTGCATTATTAATTACCGCCACAGACCCTACAACAGTGGGAGCCACTGAAGTGGGAGCAGAGGTGGGAGCTGAGGTGGAAGCTGAGGTGGGAGCTGAAGTGGAAGCTGAGGTGGGAGCTGAGGTGGAAGCTGAGGTGGAAGCTGAGGTGGGAGCTGAGGTGGGAGCTGAGGTGGAAGCTGAGGTGGGAGCTGAGGTGGGAGCTGAGGTGGAAGCTGAGGTGGAAGCTGAGGTGGGAGCTGAGGTGGAAGTAGAGGTGGGAGCTGAGGTGGAAGCTGAGGTGGAAGCTGAGGTGGGAGCTGAGGTGGAAGCTGAGGTGGGAGCTGAGGTGGAAGCTGAGGTGGGAGCTGAAGTGGAAGCTGAGGTGGAAGCTGAGGTGGGAGCTGAGGTGGAAGCAGAGGTGGGAGCTGAGGTGGAAGCAGAGGTGGGAGCTGAGGTGGAAGCTGAGGTGGGAGCTGTGGTGGAAGCAGAGGTGGGAGCTGAGGTGGAAGTTGACGTGGAAGCTGAGGTGGAAGCTGAGGTGTGAGCTGAGGTGGAAGCTGAGGTGAAAGCTATGATGGCATCTCCATAATGATAAATATGCACGCATATGGCTCAAGTTTGAGGAAAACACTGCAAATCAATGCTAGGGCAGCTCACTGAACGCAACATTTGCAATGCCTGCATGCGTGATGAATGGGCAAAAATTTACATTATTACAAACACAAAATTATAGGTACTTTCCATGCATGCTTGATCTGTGGACCTGATACAGCTTGTGACACTGCAAACACTCATCATATCTACTAGAGCATTTCTGTCATCGATCATTAATAGTTGCTATAAGATTGATTGTTTATGATTATCTACATATTATGATGAAGACAGACGGATGTAGGGATGATGAAGACAGACGGATGTAGGGATGATGAAGACAGACGGATGTAGGGATGATGAAGACAGACGGATGTAGGGATGATGAAGACAGACGGATGTAGGGATGATGAAGACAGGCCCGATGTAGGGATGATGAAGACAGACGGATGTAGGGATGATGAAGACAGACGGATGTAGGGATGATGAAGACAGGCCCGATGTAGGGATGAAGAAGACAGGCCCGATGTAGGGATGATGAAGACAGACGGATGTAGGGATGATGAAGATAGGCCGGATGTAGGGATGATGAAGACAGACGATGATGAAGACAGACGGATGTAGGGATGATGAAGACAGACGATGATGAAGACAGACGGATGTAGGGATGATGAAGATAGGCCGGACGTAGGGATGATGAAGACAGACGGATGTAGGGATGATGAAGACAGACGGATGTAGGGATGATGAAGATAGGCCGGATGTAGGGATGATGAAGACAGACGATGATGAAGACAGACGGATGTAGGGATGATGAAGACAGACGATGATGAAGACAGACGGATGTAGGGATGATGAAGATAGGCCGGACGTAGGGATGATGAAGACAGACGGATGTAGGGATGATGAAGATAGGCCGGACGTAGGGATGATGAAGACAGACGGATGTAGGGATGATGAAGACAGACGGATGTAGGGATGATGAAGATAGGCCGGATGTAGGGATGATGAAGACAGACGATGATGAAGACAGACGGATGTAGGGATGATGAAGACAGACGATGATGAAGACAGACGGATGTAGGGATGATGAAGATAGGCCGGACGTAGGGATGATGAAGACAGACGGATGTAGGGATGATGAAGATAGGCCGGACGTAGGGATGATGAAGACAGACGGATGTAGGGATGATGAAGACAGACGGATGTAGGGATGAGTTGTTGATTCCTACCAAAGCACTAGAGCAGGAGCTAGAGGGCCAGCTAGTGCAAATTCCTACATCCCACATCATATCTGCAGGACGTAGGAATTTTCCCACCTACACCTGGTCTATCCAGCCTCAGTCTATAGGGCTCCATGCGTGCCTAGCCCTATAGCCAAATAGAATTCTTACAGCGAAGTGTTCTCAACTAGTAGTACTGTCTTCTTTTGGTTGTTCTTACAATTAGCAGTTATGTCTCAGTGATCCCATCGCATGCACAGCTAGTTATACCATCGTGGTCAGCCTACAGCTCACAGATATGGTGACAGCTCAGTGATGACTGCAGCTCACAGCGACGACTGCATGCAGCTCACAGATATGGCGACAGCTCAGTGATGACTGCAGCTCACAGCGACAACTGCATGCAGCTCACAGATATGGCGACAGCTCACAGTGGCGACTGCAGCTTGCAGATATGGTGACAGCTCACAGTGATGACTGCAGCTCACAGCGATGACTGCAGCTCACAGTGACGACTGCATGCAGCTCACAGATATGGCGACAGCTCACAGTGGCGACTGCAGCTTGCAGATATGGTGACAGCTCACAGTGATGACTGCAGCTCACAGCGATGACTGCAGCTTACAGCGATGACTGCAGCTCACAGCGACGACTGCATGCAGCTCACAGATATGGCGACAGCTCAGTGATGACTGCAGCTCACAGCGACGACTGCATGCAGCTCACAGATATGGCGACAGCTCACAGTGGCGACTGCAGCTTGCAGATATGGTGACAGCTCACAGTGATGACTGCAGCTCACAGCGATGACTGCAGCTCATGCGCTGGTGACAGCTCACAGCGATGACTGTAGCTTACAGCGATGACTATAGATCACAGCGCTGGTGACAGCTCACAGTGATGAATACCTCCACAAGGTCAGTGGCTGTGCATATAATGCTGAGGCGTGTGCAGACTCTTGTGAATTAGGTAGTTAACAATTAGTACTTGAACACACAAAAAATGATTTGCACATGTACAAATGAATAATTTAAACTGATACAATAACCCAATATAAACCATATCCCACAATGAAATATATACATCTCGTTACAAATATATCTCACAATGAAATTAATGACACATTCCATGACAGAAACATCTGTGTGTGTTGTGTGTGTGGGGGCATGTGTGCGCACATGTGCTATGTCTTGTTCATCTGAAGTAGCTTATTCACAAAGTGTACAATGGCTGCCACTGGTTGGCTTGGCTCCAACTCCCCAAACAACGCACACATGTATCCACTACGTTCATTTGGCTTCCACACAAACCCAAAACACCTATACAAATGGACAGAACAGATAAAATGAGAGTTGAAAGGGAACTCACACCCCTCAAGATCACATTGACAATAGCCTCACCCCTTAAGATCAGAACGAAGACAGCCACACACCCCATGCTCACAATGAAGACAGCCACACCCCCACGCTCACAATGAAGAAAGCCACACCCCTCACGCTCACAATGAAGACAGCCACACTCCTCACACTCACAACGAAGACAGCCACACCTCTCATGCTCACATTGAAGACAGCCACACCCCTCAAGATCACACTGAAGACAACCACACCCCATCATGTGCATGTTCCACACTGTCAAGTGCACACAATGTGGTATGCTACGGTAGTAAGGTAACCGTTGAGCCCAGTATAGCAATGTTGTCTTACACAACTGACCGTGCCTTCTTGACTGATACAGCTTTTCCTCTGAACTGCAGTCCATCAAACTCCCACCTGACAAGGAGGGGGGAGGGGGTGGTTAGAGGTGGGAGGGATGAGGAGGGGAGAGGGTGGTTAGAGGTGGGAGGGATGAGGAGGAGGGAGAGGGTGGTTAGAGGTGGGAGGGATGAGGAGGAGGGAGAGGGTGGTTAGAAGCGGGGGCACGAGGAAGAGGGGAGAGGGTGGTTAGAGGCGGGGGAGATAAGGAGGAGGGAGAGGGTGGTTGGAGGTGGGGAAGATAAGGAGGAGGGAGAGGGTGGTTGGAGGTGGGGGGCATGGGGAGGAGGGGAGAGGGTGGTTAGAGGTTGGGGAGATAAGGAGGAAGGTGAGGGTGGTTGGAGGTGGGGGGCATGAGGAAGAGGGAGAGGGTGGTTGGAGGTGGGGGGCATGAGGAAGAGGGAGAGGGTGGTTGGAGGTGGGGGGCGTGACAAGGAGGGAGAAGAGGATGGTTAGAGGTGGGGTAGGCAGGGAGAGGGTGGTTAGAGGCGGGGGACATGATGATGTATGAATGTACATCGAACAAGAACATTGCAATTGGTACACACACACACACACACACACACACACACACGCACACACACACACACACACACACGCACACACGCACACGCGCACACACACACACACACACACACACACACACGCACACACACACACACACATACACACACAGTGCTAGTCCTAGACGATATTGACAATTATAACTAGTTATTAACTAATCGACAGATAGTCAGTATTAGTTGGTATATCTCAATATTATCCTCCATCATTGATATCCCAATTTAGATTCATCAGTAATGACATAACTGAGGGGTTGGTTAAAAGTATTTTAGAACTATGTACCCAGGCCGATTGGGAACCTTGCCATATATTGGACTTCTTCTGTTAGTCTTCCCCATCTTAACCCAACCATTGTTGAACTGCAAATGGAAGTAACTGCACTTGATCTAGAAAACTGCTGATAGTCGATACATTGAATATTCGATATATTGACTAGTCAAAATTGTAATTATTGCATAGTTGGTTTTGGATTGACATTGATATTGACTACTAATATTGAAATATTGTCCAGGGCTAACAAACACACACACACACACACACACACACACACACACACACACACACACACATACACACCAAGAGTACACTGACCTCGTATCAGAAGGGTCTAAACCGCAGTAGGATATGGATTGAAGAGGATGGAATCTCTTGACAAAGCTTCTGTGAATGAAGGAGGGAAAACACACAAGCTGACCACCTGTTGTGACAGCAGGTGAGAGGTGAGGACAGCAGGTGAGATGTTGATAGCTGAGAACAATTGATGGTAGATGATGACAGGACATGAGGGGAACTTAGACTATGACAGGTAGAGACCCTTCACAGTAGACAATGACCTGTTGTAAAGCCAACTCCTTGTCTACAAGCATGATGGATGCACACATCATAGACCAGCTAAACCACTACCCTTTACCACAAATATAAGGACATACCCTACTGCCTGCAATTTTTGGGGCTTATTTTGTGAATTTCGGGAATGGCTTCAGAATTGCAAAATATTATTTGAAAATTTTCCTAAGTGGCTGGAAAATGGCTGTCGTAACTGTTTAGATGGGCCTATGCATAAGACGCTTCAGAAATAATAGATCCTTGTTAACAGACCTGTATTTTATTGTATGAATTTGGACAGCAGATTATCCTCAGTGAAGATGTCTAAGTTCTTTCAAGTCAGCTCATGTGGAAGCCAGGGTACACTGTCCAAACACACACACACACACACACACACACACACACACACACACACACACACACACACACACACACACATATGGCCATCTCACCCACTGACTGTATCTGTTACAGTTAGCCCCTCTTTTGATGCTTTGAAGTTAACAACATTAGCTTTTGTTAGTTGCAGAGATTTCAGTTGCTCAGCAACGGATGCAATGACACTCTCTGATCCAGGATTAGAGACATCGACCATCCCAAGATAAATGAGGTCAGTTGCTGTAGGAGAGAGGGAGTTAAAACAGAAACAACGCGTGACTAACCATCCATGTTTAGTACAAAGGGACTCCCCCTCAAAATGAAACAGGAGTAACCACTGGTATTCACAGCTCTTTCAGACCCAATATCTACAATCTAGATCTTATTATATAGAAATATGCCTATATATATGCCATATAAACAGTCATGAAAACTGACATTACATTGATATGAACCATCTACAAAATAGTACATTTTAAGTCATTGACATACAAGAGTATTGGTTGGGTTAGAACAGAACTGACAACCACAAAGTGGGATGGCTAGACGGAGAGACGTCTAGTCATACGTCACTTCTCAAATGGCCAACCAATGGACCAGCGCTTCTGTCTACCTGCTTGCTCTTGAGGCTGGGACCGCTTGGTGACTTTGGCCGAGACGGGGGTGGGGTGTGGGTGGGACACACTCTCTAGATCTGAGCATCAAATCAGGAAAAGATATCTGATAAAATTAGGACACTTGTATGGTTTCCTACCATATCAGAACGTGACCATCACTTGTGCCAAATGAAGACAATTAGCATATACTTAACCACCCACACACTTCAATACACCCACACACTGATACACACTTCAATACACCTACACACTGATACACACTTCAATACACATACACACCTGATGTGGGTAGGGTCAATACGATAGGCAGGCAGTACCTCTCCTGGCAGTGTTGTAGTATAAACTCTTCAAGGTCACCTGTGGAAGAAGTAGAGGGTGAGGGAGGAGTGGGAGGTGAGAGGGGAGGGTGAGGGGGTGATAGGAGAGGGTAAAGGTGAGGTGAGTGGGGAGGGTGAGGGAGGAGACATGGAGGGAGGGTGAGAGAGAGGTGGCAACCACACATATCTACATGGAGACTCTTACTGAAAGGTGGTTCACTCCATCCCTGTAGACGGACACCCTGGGCATCCGGTTGAATGAGGAAGTGCTTGACGCACATGTCATTGGTCACCACAATGTCTGGAGGAAACCAGGTTGTTTTGGTAAATGCTCATTCCATTGGTACACACACACACACACACACACACACACACACACACACACACACACACACACACACACACACACACACACACACACACACACACACACCTGGAGGTAACTTCAACTTAGCCCTGATGGCCTCTTCACTAACCCGTATGGTGAGAGCATACCCTCCAGTGACAGTGGAGCTGTCCCTGACAATGAAGTACCCCGGTTGGCTCTTCATCATCCGTTCACTGGCTGCATCACGGGAGAAGTCTGGCTTATACCAGTACGACCTCTTCATAACCACATCTGCAGTGGAGTGAATATACGTATGGTAAAACGTGCATGCACAGGTGTATGCGTACATGTCTGCATACATATATGCACACACCCACACCCACACCCACGCACACACCCACACCCATGCGCTTGCACACACACACACACACACACACACACACACACACACACACACACACACACACACACACACACACACACACACATGGTGAAGGATGTTAACCTTTTCTGGAGACAGGAGGCTTCGACTTAGCATGAATGGGAGCTGAGCTCTGCCGGGTAAGTGACTTCTTCTTTGCCTCTTTCACAGATGGCTTGGCAGGGGGCACTGG
Source organism: Halisarca cf. caerulea (assembly GCA_963170055.1). Taxonomy (NCBI): domain Eukaryota; kingdom Metazoa; phylum Porifera; class Demospongiae; order Chondrillida; family Halisarcidae; genus Halisarca; species Halisarca cf. caerulea. The sequence continues at coordinate 312,144 of CAUJGJ010000200.1, read as the reverse complement.
CTTAGGCCCGGCCAATCCTGATGGAGGTGAGTGATTAGACACACCCATTTCCGATGACGGACCATTACCCCCTGTAGTGGGTTTGTCCTTACGGTAGGGCTGTGGTTTGGTGGGCGGGGCCTTTGGATGGGGAGGTGGCTGAATGGAGGGCTTGCCGTTGGGTGCATGCGGAAACTTGGACCCAGGTATCGGAGACTTAGGTTTGTTGGGAGGGGGGACGGGAGGGGCGGGGCTGTTTGGGGAGAGGGCAGAGTTGGGAGAGTGGGTAGGGGGGAAGGTTTTTCTGGGTACATGTGGACTGCTCTTGGGCTTGGCCTCCACAGGAGAAGGAGGAGGTAGATCCTTGGAAGAGGTTTGAGTACCCCAAGTGTCCTTGACAAAGAAGTAGTCCTCTCCTTTCTCCTGTTTCTTCTGTTGCACTTGTTGAATGGGAACTGCAACTTTGTAGAAAGCCAAAGACTTGGATCGGTCTTCATCAACAATGCTCTTTGAGTGGATTTGACTTGGCCCTTTCTCCTTCAAGTTCAGCTTGCTCTTTACAACGCTGACAATGTTGGTGAGGATGGTGGGCCTGTCTTGACCTTTATAAGGGTCGCCTTCAGTGGATTCTACGGACACAGAAATTGAAACGCACACAACATGAGCTCAACTTGCTAAAGGCGACTGCTAAGGCTACTATTGATGTTGTGAAATTTCAAAACTCCACCTCTCCCGAGTAATGGCACTTCATCCCCCCCAGGTTCATCAATATTCAGTTACCTCTCATGCCCATCTCTCACCCCTCATGCCCATCTCTCACCCCTCATGCCCATCTCTCACCCCTCGTGCCCATCTCTCACCACTCATGCCCATCTCTTACCCCTCAAGCCCATCTCTTACCCCTCACGCTCATCCCTTACCCCTCACGCCCATCCCTTACCCCTCACGCCCATCTCTTACCCCTCACGCCCATCCCTTGAAGATGTCTGCAAATGCAGTATTGTGTACCATACACACAAATACATCAAAGCATTACACACATACACACACAGAACATATGTACACATAGTACACACAGCACACATACATCCTGTACAGGGCTGCACACAGGATTTGGGGCTGGGGGGGGGGGGGGGGGGGCAAATTGAGATTCCTAAAATCTTAGGGGGGCAATGCAATATGGAAGTGTAAATACACAGAGATGGGAGGGTAGGTGAATAGTATATAGCGGGTAATCTTTCGCAGGGAAAAATTTCCATAGATCATAAAAAATTACTTAATTGTGGTTGAAAATTCATGGTCCACACCCGAAAGAAATTATAGTTTCAAGAAAAATGTCTATTTCTTTTGAAGTTGAAGCCATGATATGAGGCTACCAAGAGTACAAAGACATTTGGGAAAGGCATGGTAAGGATTACCCATTTCCCATGTTACAGGTAATGCGTCCAACTTCCTTGTTGGCAACGATGACGGTGCTAACTGCGCTAAAGGCCCACTGGGATCAGGTAAATTCCTTCCTTTGCCTTTCTTAAAGTTCTTCAATAAGGATATGCACTGAGTTCGAGAGACTGTCATCTTGATTCCTTTGTAAATTCTTCAGATCCGTACCATGCAAAGAGCCACTCGTGTGTTACTAAATTCCGTGAGTAAATATTACATGGTTCCCTTCCCAACCATGAAAACTACATTTCTTTACCCCATGAACACTACCCCTATGTGGTATGCTTACTATCCTTCAGTGGAGCTGGGTGGGGTGAGTCTGTGGTAGTGTGAAGGTATGTACTGTGTACTATTAGCTTGGAGGCCTAGGGGTATGCTCCCCCAGCTTTATTAGGTGTTAACCCTGTGGCCATTTTAGATCATTTCAGCAGGTTTGTGAGTCCATCACTGCAGCTACACATTCACGTTATGCCAAGGAGGCAACTAGGTCACAAAAGGAGAGAGGAGAGCGATTACTCCTTACTTTGTTTCACTCCAAAGAAACTGTGGCATATCTGACAGCAGTCTAGCATTTTGGTTTTCAGTATGAACTGGAGATTTGAATGACTCCTGACATTGTGGACTGTGCTGATCATGTTTGGAATGCTTACAACCTTGAATACAATATAAAAACTATTTAAAAATGGTAAAAAGATGTAGGATTGATATGGATTGTGCAAAAAGGCATTATCAAAAAAGGATTCTCCAAAAACACTTGGAACAAGGGTAAGATGCAAAACAGGTACAGGGCCAGGTGGGCGAAGGGCAAGACAGGCATAGGGCTAGACGAGCATAGGGCTACACATACATGAGGCTAGACGGGTATAGGGCTAGACAGAGTTTAGTTGGACTGAGTGCACACTGTACAAATTCCTACATTCCGCAGCACATGTGTACTGTATAATGTGCTGCACACTTTATACACTCTTGTTCGTGCTGTTTTTCCTTTTATAGCAAATCGGTTACTTGAATAGTTTTCCACTACAGTTGAGAAGGAACACGATCAAATCTTGTAAGAGTAAGAAACTAGAATCTATGCAGTTACCTGACCAAAATCAATGTACCCATCTAGAAACAAATGCTCAAACAAAAAGAGCGCTAAAGTTGCGACAATAATCAAAGTACAGGCCTTGTGTCCGTACGCATACGTCTAGTCTTGCATAGCCATTTCGCCGATCCAAATATGGCTGATCTGGCCAATGTATGGGATTTGCCTATTAAATTTTTTCTCGCTTTAGAAGTGTAGGTGGGGCTTCAAAACCTACAAAAGGCACTTCGCGCTAACAATCGGAGATCACTGGTGAAAAGATGAGACCTCTGGATCGATCATGGCAACCTGTAGCTCAGTTCGAAAAAACGACGAGAAGAATAATAATCTTAAAATGGTACTGGTGTTGCGTAGCCAAACATTTTTGTCTAAAATTTAGAAATTCTTCTAAAGAAATTGGCCTACGAACAGTTTTAACTGCTCTATCTTGTAGCTAGTGTGTCAAAAGGCACCAGTATCACTTCTAAATGCTTCTAACTGAACTGTATCGTTAATTTTCGGATGAAAACAAAATCAGTGTAAATGTATGGCGGTCATGTTTTTTCAGTGTCAATCCTACATATGGAGTACTACCGTTCTCCATAATAATATACCAAGAGAAACATGTGAAGGGGTCAAGGGATTGGTGACAGCAATCTCAAGGAAAATTTATAAAACTAAAGTATATAATGTCATGCTTGTTCTTTGTTCATTTCCCCATTAATCCTGCCTTTCAGGAAAGTTTAGTGCATGCTCGGATACAAGTCTAGGGGGGCACTTGCTGAATGCAGCCCTACCGTATTAACATCTGGGTGACTGAAACAACAGCAAGCAAACATACCATCAAAAGATGACGATAAGTCAAGATCATCTGTGTTGATGTAGTCGCGAGCATCTGGAGGTTCACAGTATATGGGATCACTGGAGGGAGTGGCACCAGTGGGTGTGGCTTTTGTGGATGTGATGCCTGAGGGCGGGTCATCTATGTTCAGTGACTGATCCACAATGTCTGAGTTGATGTAGTCAAGTTGACCCGCATCCGGTGTGTCCTGTACATTGAGGAGTTCTAGTGGGTTGTTCACATAGTCTTCTTGAGGGTACGTCCCTTGGTCCTTCATGTTGGCATAGTCCTTCAACTGGTTGGCCGTGCTCTGGGTGGAGGCAGTAGATGTTGCAGCTGGCCGGTTCAACTCAATGATGGACACTCTATTGGTCCCTACACTGCTAGTCTGAGGTGTGCTCAGTTGTGTCACGATGTTGGGGCCTTCCCCCACCCCGTCCACATTGAAGTAGTCACTTCCCTGCTCCGAGACAGGGTCATCCCTCCCTCCCCCCTCCCCCTCCCTGTGGACCACCTTGTACCACCCCTGTTCGGACGTGCTCTCCAAAGCTATCAACTTCTCAGGGTCAACATAATTGTACTTCTCCGAAGGACCGCTGTCCTCCTGTTGTCTTCCCTCTGCATGTGCCTCCCACACCTTCCTACACTCTGCCACATGCTGCAACAAAAGACAGCACACAAACACAAGACATTAGACACATGAACTATCTAGCACAAGTCATGCGGCAACCATACACAACTGGACAGACCGTGCCATCCCAACAAGCAGTACACACACACACACACCATTTACTGTACAGTCTGATAACATTCACACATGATTACAATACACTAAGTATGGGACTCCTCTTTTAGGTCATTCGACTTTAGAGTTTAAAACGGAACAAATGGCTTCAATCATAAACATGCATAGGTTATGGATAAATGTGACATACGTAGGTGTGTACATGTACAAACACACACACACACACACACACACACACACACACACACACACACACACACACACACACACACACATACACACACACACACACACAATACACACGAAACGAAACTGAAAGCTGAAAAACGATGCACTTTACGGTCCACGCAAACAGGACTGGGTAGTCCTTACAAACCCAGCGAGTTACGAGACAAAGCCAACCTTGCTTGCCATCTGATCCTGTCCTTCTTGTGGCGGTGTAGGTAATGATCTTCTATCAAAGACGGGCGAGTTCTTTTTCTTAGCGCTCGTGTCCACAACTGTGTACAAACTCTCATTTGAAGGGCCAGGAACGCGGCGAATGCTCTTCGGAGACGGAACGGGTGAATCAAGCTGTATCAGGTCCTCTTGTGTTGAGTGCACTGTTTCGTCAACTACGGTAACGGAAGAAGAAGACGGATAAGCTACTCTCTCTTTCTCTCTCCCTGCGAGGAGTACGGCGGTCTCACAAGAACTGGGGGCGTGGCCGGAAACATTCACCGAACCGGAACAAACAGGACGATGAATATGGTTATCAGAGGTCACGTGAGAACCTACTTTTTCTGAAATCCTCGTAAGAATCTGATCTAGGGATAGATTCACTGGTAAACAGTCGATTCTCGTGTCCGTCCAAAAGCGAATGTCGGATGTCCGAATGCTTGTCGCCTGATAGCAAATAAATGAGGGGAATACTCAAAAGGTAAAGGAAGGCAAGACAAGTACAACGCAACAAGACGATACATCTGAAGAATCCTCAAAAGATTCCACACCACCACCAGATACACCACCCTCACCAGATACACCAACCCTACCAGACCCCACCCTCACCTCTAGATCCCTTGTCGGTCTCCACATACTGAGAGAATATGACTTCAACTTTAGCACTTTCTGGGAATCGTTTGTCTACAGGTCAGAAAATTACTGGCAAACTAACATCAGAAATGCAAACACCAATCAATGTCACAATAAATACACACACACACACACACACACACACACACACACACACACACACACACACACACACATACACATGCGCACACACACACACACATGCGCACACACACACATGCGCACACACCCTTGTATGCTTCATCGAGATCCCTCTTGGCTAACACCAGCTGATAGTCCTGCACTGCACTTGTGTGGAACTGAACTCTAAAGATCACCTCTTGTCCACCAGTTTGCTTCTTGTGGAAGCATTTCAACTTGAAGGGAGAACACAACATTGACATGGCCAGTCATCGCTCCCTCTACACCTAGTGCTACCAGGACTATGACACATTGCTAATCTAACACCACACTATGTGATGTGATGAGTGCTGGATTGTAGTGACTTGACTGTACAAGAGACCTACCAGTACTTCCCCCTGCACAAGGGTTCCTCCATAGAAGGAGATCTTCACTCTCTGGTTGTCCCCTCCACAAACACTGCAAAGAACACATGCAATACTGTCACATGACAATCATATGCATTGCCCTACTATCACATGATGATCATGTGACACATGATCAACATGGCATGCAGCCAACCCTCATCACAAGGGCATATCCACAGCAGATGAAGAAATAACATTTGATCCAGCTTGCTAGGATGAACGGGTGAACCACTATTAAACTGGTTGGACATTCATAAAATAGGCCCACTCCTGTTATCAGGGACCAATTAATGATGCAACTATTACAGAACGCAGTCTTTAACACTGAGCCATGTTATCTTATTGGCTGTTCTGAGAGATTTACATGCCACAGAGGTAGTGCGCCAGATGGATGCCCAACTCTTGGTTTAGGTCAGCCGTATGTATGTACATGTTGGTTGTAAAATGTGGGAAGGCAGCCCAACATGCTGGCCCTGCCGTGATATCATTTACAACCCAATAACCCACGCACATCATCAGAAATAAAACAAGCAATTTTGAGTAAAGCACTCATGGGGAGGGACACTCATGGGGAGGGACACTTGTGGGGAGGGACACTCATGGGGAGTGACACTTGTGGGGAGGGACACTTGTGGGGAGGGACACTTGTGGGGAGGGACACTCATGGGGAGGGACACTTGTGGGGAGGGACACTTGTGGGGAGGGACACTCATGGGGAGGGACACTTGTGGGGAGGGACACTCATGGGGAGTGACACTTGTGGGGAGGGACACTTGTGGGGAGGGACACTCATGGGGAGGGACACTCATGGGGAGTGACACTTGTGGGGAGGGACACTCATGGGGAGGGACACTTGTGGGGAGGGACACTCATGGGGAGGGACACTCATGGGGAGGGACACTTGTGGGGAGGGACACTTGTGGGGAGGGACACTCATGGGGAGGGATACTTGTGGGGAGGGACACTTGTGGGGAGGGACACTCATGGGGAGGGACACTCATGGGGAGGGACACTCATGGGGAGGGACACTTGGGAGGAGGGACACCTGTGGGGAGGGACACTTGTGGGGAGGGACACTTGTGGGGAGGGACACTTGTGGGGTGTATGTAGGAGTGTACATGGGACGGTCTAGCAAGCCAGACTAAGGCTCCTTGAGAAGAAAGCTGTAAACTTATAGGAATAATCTCAAAGCAATTTCTCATGTTTGGGTCATTGTTTTGAAAACATTCCTATAAATAAAACCACATCAACTGTAATTATATACCTACGTAGGTTAAACCTTCTGACCCCCCCTCCCCCCC
>CAUJGJ010000200.1:125174-300174 GCA_963170055.1 Halisarca cf. caerulea | reverse complement strand
AACTCACTGAAACGAAGGCCAACATTCTAACTAGACTGGAGAGTGACTGAAGGGGGTTATGGAATACCCAAGTAGTCACTGAAGCCAAACAGTGTATCAATACACTAGAAATAGCTGAGCCATGTATGGCTGTGACAGCTATTGAGTGACAGCAAATGAGGAGAGGATGTGGATTAGGAGCGTGTGCTTATTAGCCCACAGAAAAGGAGCCTATCAGAATCCTGGCTGTGATATCAGGTACACTTCCACGACTTCCTGAGTCAGCTACGGTAGTACACATGTAAGATATTATATCCATCCACGGATGGGACCCCTCCTGAGTCATCTATGGTAGTACACATGTAAGATTCATATATCCATCCACGGATGGGACCCCTCCTGAAGTGTCCTCCTTGTAGGGACCTCCCCCGACAGATGGGACCCCTCCTGAGTCAGCTATGGTAGTACATACGTAAGATCCATACATACATCCTTGGATGGATCCCTCCTGAAGTGTCCACCTTGTAGGGACCTCCCCCCACGTTACCAAGCGGTAGTCTACAATAAAGGTCTCCATTAGAGAGACAGCAATTGATGTTCTTCCCCTCCTGTACCCAATTAAACTGATTCTACTAGCACACAAGCATCCGGTGTACAGGGAACATTCATCATTGCTCGAGGAGTAGTAAGGCATAGAAATGGCTAATATGTATTCATAGCTCATTGAATTGAGCTGAAGTATTATTAATGGTGAAATATTCAAACAATTCAGTTCAGCTAAAAAAGCTCACAAGATGGCACATGCTATGGGATGAATTATGTCCATGTGGTGTGTGTGTGTGTGTGTGTGTGTGTGTGTGTGTGTGTGTGTGTGTGTATGTGTGTGTGTGTGTGTGCGTGTGTGTGTATGTGTGTGTGTGTGTGTGTGTGTGTGTGTGTGTGTGTGTGTGTGTGTGTGTGTGTGTGTGTGTGTGTGTGTGTGTGTGTGTGTGTGTGTGTGTGTGTGTGTGTGTGTGTGTGTGTGTGTGTGTGTGTGTGTGTGTGTGTGTGTGTGTGTGTGTGTGTGTGTGCATAGACCCTCAATTCCCTATGTACGTATGGTGCGTGTATGTGATGTACTATATACGTATACTCGCATTACACACCACACCACAAGTGCAATATCGCGTGAATATAACACGAAATGGCAACGAGTGAATGCAGCACATTGCTGTGAAACCCAATAACGTGGCGTCACCCAGAAGTACCGCACTGTTCAGTGTGGAAGACAAATAGATAAGGCAACTCACCTCGCCTACGTTGATCAAAGGCTGGCCGTCATTGCCCTCGTTGTGAAAAGTAAGAAAATGGCGCGAAAGGGACTGTGTACTAGCAAACCCAACAAGACAGAAGGGACAAATGAACCCTTCTCTATCGTCTGCTATAGGATCTTCCATTAGGCGGCCTTATCCTAAGGGATACTTCGGAAAGAACCAATGAACGATAGGCATCTATTACGCATTATGTCATTTGTTGTGCGGCCATATTGATATGGGCGTGTCGAGGTAGAAACTGCTCGTCACATCCGCTGCAGGGCGGGGCTATCATACAGCAAGGAACATGTCCACTAGAGGAGGGTTCTCCGATCTGTTCGTGTTGAAGGAAGAGCTCGGAAAGTACGTAAAAGTTTTCGTTTTATTTACTTTTGTTATGAAGTGCTCATATAAGATTGATTGTCAAACGCCATCCTTTCCATTTTCTATACCTGATCACGTGTCGTCCATTGCAGAGGTGCATTCAGCGTAGTCAAGAGATGTACGGAGGTTAAATCCGGCGTGGACTATGCGGCCAAGATCATCACCATCAAAGGAATGAAGGAACGAGGTAATTGTGTACTGTGTGTGTGTGTGTGTGTGTGTGTGTGTGTGTGTGTGTGTGTGTGTGTGTGTGTGTGTGTGTGTGTGTGTGTGTGTGTGTGTGTGTGTGTGTGTACGTGTGTGGTACGTGCGTCTGTGGTGCGTGCGTCTGTGGTACGTACGTGCGTGCATATAAAAACATTCCAAGTTCAATGCTGTGTTGTAAAAGAGGAAGACATTTCCCCCTCCACTAGTCTGTTTCCTACTCTCCAGCAACCCAGCACTTGGCATGAGCCAATCATCCACCAAACTCCATGTATTATCCTCAAATGCACACATTCAGCTCCAATGCCTTCCCTAGATAATGGTCTATGCACTGCAACTTTGTTGCTAAAGTTTCCCACTTACAAAGAATCATCTTTATGTGTGTCATTGACAGCTTAGACAGAAGACACCACATTACCTATACTCACTGCGGCATGAGTGATGTGGTCTTACTTTAAGGGAACACCTGATAGTGTGTGTGTGTGTGTGTGTGTGTGTGTGTGTGTGTGTGTGTGTGCGTGTTTGTGTGTGTGTATGTGTGTGTTTGTGTGTGTGTGTGTATGTGTGTGTGTGTGTGTGTGTGTGTGTGTGTGTGTGTGTGTGTGTGTGTGTGTGTGGTGTTAATGTTTATGTATGCTTCGTTTAATATATAATTGTCTATTGTTAATACAGGTTTGAGTCAATGAGTCATGCTCATGTGACAACCATCAGTTAGTTCTTGCTGCTGATGTACGTACATCTGTACCTTGTCTTTCTGTAGCATTTGAATCAAACTTAAAGGATTCATTTTCTTTCAGCCTTTCACCTTTCTTCTCTTCGTTGTTTTCTGTTCAGAGAAGGCAAAACTTGAGCGTGAGATTCGAATTTGTCGTAGTCTCAGGTATAAGAATATTGTCCAATTGCACCATGTCTTCCAAGATGTTGATAAGGAGTACCTCGTATTTGATCTGTGAGTGGATGACACACCCACCCCTGACCACACCTCGCACTATACACACCCACCCCAGAGCATAACATACATTGGTCTAGACTCATCCACCCCTGACCATACATTGAGCTAGACACACCCACCCCTGACTATATATTGAGCTAGACACGCCCACCCCTGACCATACTTTGAGCTAGACATGCCCACCCCTGATCCTACTTTGAGCTGAACACACCCACCCCTACCATACTTTGAGCTAGACATGCCCACTCATAACCATACTTTGAGCTAGACACGCCCACCCCTACCATACTTTGAGCTAGACACGCCCACCCATAACCATACTTTGAGCTAGACACGCCCACCCCTACCACACTTTGAGCTAGACACACCCACCCCTACCATACTTTGAGCTAGATACGCCCACCCATAACCATACTTCAAGCTATATAGACACACTCACCCCGGCCACACCTTTCACTAGACACACCCACCCAGACCCCTCCCACACATGTTTATCCTAAATGCTGTGTAGGATCACTGGAGGAGAACTGTTTGATGATATTGTGGCCAGGGAGTTCTACAGTGAGAAGGATGCCAGCTTCTGCATCCAGCAGATCATCGAGGCCCTTCAGCACTGTCACAAGTTCGGTATTATCCATAGAGATGTCAAGGTGAGAGATGAAGAGAATCCTTCTTTGTTGGGTATATTCTATGAGACCAAGTCTCACTTTAACTTCCTGATTTCCATTCCCATTTGTGCTCATCTCAGCCTGAAAACTTGCTCTTGGAAAGCAGAAAGCCAGGATCTAATGTGAAGCTTGCTGACTTTGGATTGGCTGTGGAGTGCCAATCAAATCACAGGGAGTTTTTTGGTGTGTGCATGCCTTTCACATCCACAGTCGGTTGCACTTGCTTGACTGTTCACATGTAAGGACAGTCTAGCAAGTCAGACTAATGACATCCCCACCCACTTTTAATATTGTCCCCACCTACTCCTCGCTCTGTCCCCACCCACTCCTCACACTGCCCTCACCCACTCCTCACACTGTCCCCACCCACTCCTCTCACTATCCCCACCCACTCTGCTCACTGTTCCCACCCACTCCACACTATCCCCACCCACTCCTCTCACTATCCCCACCACTCAGGGTTCGCTGGCACCCCAGGGTACCTCTCTCCTGAGGTCATTCGACGTGAACCCTACGGGAAGGAAGTGGACATGTGGGCGTGTGGTGTCATCCTGTACATCCTACTCTCAGGCTACCCTCCCTTCTGGGACGACAACCAACAGAAGCTGTTTGACATCATAAAGAGGGGGCAATACGATGTGAGGATCTAGTAATGGGTGTGGTCCACACATGGTAGGCGTGAGGCATGGTGGTGGGTGTGACGTACTCTACACATGGCATGGTAGTGGAGGCAAAGTATGAATGTAAAACTGATTGTCTTTCAACTCCCATTCCAGTTTCCAGCTCCAGAATGGAATGCAGTCACGGATGCTGCTAAGGTGTGTGCATGAAAGTTGGAGTGGGAATTATGATTTCCTGTCGTGTTGTTGTCTTTTGCTTTCTGTTTTGTTTACTGCTTTATTTGCTGTTTTGTTTACTTGCAACTGAAGGAACTGATCAAAGGTTTGATGACGATGGATCAAGACAAGCGTATGACAGCAAGTGAGGCCTTGAATCATCCTTGGATCAAGAGCCGGGACCGAGTGGCCTCGGTAGTGCACAGGCAAGACACCATCAGTGGACTTAAGAAGTTCATGGCAAAGAGAAAGCTGAGGGCTGCTGTGCGTGCTGTCCAAGTTGTGAAGTTTGGCTCAGAGTTCTGTGAGTCCTCATGAGGACAGCTACAGTCATTGCTGTCACCCCCACACCTGTCCTGCCACACTCCCCCCACACATGTCCTGCCACACTCCCCTCACATGTCCTGCCACACTCCACCCACACCTGTCCTGCCACACTCCACCCACACCTGTCCTGCCATACTCCCCCACACCTGTCCTGCCACACTCCACCACACATGTCCTGCCACATTCCACCCACACATGTCCTGTCACACTCCACCCACATGTACTGCGGTACTCCCCCACACATGTACTGTGGTACTCCCCCACACCTGTCCTGCCACACTCCCCCCACATGTACTGCGGTACTCCCCCACACATGTACTGTGGTACTCCCCACATGTACTGCGGTACTCCCCACACATGTGCTGCGGTACTCCCCACACATGTACTGCGGTACTCCCCACACATGTACTGCGGTACTCCCCCCACATGTACTGCGGTACTCCCCCCACACATGTACTGCGGTACTCCCCCCACACATGTACTGTGGTACTAAATGCAGTAATTTCTTTTGTTGTATGTCTGCAGTTCAAAGTGACAAGTCTATAGCTCAAGACAAAGATGTGCTCACTTTCCAAACAAGCTCTTTCACTCCAGAGCAGAAAGAGATTTGGACTTTGACTGAAAGTTTACTGACAGCCATTGTTAATGGCAATTATGACACATACAAGTCAGTGTTGTGTGTGCGCTGTGTTGTGTGTGTGTGTCTGTGTGTGTCTGAGTGTGTCTGTCTCCCTCTCTCTCTTCTTTCTTTCACTTCATGACCATTATTACTTCAACAACAATAGTAAAAGTGGTACAATGGACACATGAGGTCTTAGGTAGGCCTGAGCCAATTATTCACCAAGCATCACCTATTATTTTATTCAATTATTCCTCCAAACTCCACCTATTCTTCTTGAATACACACCCTGTTATTCAGCTGAAATGCCCTCCTTAGATGATGGTTTGTGCACCGTAACTTTGTTGCTATAAAGTTTTTACATAAATTATAAGACCTCAGACAGCAGACGACACAATACGTATACTCATACTTCATACATTGCAGCACACATGATGTATTCTTGTGCATTACTTCCTATTGTGACAGAAAGAGTCATTTAAAGGGGTAGGAAACACATTCTATGCCGTGCTGATCTGCCATTTTGTGCTACAATCTTTATGAAGCTCTCTATTATTTGCGAATTATTCCTGATTCACAGAGGTACCTATTATTTGTGAAATTATGTGCACATAATTGGCTCAGGCCTAGTCTTACGTAGGTTATCCTGACCCTGATTAAAATGGTCTACAAAAACATTTACACAGTTAACAGTTTGGCCTAAGAATGGTTATTTTATTAAAATTCACCATCAAGTATCAAGTATCAAGTATTCTTATTTAGACTGGGGAACCGTTAGCCGAGAGCTACTACCATGCAGTGTTTGTATGAGAAACGAGGGGACTATAAGGAGAATGGGAGACAGTAGTTGTCACTCAGGGCTAGTCTCCTTCCAATTTCTTTTGCACCGGGTCTCGAAGGAGTTTTTTAAAGCAGAGCAGCTGTTTAGGCTGTCTCTTGTGACCTCCCTCTCCAGAACATTGCAATCTTTCTGAGGTGATTTGTTCAGAATGATATACAGCTCTTGCAGACTCGCTAGGTTGAGGAAGCCACGTGATCCAACCTCTATAATAAGGAGCTGAGCTGTCTTAGCAACACTGGAACTTTCTAGAAGGAGCTCTGTGTACTTGTCACTCTTCCTAGCTGCTGTATCTGCCATGGTTGTCTCGAAGGGTACAGTTAATTCGATAATGTTGATGGTACTCGCATCCTCCTTCTAAATTTCTAGATCTGGTCTGCTGTCTGTACAGGCAGAAGTGGGGGGGAGGGGGAGGGGGGGACTATAGACCACTCCTGGGAGGTCCACAGTAAACCGCTGGAGTGGGCTAATATGGGAGCAGGTAAACTGGTAGAGGAGGTTCAGGATAGCATCATGATGGTGGTTGTACTTTCGCTTCTTGAGGGCAACAGGGCAGTGGTTCAGGACATGTAGGAGTGTCTGCCGTTCAGAGCGGAGTGGGCATTCAGATGATGGTTTCTTCCTCCACAAATGAAGATTAGATTTGTGAGGAAATGTGTCTTGAATGGCTTTTAGAGCAAACTTCATCACCTTCTCAGGTAGAGACCAAATGGTTTCAGCCCAGATGGACGATGACTGATCATCAAACCGATGCGCAATGTCACCCTGAACTGGGAGCTGTCTGCATTCTTTAAGGCGTCTACTGTGCTCCATATTCGTGATTCGCTGCCTGACTTTTTTAATCAACTGCTTTCGGGAGGCTCCTGGATCCTGCTTCATGACCTCCACCTCTTCCTGATGAGGCTTGAAGGCTGCTCTGATGGATGAGGTCTCAGCTAAGGTCTGCCTGCTGGCTAGCAAGTGAACAGTCGAGTCCTTTGACAACGTATGTGAGGCAGTAAGCCTGCACCTAGCCTTCTTGTAGATGCCACTGACAGAAGGGAGCTGGAGCCCACCACTGCTCTTGGGAAGGTATAGCTGGTTGATGTTAGCACAATGGGCCAAACCTGTCCAGCGCTTGAGGAATCTTGTTGCTATGGATTCAAGACTTCTTTCTATCCAACTGATGGGTGGATCTGTGATAGTCATGTCCCAGACTAGGCGAGGGCAATTTCCATTACGGTATAAGTGTGATTTCTGTCTGGTGAGAAGGGTTTGATCCACCTTGCTCAGCATGCCTTCCAGTTTCTCCCTGAGTGCAGCTTTGTGTTCCTCTGCAACACTGTGGATGGGGATAGGGGTTCCAAGAAAGCAAAAGGGGGAGCTGTTGATAAATTGGATGGTGTCACCTTGGAGTTCAAGGATGGATCAAACTCCTTTCCAGTCGAAGCTTGGATGGCTAGACTTGCACACTTGGAAACTTTGGCCTTCATTCCGGACCACTGAAGCCATTTCTCTGTTTTTGTCAGTAGAGCCTGACATGATGCAGGTCCATCCCCAGTTGGGCATGTGTCATCTGCGTACTGGAGGAGGTTGCAGGTGTGGTTGGACTGGGAGAAGGTGTATCCAAGGCTCCTGTGTTCAGCCAAAGTGTCCACTAAGGTGTTCATAACAGTGTTAAATATGACCACTGACAAGGGATCACCCTGAAACACAAGATGGAAGGGCTCAGTGATCCACTGCTTGGTCCTGACAATCCCTGTGAGGCCAGTGTACAGGTTGGAAACAATGTCAGTAAAGTGGTTAGGGGCATGCTAGTGACTAAGGGAGAAGCAGATGAGTTCATGGTGCACACTGCCATACGCATTAGCAATGTCAAGCCAGTAGACTGCCAGTGATTTGTGTCTCCTCTGGACTTCCTTGATCATAGACAGAGTTTCAGATGATGTTTGGTACAACCTGGGACCCCGTCAACAAATGCCTTATGAATGGATGTATTCAGATGTCCATTACTGATCACGAACTCCTGCCATCTTGTCTTGAGGATGGAAGTGTACACTTTACCTAGGGAAGAAGTGAGGGCAATGGGTCTGAAGTTGGTAGGAGAAGATGGGTCCTCCATTGCTGAAGACTTCCCATGGAGTTGGATTACACCCACCTTCCACTGTCTGGGGACATGCTTGGTTGCCCAACAGATGTTGTAAAGTCTCAAAAGGGCAGGTTTGAGAAAGGGATAGTGTTTCAGGACATTGTAGCTGATCTGGTCAACTGGACAGGTGTAGAGGAAGCCCGGCCCTTCTTCAATGCTTGTTCCAACTCTTCACTTTGGATATCATCAGTGACAAATGGTGATGAGGGTGGTTGAGAAGGCTTCATCCATGTGGGGTGATCAGAGGTAGCAGGAGTAGGTTAGTATGTGGTTTTGAAGAAGTTCTCTTCTATTTGAACATTAAATGTTGGGTCAATTTCTGAGGATTTGTCATCATTAAAAAGGTTGTTAGAGAACCATCAGAAATTCTTGTGACATTCCTTTTTTTGCTATAGCTTGGTTTTTGTGCGTTTTTCTTTCTCCCTCTCTTTCTCTCTCCCTCTCCCTCTCCCTCTCCCTCTCTCTCCCTCTCCCTCTCCCTCTCCCCCTCCCTCTCTGTCTCTGTCTCTGTCTCTCTCTCTCTCTCTCTCTCTCTCTCTCTCTCTCGCTAAAGGTGACAGGTGGGTAGAGGTGATCCCAACACTGCCAAAAATGTTCAGAAGTAGAACAAGCACAGTTAAAGTTGGGCCTCAAAAAATGAATATTGAATAATTTTAAACATGAAAACACAGAATGTAAAGTACAGCTAGGTAAAGCTGTTATTTGTCTTCAGTCCAGTTCCGCTTGTACCAAATGCGAAATGATCCCTCAATGACTTGGCGGATGACCTCTCGCTCCAGTTCCCTCTTTGCCTTTGAGCTGGCATCCACAATCTTGTACAGTTGGTTGAAACTGGGCACATGGATGAACCCCCTCAAACCAACTTCAACTGTAGTGAGAGTCTCAGCAAAACCATTCCTTGTGCATCTCCCCACAAGTTCTGTGTACTTGGAGCGTTTACGTGATGCCGCTTCCTCCATGCCAGTCTCAAAGGGGATGATCAACTCCACCAGTTGGATTGAGGAGTTGCTCCAAATAACAATATCTGGACGGTCATCAGTCACAGCAATGTTCTGGGGGAAGGCGTAAGGTCTGTTGGGGAGATCCACTGTGACCCTGCACAATGGCCACCATTATTACAATTTGAGTACAAAAAACACAAGTTGAATAACAATGGCTAAAGTGAGGGTCAGTGTGGTCTAGATCCTGCTCTAATGTTCTACAAAAACATTGCACAGTTAACAGATCTAGCACTGGTACAAAGAAAGAAAAAGAAATGTGTTGTGATTACAATTACAATTGAGTTACATCATAACAATTGAGTTACATCATACCATATAACATGCACACATACATATTGCAACCTAGCTGAGCTATGACATTACACTCAAGTTATACGAATAAGCCTAACACAGAACAATCAAGTTGAGGTTGAAGGAGCAGTGTGTGTGTGTGTGTGTGTGTGTGTGTGTGTGTGTGTGTGAGAGAGATCTGTGCTGTGCTGTGTGTCTCATATGTAGTGTACAGTGTGTGCATTGTGTTATGTGTGTGGTTAGTATGGTCCACCACCTCTGACCACAGGACTCTCTGCTGGTCAGACATGACATGTTGTGAACCAGAGGCTCATGGAGAGATAGTGAAAGGACTGGAATTCCATAAGTTCTTCTTAGACAACTCATCCAATGGTGAAATTCTATAGTTCATCCAGATTTATTTCTAGTGTGACACTGTCTGTGGTCTGTTGTCTGCAGCTTGTGTGCGTCAGGAGATCTACCATCCCGTGGTCCACATGTTGGGGGAGAGCTCAGCCTGTGTTGTCTACAAGAGAATCGTACAGCAGGCATCCAAGTAGGTTTAACACACAAACAAATATTGTAGTGTGTTTCCCCCCCCCCCTTAGTGTTGACGTCCTTTGTCCCCCTAGTGTTGAGGTTATTTGTCCCCCTAGTGTTGACGTTATTTGTCCCCCTAGTGTTGACGTCATTCACCCTCCTATTGTTGATTTCATTTGTCCCCTAGTGTTGACATCCTTTGACCCCCTAGTGTTGACGTCCTTTGTCCCCCTAGTGTTGTAATCCTTTGTTCCCCTAGTGTTAACATCTTTTGTCCCCCTAGTGTTGTGATCCTTTGTTCCCCTGGTGTGAACATCCTTTATCCCCTAGTGTTGACATCCTTTCCCCCCTACACACAGATCTGGTGCACTCTCTACTTCAATGTCCAATGAAACAAGAATTTGGAAGAAAATTGATGGAAACTGGAAATGTATTCACCTCCACAGATCATTCTGAGCAGAACTGTGTCTTCCCAAGAAGTTAATCCTTGTAGCTCTTCCAATAGTTTACTTTTCTATCTGATTCTAATGCTCATGAACCCATGCTTAGTTTAGGTTGTGTAATGAGTTTAATGAGTTCATTTAAATCTCCATGGGCGAATACGTCCATGATACGGAACTTATGTGCCAGTCATAGCAGGCCAGGGATGCTCCTTGTACCAATCACCAGCAAAAAAGGAGTTGATTCTCCAGCTCTCATAAATATTGTCGGAGCTACGAGTGCAACGCTGTAGT
This sequence comes from Halisarca cf. caerulea, assembly GCA_963170055.1. Lineage (NCBI taxonomy): Eukaryota > Metazoa > Porifera > Demospongiae > Chondrillida > Halisarcidae > Halisarca > Halisarca cf. caerulea. The sequence goes on along the minus strand of CAUJGJ010000200.1, from coordinate 289,402 downwards.
AGTCTACTGTCATAGTTATTGTATTGCATGTTGCATGTACTGCTATAATACTGAAAAATTTTTGTAATGACTTTGGGAAAAAACTTGCATGTGGAGTACGATAGTACTGGGGTCGAGTACTATCCGTAGACATCCATGCGTCGCTAGATGGAGTTGTTTGCGTGGCCGCAGGTGCTCATGGTTCAATATTCGCGCCCTTTCAATGGCTTCTTGAGGGCTAGGATCGACCGCTTTCGCGTACCAGTTACATATAACTCGGTCTCCCCCAGCGACGCGTTCTAGTCTTCTAGCCATGAATTCAGGTATTGTGTTAATCTGTTCGTATTCGTTTAGAAGGGAGTCTTCTATTATTCTTACCGAGGTCTTATTGGGTCGTGTTGTCAGTTCTAATTTTTGTTATACCCACTCCGTCCGCTGCAGATTACAAACCGACCACAGTTTACGGAGAAACGTCCAACTTTTCTCCAAAGGAAAAGGAAATTTGGACGCTAACAGAAACTCTCCTCAATACCCTTATCACACGTGGTTATGACATGTACAAGTGAGTGTATGGGTGTTCTGTGCTGTGCGTGTGTGCGCGCGAGCGTGCTGTGCTATGCGTGCGTGTGAGCGAGCGAGCGAGAGAGAGAGAGGCACCACTCACAACCAGCCAACCATATCTCATTGAGTGTATTGTGCCAACCACAACCAGCCCGCCACATCCCATTGAGTGTATATCACCCACCACTACCTACCCACCTCACCCCACTGTATCGCCCACTCATCCACTTTGCTCACAACCCACTGACAATGGCATGCCACCTACAAATGTATCGCACATGTCATTACCCAATTCATCTATCAGTTCATCTCATAACCAGTCGGCAGCCGCCTCTCAACAATGCCCTTTCTGTTGAAAAGTTTTTGTACGCCTTGGAAATCATCTCAAGTATTGCCCAGATCGTGATGACAGGGACTACAGCCATCTCCTATCCCGAAAGACAATTCAAAAGAAAGATTTGAAGTGCAGGAAAACACCCTGCCCAAAGTGTGGGAAGCTGTTTGCACATTTAGACACCCATCTTTGTAACAATGTCATATGCCAGAATGTGTCACAACCATCACCATCACAATCACAAGTAGACCACAATCTTTCATCAATGAAAGTCCAGCTGTAGACGATTGTACAACCCCATGCAGTGGTAATGAACCATTTTATTGCTCTCCCTCAGTTAAACTTCTACCAGGTGTTCAGTTGCCGAAAGATGCCAATCAGTGGAAGGATGCCGACAATTTCTTCAAAGTGCATTTAGTACCAAGGGTATGTTTGGAAGACACTGTTGATGGTATGAATCATGTTTTATGCACAGGAATCTATGAATTCTTTGCAAAGCCAACAAGCCACCCTATCAACTTCCAAATCAACACCTTTCCAGAGGTCACCAACAGCATGGACAAGGTAATAATAAGGTATGTGGACATCAAAGAATCTTGAAAGCGGTTAAGGAAGAGAAAAGGCAAACCAAGAAGCAGTTGCGAACTCTAAGAAGAGACGGCAATAGCCCCGAGGCAATGCGCACTCTAGCTCGGACTTTTCACCAGCTGATCCAGAGGTATAGTAAGCTTTGTCAAGCAATCAAACATGCAGAAAAGAAGAAGTCTAGACAAAAGGAGAGGAAAGCCTGCCACCAAGATTTCTGGAAGTTTGCAAAGAATATTCTAGATGAGAACGGCTACACCAGCATAGCACCAACCTTCAGTAAAGAGACAGCAGAAGAATTTTTTAAGTCCATATACAAGGCCATGCCCAAATCATTCAGCCACCCTGATTGGATGCCAGATGCTCCTCCTCCACAAGTACCTTTTGAACATGGAGAAATCACTGCCGAAGAGATTCAATATGTCATAAAGAAGTGCAAAGCATCCTCCACCCCTAGCCCTGTTGATCAGGTTCATTATTGTATGCTTAAGAACTGCCCCTCACTTATGCCAGCCCTATATACCTCTGTGCTAAAGAGACGCTGGATGTACTTCATGTCAGCAAACAAGTACCTGAATACTACCATACAGAAGGCATTTATTGACGGTATCTCTGGATGCACTGAGCACCACATCAAACTCCTCTCCATTATCAAAGAGGCTTGCAAAAAGTACAAGGCATTAGGGATTTGCTGGTTGGATCTGGCAAATGCCTACGGAAGTGTACAGCACAACCTCATTCAGTATTCCCTTAGACACTACCATGCCCCAGACCGGATGATTGCTGCAGTGCCCAACTTGTATCAAGGTCTTGTTGGAATTGTCCAAACCAAGGAGTGGACCACAGAGCCTTTCCCCCTGCAGATTGGTATCTACCAAGGTGATCCATTATCTGTCATAATTTTCAACACTGTCATAAACACCTTGGTGGATAGCATATCTCAGTCTCTACACCATCTCTTTTGGCTACTCATTGTCTGGATCCAATCATCATTGCAACCTGCTCCAGTATGCTGACGACACATCGCTTCTTGCCCATGGACCAGCTGCCTGTCAAGCTTTGTTGGAGTACCAGAAAGATGGTTGAAATGGTCTGGGATGAGGCCAAAAATTCCCAAATGTTGCACTTTAGCTGTGGAAGCGTCTACTGGTATAGAGTCTATGATCCCAAATTGACCCTTTGTGGTCAAGATATCCCGTTCATTGGCAACACCACCTTTCGGTTTTTAGGTGCACCCGTGTCTGTCCACAACATACATGAGAAGGTCAGGTCAGATATAGTCACTAAACTGGAAAGCATGTTGTCCCAGGTTGATGCAACATTGGTAACTTGCCGACAGAAACTCCGACTGTATAGAGATGCTATTTGCCCAAGACTAACATGAGACCTATCCATCACTGATTATCCTGTCTCTTGGATCGAGAAGAATTTAGATTCTCTGATCACTAGGTATCTTATGCAGTGGACAGGTCTTGCTAGGCCAGCTAATACCAGTCGTTTGTTTCTCCCCAAGTCTTTGGGTGGTTTTGAGCTCCCTCTCATATCAACCATGTACAAGAAGCTACAGTGTGCAAAGGCAGCTACCTTGATGTTCTCCAGGGACCCACTTGTTGCACACCTTGCCACAAAGAGAACACTCAGAGAAGCCTCAGCCACAAGGCAAGTCTTCAAACCCTTCCACCAGGTGGTAGAGGCCATGCAAGAGAATCCTGGAGCTAACTGAAGGGTCATTGCTACTGCAGCCAAGGAGACGGTGATACAATTAAAGAGATATCCAAAGTCATCTGGAGCGCTGTCAAAGTCTCTCCATACAGGGTCAAACAGTACGGCAGTTCCAGGACAGGGCTGCTGAACTGTGGGCCCAGATAGTGATGAATCTACCAGATGAAGTGATGAGGTTTGCCCTGAACTCAGTCACCAATACCCTCCCTCACAATGCCAACCTTCATTTGTGGGGTAAGAAGCCATCTCCAGTCTGCCAGCTTTGCCCAGAGCGACTAACACTTCAACATGTGCTGAATCACTGTAGTTGTGGCACTTAGAATGAGACGTTACAACATCAGGCACGACGACATCTTGTTGTCCCTCTATTTGTTTGCAGCCAGCCATCTTCATCGTGAGGACTGTATGACAGTGGATTTACCAGAGAAGAATTACTGCTTTCCTCAAGATGTGACAACCAGCGACAGCAGACCTGATTTTTGGTCATTTGGAACAAAAAGTCCATCTATCTGGTCGAATTGACAGTCCCTTTTGAGGTTTGAAGCTGCTGTTCACAGGAAGCAAGGGAGGTTAGGGTATGGGGACCTGCTTGCCCGGTGTGCCACTAGTCGCACAGCTTACATGACCACATTAGAAATGGGGTCGCGAGGGTTCATCAACACAAGGGTTTTGATGACTTTTACAATCACCTCACCCCATCTACAAGGAAGGATCGAGTGGATGGAGCTGGAGAAAGAGATTGTGGGGAAGTGTCTTGTTCACTCTCATAGCATCTGGTGTAAGCGAAATTGGCGAAACGAAACACCCATGTAACTTGCTTGCTTAACCACCACTCTTCATTTAGAGTTGATTAGGTAGTCTACTTTTATTTAGGCCTAAGCTTAGTTAATAATACTGCTTGTATAGACAAAACTTTATTGCATTTCTTGTGCTAACACTAGACTTATACTGTGCAGTGCTTTTGTAGAGTATCTTTGGCAGTGTCTAGATCATGTTAGCCCTCACTGTTCAACCCTATGTTGTTGTATTTGGATTCTGTGTTTGATAATAATAATGAATGGTGCAGGTGAGAGAGCGAGAGCGAGAAAGAGAGAGAGAGAGAGAGAGAGAGAGAGAGAGAGAGAGAGAGAGAGAGAGAGAGAGAGATATCTGTGCTGTGCTGTGTGTCTCATATGTAGTGTACAGTGTGTGCATTGTGTTATGTGTGTGGTTAGTATGGTCCACCACCTCCGACCACAGGACTCTCTGCTGGTCAGACATGACATGCTGTGAACCAGAGGCTCATGGAGAGATAGTGAAAGGACTGGAATTCCATAAGTTCTTCAGTGACTTTGTCTCCAGTGGTTAGTAACCATGCACCCACCTACTTCCGGTTGTAGTACACGCCCACCTACTTCCAGTTGTAGCACACACACACACACACACACACACACACACACACACACACACACACACACACACACACACACACACACACACACACACACACACACACACACACACACACACACACACACACACACACACACACACACACACACACACACACACACTTCCAGTTGTAGTATCTACCCACCTACTTCCAATAGTAGCACCGACCTATATACCTCGAATAGTAGCACATCCCCACTTACCTCCACTAGTAGCACGCATACACACACCTACCTCTAATACAGTAGTAGCACACACCCACCTACCTCATGCAAAATAGCAACACACACACACACACACACACACACACACACACACACACACACACAACACACACACACACACATACATCTGCTTTGATCGAATTGTAGTACATGCCTTTGAGCCAGTAGCACACGCCCACCTTTGAGGTAGTAGCACACGCCCACCTTTGAAGTAGTAGCACACACCCACCTTTGAGCTAGTAGCACACACACACCTTTGAAGTAGTGGCACACGCCCACCTTTGAGGTAGTAGCACACGCCCATCTTTGAGGTAGTATCACACGCCCACCTTTGAGGTAGTAGCACACACACACCTTTGAGCTAGTAGCACACACCCACCTTTGAGGTAGTAGCACACGCCCATCTTTGAGGTAGTATCACACGCCCACCTTTGAGGTAGTAGCACACACACACCTTTGAGCTAGTAGCACACACCCACCTTTGAAGCAGTAGCACACACCCACCTTTAAGGCAGTAGCACACGCCCACCTTTGAGGTAGTAGTACACACCCACCCTTTGAAGTAGTAGCACACGCCCACCTTTGAGGTAGTAGCACACGCCCACCTTTGAGGTAGTAGTACACACACACCCTTTGAGGTAGTAGCACACGCCCACCTTTGAAGTAGTAGCACACACCCACCTTTGAGGCATTAGCACACGCCCACCTTTGAAGTAGTAGCACACACCCACCTTTGAGGCAGTAGCACACGCCCACCTTTGAGGTAGTAGCACACACCCACCTTTGAAGTAGTAACACACACACACCTTTGAAGTTGTAGCACACACACACCTTTGAAGTAGTAGCACACACCCACCTTTGAAGTTGTAGCACACACCCACCTTTGAAGTAGTAGCCCACACGCCCACCTTTGAGGTAATAGCACACACCCACCTTTGAAGTAGTATCACACACCCACCTTTGAGGTAGTAGCACACACACACCTTTGAAGTAGTAGCACACACCCACCTTTGAGGTAGTGGCACACACCCACCTTTGAAGTAGTGGCACACACACACCTTGAGGTAGTGGCACACACTCACCTTAAGGTAGTGGCACACACCCACCTTTGAAGTAGTGGCACACACCCACCTTGAGGTAGTGGCACACACTCACCTTGAGGTAGTGGCACACACCCACCTTTGAGGTAGTAGCACACACCCACCTTTGAGGTAGTGGCACACACCCACCTTTGAAGTAGTGGCACACACACACCTTGAGGTAGTGGCACACACTCACCTTGAGGTAGTGGCACACACCCACCTTTGAAGTAGTGGCACACACCCACCTTGAGGTAGTGGCACACACTCACCTTGAGGTAGTGGCACACACCCACCTTTGAGGTAGTAGCACACACCCACCTTTGAGGTAGTGGCACACACCCACCTTTGAGGTAGTAGCACACGCCCACTTTTGAGGTAGTGGCATACACCCACATAATATAATCTGGCAAGGCCTACCCATTTCTTGTGTGCCTCTGACAATGGCAGTGTTGGAAGTGGTCAGTTCTGCAAGACTAAGCTAGTATCTGGTTTGACTGCTTTCTCTTCTGTGATGAAACTGTCAATGGTTTGTTGTCTGCAGCTTGTGTGCGTCAGGAGATCTACCATCCCGTGGTCCACATGTTGGGGGAGAGCTCAGCCTGTGTTGTCTACAAGAGAATCATACAGCAGGCATCCAAGTAGGTTTAACATAACAACAAAAATTGTAGGGTCTTTGTCCCCCTAGTGTTGGGGTCCTTTGATCCTTTAGTGTTGTGGTCTTTGACCCCCTAGTGTTGATGTCCTTTGTGCCCTTAGTGTTGAGGATCCTTTGTCCCTCTAGTGTTGTCTTTCTTTATCCCCCTAGTGCTGGGGTCCTTTGTCCTCCTGGTGTTGAGGTCCTCTGTCCCCCTAGCGTTGAGGTCCTATGTCACCCTAGTGTTGGGGGTCCTTTGTCCCCCTAGTGCTAAGGTCCTTTGTCCTCCTGGTGTTGAGGTCCTCTGTCCCCCTAGTGTTGAGGTCCTATGTCACCCTAGTGTTGGGGGTCCTTTGTCCCCCTAGTATTGGGGTTCTTATCCCCCCTGGTGTCGACATCCTTTGCCTCCTATTGTTGTAGTCTTTTGATCCCTAGTGTTGGGGTCCTTTGTCCCCTAGTGTTGACATCCTTTCCCCCCTACACACACAGATCTGGTACAGTCTCTACTTCAATGTCCAATGAGACAAGAATTTGGAAGAAAATTGATGGAAACTGGAAATGTATTCACTTTCACAGATCATATTAGCATATAGTCTGGAGGACATTTTTGTATGAGTTTTAGCCTCTATGCCAGTAATTTAGGGCTCAAATCAGAGCAAACATTAGAATCTTGTTCACATGCGTGTTGAGGTGTACGTGCGTACCCACTCCAGTTTGTGGCGTATGCACTCCAGTTTGAGGCATACACATGCACTACTAGACATGTTCTGTTCACCTGCACATGATACACAGCTTGAGAGTGGGAGGGGTGAGAGGAGTGAAGAAGTGGGAGGGGTGAGGGAGTGGGAGCGATGAAATATTGGGAGGAGTGGGAGGGGTGAGGGAGTGAAGAAGTGGGAGCGATGAAATATTGGGAGGAGCTGGGAGCGATGAAATATTGGGAGGAGTGGGAGGGGTGAGAGGAGGGGAGGGGTGAGAGGAGTGAATAAGTGGGAGGGATGAGGGAGTGGGAGCGATGAAATATTGGGAGTGAGAGGAGTGAAGAAGTGAGAGGGGTGAGGGAGTGGGAGGGGTGAGAGGAGTGAAGAAGTGGAAGGTGTGAGGGAGTGGGAGTGGGAGGGGTTAGGGATTGGCTGCCAATGATCCAAGTGTGCACACACCTCAGTCATGCTCAGTGTTCCTGTTGGTCAGTGAGTACTGCTCAGAACTCTGGACACTTACGCCATTACCTACCAGTCAGGTATGTGGTGGTTGTCTCATGGACCAAAGAATTAACTGACTCATAATATGGTGTGAGTAACATCCCTGTAACTTGCAGTACTAATCGTGACTTGCAGTACTAAACATGCATTAATTTGGAAAGATCAAGAAATAACAGATAACATACCAGTTACAAGGAAGGGGTATGAAAATCATAATATGCAACACCTTTTGGAGGGTCCGATCTGTGTGTGTGTGTGTGTGTGTGTGTGTGTGTGTGTGTGTGTGTGTGTGTGTGTGTATGTTTATGGGCACACACATATGAATATATATGCATGCATCAGAGGTGAATGGCATGGGCGAGATGCACGCAGTTTCATCTGTGTCCAATGTCACTTGAAGCTAGGTCAAACAAAACCTGACTTTTCAGACATAATCCATCAATTCAGCATTGCTTTGATAGCATGATTGTAACATTGAGCATATTAGGAAAAAACAAAATTTAATATTACACTATGAATAAAAGCTCTGCTGTAGACTGCAAAAAACCACCACTGGACACACTCCCTCTGCGTGTCCAGAAGCACTAGAACAGGGGAGATACAGGCATGACTCCAGCAGTCCTACTGAGCCTAGCTTGATCACTGGAGAAGGTACTCCCCAATGTCCAAGCATATGCTGACCTAGACAATATGCTAGCTCAAGAACACCCACCTGCCACAATCCCTCCAAGCTTACGTACTTTCAACATCCTTCTGCCCAGATACTGTGTGCGTTGATAGGCCATGCTTGAAGTAACAGTGGGTGACAACTCCAAGGAAGTGATGAAACAAGTGTGAGAAGAAAAGCAGCAGAAGAGACCATACCTGGCCATGGAGATCGCTAATGACCTGCGCAGGCCAGGATTCATGGCCAAATACAACACCATGCATTGAAATCGGTGTCCTTGGTCACAGCACCAAGGACACTCCATACCATCTGGCACACACCCCGACCCTCCCAAGTAAACTGGCAGAAGTGGCAGGGCATCCTCAATTATATGGGAGAGATTCCAATTTCCTACTCTAAATCACTTTTCCTAGCAATATCGTGGAGTGGAAGCAAACTGCTCTTCTCTCCTTCCACCGTCTTTAATACTATTCAGACTGTTACGATATTGCTAGCTAGTTACTTTATCATTGTTATACACACCTTGCCAGACACGGAACATCTCAACAACGCTGAATCTGTACGCATTGTGCCTGTGTCCGAGGTCACACCCACGCATGTATTTACTAACGTTATGTATGCTTGAAAACGAACGGCTTTCCAACAAAATCGACCTATTTACATTCATCTAACATGTATGCTCATATACTGTTGGTTAAGTGTGTTGTTTACATTAGTCATCAGATGGGGCTTCCCCTGTTGTTTCCCCTAGCAGTACCTCTAGTTGTGACATGGCACTCTTCATGAAAAGCTCAACACTTGCCAGTGAACGTTGACGTCTTACATCCTGCATCTGTGGGGGGTAGGTCGGTGTGGCTGTTAAGGAACATGTCTACCACAATACAAGCACAGCACACCCACAACCACACACCCACATGCACACCCACACTAATACGCACACCCAAACCCACACCCACACCCACGCACTCTCAGCTGCTCTTCCAACTTCTTTTCTGCTTGGATTCTGATCTGTTCGACTGCTCTGTTGACAGCAGCTGATGTCTTTTCTTTCTCCTCTTCCAAGGCCTGTTTGACCACCTCCTAGGAAGCAAGAAATGTTCTGCTAACCACTCCCTGTGTGTATGGGGGGGGGACAGGGACAAGACTCACCTCAGATCTCTTTCTCTCCTCTTCAACAGCTGTCTTGACTGCCTCTTTCCTTCTATCTGTTTCTTGTTCCATCTCTTCCTTGTGAGAGCTCTACAAAAGAGTGGTCTCGTGACGCCATGCTTAACATACCCACAGCCATACAGTCACAGCACACACCTTCAAGTCTTCAATAAACTCCTTTGTTCTTTCTCTCTCGCTCTCCACAGCCTCAGACAGAGCTTTCCTACCACTTTCTCTTTCGGACTAAGACAATATGAAACACATACACAAGCACACAACAGCTGCATACACACACACACACACACACACACACACACACACACACACACACCACACACACACCACACACACACACACAATGTATTCCAAACATAACATTTCCCCTCTTCAGACTAATTGATACACAAGTCCTAAACTGCAGGTAGAGTAGACATTGCATCAGCGTACACATATCACTTACCTCTAAAGCTTCTTGTAGCATTTTTTCTTGTGCCTTCATGCTGGTAGCCATTTTTTCCTCAAATTTATGGACTTCCTTCTCCTGCAACTATTCACACATAACAAAAGCAACAAATGAAGCAAATGATTACCTTTCAGTGTGCTATCTTTATCATTACAGACAGGACACACGCATCATCAGTACAGTACAGGACACACCCACATCAGTACAGTACAGGACACACCCACATCAGTACAGTACAGGACACACCCACCATCAGTACTGTGGAGCACACACCTGCCATCAGTACAGTACAGGACACACCCACCTCCAAATATACTGAGTATTGTTCAGAGGTGGGTGTGTACATACGTACATACCTCATTGATGGCATCTTGAGTTCGTTGAACACTCTTGACCTGCTCTTCATTCAAGGTAGTGACAAGGAGTTGTGACTTGCTCTCCAACACTTTCTCCATCTTCTCCAATTCCTTACCAAGAGCTTCTGCCAACATCTGTTGCGATCTTTCCCTCTCTTGTTGAACTGCCAAGCGTGACTGTTCCTATTGACAATACAAACTACATTTACCATCAGTAGTACTAGTTCCCCACTCTACTACACCACACCCACTAGAGCTAGACCACACCCATCAGAGGTGGACCACACCCACTAGAGCTAGATCAAATCTATCAGAGGTGGACCATACCCACTAGGGGTAGACCACACCCATCAGAGGTGGCCCACACCCACTAGAGGTGGACCACATCCACTGGAGGTAGACCACATCCACTAGAGGTGGACCACACCCACCAGGGCCCCAAACCCACTAGAGGTAGACCACACCCACTGGAGGTAGACCATACCCACCAGGGCCCCAAACTCATTAGAGGTAGATCACACCCACTACAGGTGTACCACACCCATCAGAGGTAAACCACACCCACTGGAGGTAGACCACACCCACTGGAGGTAGACCACACCCACTGGAGGTAAACCACATCCACTGGAGGTAGACCACACCCACTGGAGGTAGATCACACTCACTACAGGCGTACCACACCCATTAGAGGTGGGTCCTCGCGCACCAGAATTTGGTACCTTATACTCCTCCACGATAATGGCCAGCGTGTCATGTCCTGCTTTCCTGACATCCTCCAGTTCCTTCTTGTGATTCTCTTGCAGCTGTGAGTACCTGGATTCACTGTCTTCAAGAACCATCTTCCACTCCTCTATTTGCTGCTCCAACGACTCCTTAGACTTGAGCAGAGCTTCATTGTCCTAATGGGTAAAGACAACACTCACTACAGCCTCGAGGTAGCACTATAGCCTGGAGGTAGCCCTACAGCCTGGAGGTAGCCCTACAGCCTGGAGGTAGCACTATAGCCTGGAGGTAGCACTACAGCCTCGAAGTAGCACTATAGCCTGGAGGTAGCACTACAGCCTCGAGGTAGCACTACAGCCTCAAGGTAGCACTACAGCCTGGAGGTAGCACTACAGCCTCGAGGTAGCACTACAGCCTGGAGGTAGCACTACAGCCTCGAGGTAGCACTACAGCCTGGAGGTAGCACTACAGCCTCGAAGTAGCACTACAGCCTCGAGGTAGCACTACAGCCTCGAGGTAGTACTACAGCCTCGAGGTAGCACTACAGCCTGGAGGTAGCACTACAGCCTCGAGGTAGTACTACAGCCTCGAGGTAGCATTACAGCCTCGAGGTAGCACTACAGCCTCGAGGTAGCACTACAGCCTGGAGGTAGCACTATAGCCTCGAGGTAGCACTACAGCCTCGAGGTAGCACTATAGCCTCGAGGTAGCATTACAGCCTCGAGGTAGCACTACAGCCTCGAGGTAGCACTACAACCTCGAGGTAGCATTACAGCCTCGAGGTAGCACTATAGCCTGGAGGTAGCATTACAGCCTCGAGGTAGCATTACAGCCTCGAGGTAGCACTATTGAACTACTGCTAAAGGTAAGTACAAACCACGAGCACACAACCACACACACGTATACACAAACACACACACATACACACATTGTGAAGTCTTTTCTTTTCCTGTTCAGCGAGAGAGAGTTTAGCCTCCATGTCAGCTACTTTCTTGTCTGCTTCAAAGGAAAGATTGGAAGCCTGTGGCATCATGTCAGGTGACTGCTGTACAGGTGGCTGCTGTACAGGAGGCTGCTCTACAGGTGGCTGCTGTACAGGAGGCTCTGCTGGGTTGCTCTACATCAACAAACACCTCAACGTAAAGACACTGCCCACTGGCACCGCACACACTGGCACCGCCCACACTGGCACCGCCCACACTGGCACCGCCCACACTGGCACCGCCCACACTGGTACTGCACACACTGGTACCGCACACACTGGCACCGCACACACTGGCACACCACACACTGGTACCGCACACACTGGCACCGCACACACTGGTACCGCACACACTGGTACCGCACACACTGGCACACCACACTACTAAGGAGTTAAATGTAACAAAATTAATCTTACATGACAAGCAACAGTGACTCAAAGCCAACAATGTACACGACTGGTATTCGGCAATGTAAACGGCTAAGAGCCAACAAAGTACAAGAAAACAAATAACAGTCAACAATGCTGGCAGGGTTCTATCCAGTGGGGGTTGGGGGGAAGCTTAATTCCACCCCCACCCCCCCAAAATTCCAACTGTTGTACAAATTACTATAGAGAAGGCCCTACTATCAACCTTGAATGGTCCAAAATGACCTCAGATACCACCTTGTATAACCTAAAAACCCAAATTTTCCCTGGGGAGCATACCCCCAGACCCCCTAGTTACATACCCTACAATCCCACATACATCACTGCACAGCAATACAGACATCGATATAGGACACTGCCTACACATCTGCCCCTTCTGATCATCCTAGAGAAGCCCTGCTGATGTAGATGGATCATGTCTTACGTGGCTGGCACACACGGTAATACTGAAGCTATCCCCAAAAATTTCTTTCATCCTAAATAGAACCCGGGTTAGTGTCAACACCTAGTGCCATTTAAGCTGCAAACATGGCGTTATTATGTGAGACAGTTTTGTCTGATTTTTCAAAATGGGCCTTCAATTTATGCACATCAATACTAGATAGAATAGGATAGGAAAGCTTATTTCCAAAGAATACCGTATATCTTCTAATTTTTCGGCAAGGCAAAGTTCAGAGAAACAACGTCATTTAGAAGAAGAATAGACTTTTAGCCAAGCCTGACGAAATATTAGAAGCATGACGAATAATTAGCAGTTACGGGAGGCCATTTTTATATGGGTAATACAAATGGCTGCCTTTAGCTTGAGCACGATTGCTGCTATTAGAGGATACCACGTCTATAAGAATAGTTGGGAGCCAAGTGTTAGTGACGAGGAATAGGAAGAGTGACGAGAAATTAGAAGACGTCTAAGTTCAGCAAGAATTAGAAGAAAACTGCAACGTTTGTGTCAACTGCCGAAGAATAAGAATGCCGAAAAATTAGAAGATATACGGTAATTAATTTTAAATGGTACAATTTTGTGCTATATATAAACCAAGCAAAGGGAAATTCCCTCAAACAATTGTGTTCTTGCACAAGTTAGTAGGTATAAGAAGTCAACAATGTGAACAACAAACAGTACACAAACAGACAACAGTAAACAATACTGTCTGGGCACATACATACGTAGATAAAATTTGTAACACTCAGTGTACAGGTAAACAACAGTAAACACCATCATGTAAACAGTCAATAGTAAACAATATACATACAAGTAAACAACCAATATGTAAATAACAAACAGTTACAATATGAGTAAACAACAAACAGTAGACACTATAAACATAAACAACTAACAGTGAAGGACAAATCTGAAGCCTTGTCAAAAGGATCCCTACTCCCTTCAATGGGCGTCTTCTTCTCATCATCCATAAAACTAGCAAACGGATCATCTTCAGATGGTGTGAGTTGTTCAACCTGATAGAGAAGAGACACACCCACAATACACACTCACTCCCATTAAACTATGTTCTATCCCAACCTACCTTAGGAGTGGGGTCAGTTGGTGGAGTTGTTACAGGTTGCTGAGCCGGAGTAGGCTGGATGGGAGCTGCAGTAGGCTGGATGGGAGCTGTAGTAGGCTGGATGGGAGCTGTAGTAGGCTGGATGGGAGCCGGGGGCTGTGTGGGTGGGGGCTGAGTGGATGTTGATTGTTCTAAAGTCTGTGCTGTCGGCTCATCAAAGCTGGCAAAAACATTCTCTTGGCTCCCCATTCCACCACTCCCCCCACCACTCCCACTCCCAGTGGATACCTGACTGGAGGAACGAGGAATGCCAGGACTGGAATCAGCTGCCCTATACACAAGACGAAATAGAGCAGTCATGACATCAACATGTGTACAAAGAACACAACCTGCAAAGGAACACAGGCCCCGTGTACAGAGTACATGTACACGGGGCCTGTGTACGGAGTACACGGGGTCTGTGTACGGAGTACATGGGGTCTGTGTACAGAGGACATAGGGTCTGTGCACGGAGGACATAGGGTCTGTGTACAGAGGACATAGGGTCTGTGTACAGAGGACATGGGGTCTGTGTGCACAAGACACTCACGGGGGCTGTGTGTACAAGACACTCACGGGGGCTGTGTGCACAAGACACTCACGGGGGCTGTGTGCACAAGACACTCACGGGGGCTGTGTGCACAAGACACTCACGGGGGTTGTGCTGATTGGTACTGGCTTGCTTGCTGTGTCAGTTGCTTTACTGCTGCCTGGATAGACAGTATCCATGGTAACTCAGTCATACATGGTAGACACCATGGCAACACCTACCTCCAGCTGTCTGTACTGTTGTATACCAGCTTGTAGTTTCTGTTGGTACTGAGACAACACCTGCTGCTGGTTGGGCTGTCCTTGAAGCTCCTTCATCTTCTGCTGACCAGCTATCAGCTGCTGGTGAAGGACCTGCATTCGCTGCTTGTACTGCTTGATCTGTGCATTGATGCTATTTAACATTTGATTACGATCCCCGGTACCTTTTGATGTCCCACGGCGAGAGGCTGTATCAAACCCACAGTGTAATCAAGAGTCAAATCCTTTCATTAAAGATTCACTCACTGCCGCCTGGTGGAGGCGGGGCCACATTCCAGGGTCCCCCACTCTGCTGCTGTCCTTGTGGTGGATGGGACTGGGGCTGAGAGGGAGTGCCTGAATGACTTCCGGAGGAAGCAGTCTACCAACAGAAAACAAAGGACTAATGAGATTAGCTCTCTATGGCTGAAGTCACAGCTAATCTTATAAGCGAGATCCCCAATATTCCACGCCAATGATAATGAACTTAGGATACATAATTCACATTGGTCAAGGTTGAAGACTAAATAATTGAAACCGCTCATTCGGCGAGAAAACAGGGAGTGCGCACGCGAAATGCCGGGAGAAACGCCAGACTTACTTCAAATCCTCCAAAATCTGCCCATTGGTCTTCTTTCTGTGACAGTAAGGATTATAGGGCCACAGTGTTGGAGTGGCTAGCGGATCATTTAACTAACAATTACTGCACGAACTCACCTTTTCACCGCCACTTCCTCCTCCCGTACCGAAATTCGCCCAGTCCGCCATTTTGATTCAACAAAGGGGCGTGGTCGTCATCGCCAAATTAGTAACACAGAACACGTGTACAAAATTAAATGGATAAAAAGTTATTAACAGCAAATAAGAATAAATAACAATTGAATTATTGAGGGTCCTCCTGAGTTATTTCTCCATCTTCTTGTTTGTACAGTTGGACATTAATAGTTGAAACGTCAATGTTAGCTGTCTGTCCTTGCACCAGCTGGCAGGACGGAGCGAGCTGCATACAAACACAGAGGTAAATAGGAAGAAGACGAAATGAACATTGATAGCCTCACTTCAGCTCTGAGCCAACCCTCAGTTGTGTTCACAAATAATTTAGGGTTTCCCTCACACATGGCCACACCCCCTAGATCAGTGGTGCTGTTCATTAGCTCTCGAAGCGTGTTGAAGACAAAGACCTGAAATATACATTTAGTGTGAGTGAATGCACTAATGTCTGTGTGTGTGTGTGTGTGAGCATACACACATGTATGTATGTATGTGTAATATATTATATGTATATGTATATATATATATATATATATATATATATATATATATATATATATATATATATTATATATATATATAATATATATCAGAGGTGAAAATAACTTTCATGATTTGATCTGAACTTGGTCAGACTACTTTTAATCTTGATCGGCCATCATAACTCTTGTTCAAACACTACAATCTACTACTTCCAACACAACTTGTCAAGATCTACACAGAGTACCAGCCTACTACCACCTTCCATGATTAGTGTAATAGCCTCAAGTTCTAAATCAATTGCTGGCACACACAAATTACAAGTATTACAAGTCAATTTAGCAAGTTAGAAGTCAAATTCAAAATGTAATCAAATTCATAGTACTGTTATGTACAAGTGTGTGCACTGCACGCATGCTTGCTATAGAAAAATAAAATGGCTGTACCATGAATCGTTTACTGATCAAAAAGCACCATTCTGAGAACTAGTGAGATAATTTCTACTAAACTACTTTAGAAAGTTCCTTAATCAATGATTCAGACTTCTATATGTCTATTGCTCCTGCCAGTAACCTTAAAATCTACATAATCTGTATATTGTGTAGGAACAAAGCAAGAGACTTGCTAGGCCAAATGGCAGATCACTTTGATTTTTGAACAGCCAATCCCAGGTTAATGGTCAACGAATGGCCGATGGCCGTCTGTTATTTTCACCCCTGAATACGTGTGTGTGCCTGTGCGCATGCATACACTGTGCATGTGTTTGTGTCTCAAAGCGCACGAACAACCACAACACTAGACTCACAGTCTTTAGCTGAGTGGTATCGACTTGGTTGCTGTTTGAAGACTTGTGGATGCGCTCATGTTTGACAGTGAATGCTCCACTAATAGTAGGAGGGTGTGCTGGCTGGGTGGGCGAGAGGGAAAACAATACTTGAAGTTGAAACACATAAAATGTTAAGAATGTAACACAGAACCCCCCTCCCCAGCAAAGACCTACAAGTCCACTTCCCTGAACAGTCAAGGGCTCTGTTAGCTACACATGTACATTACGGGAACTAAGGGCACATCCCAACAGCCAATGGTTCTCACACCTACTTCATCATGCTCCGATGTCCTGCCTTGTTCCACTATGGTTTGACCTCCTTCTCCACTCTGTAACCATAGAAACAACACAACTACGTAGTCTAACGACATCATCTTCCGCTACCCCAACAATAGCTGAGGGCTCTCACCTTAAGACTGTACTTCTTCTTGAACTTCATCAGCCAGCTGTCTGTGGGGTTGAAGGACTCGTAGACAGTGCCTTTAGTGATGTCCTGGACAATGAAAAAAGATTGCTACAGGATGGCAAGGGCCACATAAAGCCACACCCACTAACACACCTCTGTCTCATCTATTGCCATTCCACCACACACCTCTCTCATACACACAATCACTCCCACTGCAATGTCTGTGAACACTCCCACTGCAATCTGTGAACACACCCACTGCAACATCTGTGAACACACCCACTGCAACGTCTGTGAACACACCCACTACAACATCTGTGAACACACCCACTGCAACCACAATCACTACCTGCCACTCAATTTGAATACTCAACCACTCCCACAAACACTACCTGGCACAGCTACAAACACTAATGTTCACACCCACGATCACTACCTGCCACACCCATGAACAAACCCTGTCCCACCCACAAATACCCCCTGCCACACCCCTTCCCACCCTCAGTTTGTCCACAATCATGGCATAGGTGATGTTGCTTCCCCGTGACTCCTCCACTTGCAGCCAGACACCGAGGTTCTGCTGGTACTGGAAGGGAATGGCGGACACATGGACCATCTTAGGTGAACCTCCCTTCATCTGGTCCTGTAGGTCCGTCTTCTGTCTCTGCCAGTAGCGAACACTCTTTGGATCTACACCATAGTCCTTAGCAACTTGACGAACAGTTGTACCAAGTTCCGTCTTCTCGACAATTTCTAGTTTCTCTCCTGCAAACACGACAAGCATTTAGATCAAGAAGTCCCCTCAACTAAAGTGAAACAAAACATCCATACATCACTGATTCAATTTCATTCCACACCAAGACACAACCAGTGATAGCCGCCCTTTTCCTACTGGTCTCAGGTTGACTGACACAATAGAGAACCAACACCTGCTCAGACCTACTCTACCAGAACACACACACTGTCACCCACAGCCACAAACCCGTAGCTGTGTGTGTGTGTGTGTGTGTGTGTGTGTGTGTGTGTGTGTGTGTGTGTGTGTGTGTGTGTATGTGTGTGTGTGTGTGTGTGTGTGTGTGTGTGTGTGTGCGTGTGTGTGTATGTGTGTGTGTGTGTGTGTGTGTGCGTGCGTGTGTGCGTGCATGTGTGTGTGTGTATGTGTGTGTGTGTACGTACATATGAGGGCTACCTATGGTCCCATTGAACGAACTGTCAAGCCCCATAAATCACAAGGTGCAATTACACCAACACAAGAATAGACTGAAACTTCAATCTATGGCACAGCCAAGATGACCTCACTATGATTGTGTTAATAGCATTAATGGAGTGCATTAGCTACCAAATAACTCCATCTCCTCAGCAGTGGATGCCGTGTGCAGCAAGGAAGGACACACAGCATACAAACACACACACACACAGAAAGACACATAAACACATAAACACACAAACACACACACACACACAGACATATAAACACACAACACACACACACACACACACACACACATAAACACACACACACACACACACACACACACACACACACACACATAAACACACACATAAACACACACACACACACACACACACACACACACACACACACACACACACACACACACACATACACACACACACAGACACATAAACACACACGCACACACACACACACACACACACACACACACACACACACACACACACACACACATACACACACAAACAAACAAACACACACATAAATACATCATACACACACACACACACACACACACACACACACACACACACACACACACACACACACAACACATACTCCACATATACACATACACCCCCCCCACACACACCTGGTGTGAGGTTCCGCCTCCTTTTACTTGGTGGGGTCATCCCATCCTCCACCCCTGGATGCTGTTCACCTGTGATTCTCTCCTTGTTCTGTTCCTCCATTCTCCTCAATTCATCTCGATGCTCCATCCAACTTCTAATGGTTTTCCTATCAACTCCAAACTTTCTAGCTGTTGCCCTTAGATTACTTGTCTCTTCCAGATGAGCTAATATCCTTATCTTCTCTCCAGCCGTGAACCTTTTTCTCTTACTACTACCACCATTTGTCAAGGACGCTTCTTCCATACCACGATGATGCTGGTTTATGGCCGAGGTGCCATGTTGGGGGGTCTTTATCGCAGAACATTGCGCCACAGAATAGTTTGTTACTTGTGTCCGGGGTATGGCTGGAGTGAGTATGAATTGAGCGGGCTCTCCAGACATCGCAGACACATTGGGGAATATGGACTCTTTATTCTCTTTGAGAGATATTTCATTGGCCTCGTCTTTCAACATAGAACCTGTTTCATGAGGTATTTCACATGATCCTGACGATCTCTGCTGGAAGAGAGAACTAGGCGTGTACCCTGCCATATATTTAGGGAAAATAATCTTCCGTCCTCTCAACTTTTTCCTCGGCGAAACAGATTCCTAGTTGAGGGATCTTCGACCGTTTTTCGTCCGGTCCAGCGTGGGCGTGTGGCACCGAGTCACAGCCCTACCTACTCCACCATTTCTTACGACGTTTAAACTGTATAAAACTGTAGAAAATTGTACTAACAGGAAATGAAGTACGCATAACGACTGATGGTGACATCATGTTTGTGTGTACTGAGGAACAACAGGTGAATGTATGTAAATCCCTCGGGAAAAATGGCCGGCAGGAGAGCTGTACTATAGCTTGAAGACTAGCGCAAGCACTACCAGTAAGTACTACATGAATGGGGAACCAAAGACTGAGGTAACCCAACTGAGAAGTTACGGTGACTGTAGGGGAGGGGGTTATACGTACCATTATTATTTATGCCGGAAAAGGCAACTCATTAGTGGATATAAGGATCTCGTAGAAATCAAGAGTGAAGTGGTTTGAAAACACTCTGACTTGGTAAAAGCAAACATATTTCGGACCTTATCAATGACTTTGTGATTTGCTTGACCACACTTCTCTGCCGTTGGTCCTAACCCACAGTACAACACAATGCCTGAATCCCAGCATACATACATACATATGTTCTCAGCATACATACTGTATACTTCACCAAGTATAGAGAATCTATGATCCCAGCATACCATCAATATTGTTGTCATCTATTAGTGAGTTCACCCATGGATACTTCGACAGACCATGGACGTCATCTTCAAAAGGAGGGTGTTCCGCCATCTGCCTACCAAACGGGACCTGGTGTGACCTCACAAGTGGAGGGCTTTCTTCCCCAAGCCCAACCTCCTCAGCTCCTCACCAAGAAGCGACTGGAAGACGTTCTTCATGAAATAGAACCTAATCAACTTCTTGATGAAGACGTTACTGAGGTAGCTGACAGTCTCCCATCTCCTGCATGTGACCACTTTTGGGTCATTGTTCAAGTATTTATATCATTTAGGTGCTTCTTCAAATGGCGGATGATTTTATTGAAAGTGTTGTTGCATCGTCTTGTGATCTGGCAAAGCACCGCAAATCAAGCACACTAGAAGCAAAGGATGTACAGCTCCATCTTGGTGTGTGTGTGTGTGTGTGTGTGTGTGTGTGTGTGTGTGTGTGTGTGTGTGTATTTTAGTGTTTGAGCTCCTGTACTAAGCACATGTGTACACACGTTCCTATACCAGACTGTTGTGTGCTCACTTACAAGCCAATGTGTTCTTCTCTGTGTGTGCATTACATGTGTGTTGATGTGCATGCAATGAGATGTGTTGGTTCCCTACCAGAGAGGAGTTGGAACATGTGGATACCAGGCTATGGAGTAGACGACAAGGCTCCCAAGAAGTCACTCACAACCGAAGCTCATCGACAGGTATTGGCTACCCTGCAATGCAGTGTCTATCCCCAGTTTACCGCTACAGTTGATTCTCCTCTCTTCCACAGCGAATGAACTTGATCAAGAAAACGTCAAAAGGGAAGTGAAGTTGGTCTGTGGGCATTTCATGTACTTTTCTGTCTTGAATCAGTTCGTCATGAACAAGTTTTAACAACTGTCCATTTGTATCAATGGCATACTCGTAATATAAAAATAATTTATGAAGTTTGAAAATCCAAATTGAAATTAAAAATCAACACTACAGGTCTTATGTCACACCATGTACAATTGACATGAGTTAAAAGGGAGGATGGATATCACGGACACTGAGGTTTGCAAATGTAGCACAAGAAATACACAATAAATGACACACATTAAATAGCTTTATACAGAACTTTCATGACTTGGGACACGAACAAGTGACGGGGATGCTGTTTTGGGTCTCATTCCAAAATCAAACTTGTGTTTTGGAACTAAGGACGTGACCTTTGAGCCCTACAAACAAAAATGCTTTCACAATTTTCAGTGTGTACCACAATTATATACACATGGACACACACATGCACATGTGCTTTTGACAATATGCACACACACACACACACACACACACACACACACACACACACACACACACACACACACACACAGAGAGAGAGAGTACTTTGCAATACACAGATTAACAGTATTACTGGAACAACTGCATAAAGTTGTGATACCTTCAATGGTAACCCATGATCCCAGCACCTGGTAACCCATGATCCCAGCACCTGGTAACCCATGATCCCAAAACTTGGTAACCCAGCTGTCTGTCCAAACCAGAAGCACACCCCATCACCATGTGCTTCTGCCCAAATGCAAAGGAATTTCTTGCAACTCCAATACTAGCCACGCTATCCTCCTAAGGTGTGTTGGTTCCAGCTCATCTGTCATAGCACAGCTGAAGTTACAACATGGATTAAGACATGGACTAACCTTTGCTTTCTCCATGACTGTTTTCATGTGCTGTTGGAGTGCGTTGTAAGCAGAGAAAATGCTACTGAGCTGTCTTTGGCACTCCTCCTCACTGTTCTTGGAGTGGGACAGCAGCTGCTTCAAGGATGCATTTTCCTCACTCAGCCGTTTGTTTTCTCTTCCCAGTGCAGCAAGATGCACCTCGCAGCCTGGCAGGGCAGAGTGGAATGTGGTGCGCATTACCATAAGGAAAACACATTTTCTAAATGATACCACCCGTGCACAACATGGCATGCACTGAAATGTGCTACATAAAGTACTATAGCAGGTCTATTTTCACTTACCATTGCAGTGGCAAGGTTGTGCATTGGGTGAGCCTTCATCATTGCCCTCCTTGACCAGTTGTAGGACCAAGTACTGTGCTTCTTGTAGGAGGTCCAAAACTGACTCGGAGGGTGTGCCCATGGGAGGCGGGGAGGTTGGAAAAGAGGGTGTGGCCAAGGGAGGTGGGGAGGTTGGAATAGGTGATGGTTTCCCCACATTGCGAGTGCATGTTGGGGCATTGTTAGGGGTGTTTGCGACGTTTGTGGGTGTGGCTGCGGGGGATCTGTAGGGTTTGGTCTTCAGAATGTTGGTAGGTGTGGTCGTCAAGGTGTCAGTGGGTGTGGCTGTTGGGGTGTTGGTGAGTGTGGCAACCACAGGTTTGGCCTTCCATGAAGATGAAGTCATGTTCCTAGGGGGTGTGGTCACATGGATGTTGGTGGGTGTGCTCGCATGGTTGAACTTTGAGTTCTGTAGAGGTGAATATTTGGATTCGGTATTTGCGGTGGGTGTGGTCTGAGAACAAAAAGATCAACAATAGACATTTGGTGTAAATAACTTAACACATATAAACAGTGAAAAGAGTGTCAATTTACGAAGCCTTAGGAATGAATAAGCATTTCTGTTACTCATAGAATGAGCAGCTCCTGACAGTGGGAGGAAGGGTGTTCGAGAGGGCATAGATCATGGCGAGGGCTGCATACGTGTCACTGTACGCATGTGCATCCATTGGCCGACATGACCGTCACGCTACGCGCCAACACTGCCAGCCCGCGCACAGCGAGACTGAGCAGCACACGACACACGCACGTGGTACAAAGACAGCAACGACTACTCACACAACCAAAGGTTGACGCGCTTCCTGCGCTTGAGGAATGTCTACCAGAACCGGACGTCGGGGAATTTGGCGTCGAAGACTCCTTACAATCCAACTGGTACCGTGGAACGAAAGAGTAAATTATTCGCTTTGAGTGGACATCCTTCCCTGGAGGAGGGGAGGGCGACAAAGCACCTGTGTTCCTTCTGTTCTTCAAGTCATCCTGTAAGTAGATGTTGTCTTTCGGGAGACGCCGAACGGGTCTGTCCTTGGAATATAGCTTCTTATCCTTCTCTTCACTAAACACAATCTTTCCTTTATTTTGTTCAAACACTGCAATAGCGTCCCTTACTCTGTGACCGACCTGTCGAGGGCTAGACATGCTAAAAGTTGACGATAGAAGCGAGTCTTCCTCATCCGGCGAATTGCTTGGAATGTATATCTTTGTCACGTGATCTTCACACGACAAACGGTGGGGTGGGCGTGCCGTGCTAGCTGAACAATGGCGGAGAAACAGGTCAGTTTTGGCTTAGATCGAGGGTTAGCTCCTCCAGTATGTCGGAAATCTGTGCTAACTATTGTATATCTTTTTTAAGCATGCTAACGATCTTCAACTGGATCTTCAAGCAAAATGCGTAAGTTCCCGTCTCATTTTGTTCTGTGACTGTCCTCGGGCGATTCCGCCTATGACCCCACCATAATGACCCTACAGAACGGCTATTTGAATTGCAAGGCTACCTTTCAAGACGGGAAGCGATACTATGTAAGTCTTCATTGATCTTTGCGTGGCACATATCCTCGATTTTTAGAGAATATTTCGATTTTCATAGCCGAAGAAATGGTCTTTGTATTGGGTGAAGCTGAATACTACAAGGCTGGAGTTTTACACGGTAAGTGTGTCACCTCGTGTTATTGTACCTCTGTAATGTTCAAGCATCAACGCTGTATTGCGTAATGTAGAGTGTTTATGGTTCCAGTATGATGGCAGCATAGGGTGGGGTATAGAGTACTCTCTATGATGGCAGTCACACATTTATTTCCACGCTTCGTCATTCAATGTTTTCTTTCTGATACACATGTTTCGATTTTGGCCATCTTAAGCCACTCAATTTATTTGGTCCACGGGCCATTTTGGCCTATTATGACCTTAATACTGTCATGCCCGCGTTATCAGACACAGTTTGTAGCCAAAAGGTTGCTGGATAGGTGAGGCAGATTTGTGTACATAGAGATAGTCAGTGTTGCTGAATTGATGGTCGGATAAATCAGGTTTCTGGATAACTCAAGTTTGGATAACACAGGCGCGACTGTAATAATAATCATATCCATGCTGTGATGTACATGGTCACCTGATACAGTTGTTTTGTCATGTAATATTGCTACCTCTCCCTGTTATTGTCTGGTAGGTGGAATGGATGGCCAATTATGACACTAGCAAACCTCCTCCAGCGGACACTGCTGAACCAGACCAGGTAAAGATGTTGTTGTGGAGTCTTGGAAGAAAAGTGACATTGGGTTTATTTGTGTTCACTTCTACAGCACAAACACATCCAACGTGGCCTTTGCTTTGATATCACCGATTATCTGGTCAGCCTGTTGCCAGCCCATGAGGTAGGTACCATCATTCCACATCCTCTTGTTGCATCCAGAACATAAGCTGCTCTTTCCCTCTGTGTTTGATGTAGCCGGAGAAGTTTGTGTTTCACTTGGTCCTGCCCCATGTCTGCAACCAGTGCAGTAAGAAGTGCACTCGCTCAGGAAAGCCTATGCATGAAGTGCTATTGCAAGCTCCAAATGACACTCGCTGTCATGACTGG
Source organism: Halisarca cf. caerulea (assembly GCA_963170055.1). Lineage (NCBI taxonomy): Eukaryota > Metazoa > Porifera > Demospongiae > Chondrillida > Halisarcidae > Halisarca > Halisarca cf. caerulea. Next base: position 264,318 of record CAUJGJ010000200.1, on the reverse strand, counting down.
TCAGTTTGTAGTGAATTATAAGTTTCTTGAATTCCAGTGTTGACGTGGGATGGTCTTTCAGGGCATCATCGCTTCAGAAGGTGATAGTACAGGGAGGGATCCCTATCAGCAAAATAGAGACCAGGTTGAGGAGCATGATTGGAGGAACAAAGACTAAATCTTCTATGAAGTTATCCACTCCTGGTGAGTGGGAAAGAGATACAGGCATATCACTACCATCCATCAAAAAGCTCTTCTACACACACACACACACACACATACACACACACACACACACACACACACACACACACACACACACACACACACACACACACACACACACAGCTCCTAGGCCTGAGGAGAACCACAAGATGGCTTATGAAGTAGAACAAGATTTAGAGCTGCTAAAGGTGACTGGTTAGCTGTCTCCCACTCATGTCTTGTTTTTCATGGAATTACTAGTATTCCTTATACATCACTGGCAGGACAAGCTCTCTCAATGCCGTTTGACTGAGGAGCATTTAAACTACATGTACGGAGCTGTGCAGAAGGCTAATGGTGAGAGAGCTCAGTGTGTGGGTGTAGTTGTTTGTGTTTGTGTATGCATGTGTGCATGTGTGTGTGTGTGTGTGTGTGTGTGTGTGTGTGTGTGTGTGTATGCGTGCGTGCATGCGTGCGTGCGTGTGTGTGTGTGTAGCATGTGAATGTGTAAAGCTGTTCCTCTTGCACAGACATAGCCCCAGTGTTCCACTTCTACAACAAAACCACTAACCAGTGTGAGCTGGTCAATGGACTACGCAACCCCTTGTTGTCATCGGTTACTAAAGACTACTATCTCTATCCCGGAGCTGACTGGAGCAAGCTGTCACAGGGGGAGGAGGTCTACATTCTCGGCCGTCACCTTGGCAACATGTACTATGTTATGACCAAGAATCCCCATGTGTGTTGCCAAGGTAACCCAGTTAAGTGGGACAGTGGTTTCCTCAGTGTAGCTGCCCCTAGTAGGCGGAGCTTAACCTCGGAGAGCTCAGACAGTGTGGCTAGCAGTGACAGTGATGAGGATCAAGAACCAGAGGTGTTTGACCTTGAGCAAAGCATTTCCAGTGTTGAGGTACCCCGGAGGTACTCCTGTCCGGAGTCCTTACAGCTCAGGAAGGCTAATCTTGGTACCAATGGACACTCAAAGAGAAGACCACCTGATGGTGCTAGACCTTTCAGCTACAATGCTATTGATTTGAATGATTCCACTGATGACACACTCACAGGTATTCCTTCCACTGATGACACACTCACAGGTATTTCTTCCACTGATGACAACCTCACAAGTGATCCCACTGATGACTCACCTATGGGTGGTCCTCCCACTGTGGACACACCTGGTAACCTGCCCACTGAGGAGACACACCCCAATAGCCTACCCACTGATGACACACACCCTGGTAACCTGCCCACTGAGGACACGCCCCCTAGTAACCTGCCCACTGATGACACACACCCTGGTAACTTGCCCACTGAGGACACACCCCCTGGTAACCTGCCCACTGAGGACACCCCCCCTGGTAACCTGCCCACTGAGGACACACCCCCTGGTAGCCCTCATTCCTCTGAAGAAGCACATCCCAGAAGCCCTCCCACCAACACACCCCCTGGCAGCCCTCTGGCTGTCAGTACTGTTGGAAGTAGCCCACCACAAGCCAGCCCTGTTGGTGGAGCACAGTTTCAAGGAAACACATTCATGGAAACTGTTCTCTTCGGGTTTGTTGCTGGCTCCGTATTGGAAGTGTTTGCTGTTGAAGAGGACAAACCCCAGCCAGAAGTAGAGGAGAGTCGATGGCGTCTTGAGGACTTCAAAGCTCTATGGAAGACTGACGACGATACTGGTGAATGCATGATTGTATGGATCTTATGATGTGCCTGTGATGGTACATCAGTGTTTTGTTGCTCTTGTAGGATCTGACATCGAGAGGGGGTCACTGGGCACTCCCTCCTCTGCCTCAACCTACTCCATTGCTAGTGGATCTATCCCATCTCTTCACATAGAACCAGAACCTACTGTACAGTGAGTGTGTGTGTGTGTGTGTGTGTGTGTGTGTGTGTGCATTTGTGCATGTATACCTTTCTGTATGAGTATGTGTGTGTGTGTGTGTATGAGTGTGTGTTGAAATGTGTCTTATGTACATTTGTGCGCTTGCAGGGGGTCCAGTTACACTAAGGCTACTTTCTTTTGTCATGTGTACTTTGAATGAGTAATCAAGTGATTGTTTTTACCCCCACCCCGTATTCTCCTCTAGACCAACCCTGGCAACTAGACCAATCTCCCCTCTTTCAGGTAAGCTGTTCTTGCTTGCCTGCAGTTGACACAGATTTGACAAATATGGTCTTTTGTGCAGAACCACTTTCACGTTCCTTGACAGATACAAGTAGGGCATCTTCAAGGTGAGACTCTATCCCAATTGTCCATCTTCTCCTGTCCATCTTATTCTGTTCATTTCCTGTCCATCTTCTCCTGTCTATATCCTCCCATCCATCTTCTCCTGTTCACCTCCTCCCGTCCATCTCCTGTTCATCTCCTGTCTATCTCCTCCTGTCCATCTTCTCCTGTCCATCTTGCTATCATTCCGTTTTCTTGTACAAGGTTCTCCCTTCGGAGAAGTGTGAAAACTTCCAGAGTGAATCGCTCTCTCCGACTTCAATCCCCTCCAAATGAGACCAACAGAAGATCACTAACACGACTTTGGAGGCCATTGTTTGGTGTTGAGAGAGAAGTACAGATGGACCCTGGAATCCTTACTTGTGGTGACTGCAAGTCTTCTTTTGGGTTCAACATGGCCAGCTTTAACCCCAATGGAAGACAAGTTCTTCATGTGTTTTTGACAGATGTTGTGGAAACTGGGAATGCTTTCACAGCCGGGATGCGCCAAGGAGATGCTATTCTTAGAATTGATGACATTGATGTCTCTTTCCAGTCGGAAGATTGCATTTTGAAAGCTCTTTTCAAATCTCAAGAAGCAGCATTGAAGGAAGGGAGAAAGTGAGGATGTTTTAAGAGGTTTCAGTTGGTTCTGTTTGTGCTTGTAACTGTGTGAGCCAAGTGTAAGGAGTATTTGTTGTTAGATCTGCATGTGTGTGTGTGTGTGTGTGTGTGTGTGTGTGTGTGTGTGTGTGTGTGTGTGTGTGTGTGTGTGTGTGTGTGTGTGTGTACTTGTGTGTGTGTGTGTGTGTGTGTGTGTGTGTGTGTGTGTGTGTGTGTGTGTGTGTGTGTGTAGTGAGTATAGGCTTTGTACAGTCAAGTTAGAGCAATTGAGCAACTTACGTGTCATTGGATTGTTGTCTTGTCTGAAGGATGAGGTTGAGGGTGGCTTGGAGAGATGGTGATGGTTTGCTGACAAAGACCCAGCAAAGAGTTGGGAAGGTGTTAGAGCTTCAGAGAAGACAAAAGAAACTGCAAGATTTACTGGAGAGGGAGTTAAAGGTTTTAAGTAAAGTTATTAATGAGAAGTGCTCCAAGTGTGAGAAGAGGCCAGCTGAGAGGGAGTGTGTTGGAGAGGATGGGATCCGAATTAAGCAGGTGGATCTCAATGCACTGGACACAGACTACCTTGTACTGCCAACTTTGAGTTGTCTGTCCATGGATGACAAGACCAGAGCTGAGCCTTTTTGGAAATGTGTGTTGACTGGTCTAGTCTGGGATGTGTGTGTTGACTGGTGTAGTCTGGGATGTGTGTTGACTGGTCTAGTCTGGGATGTGTGTTGACTGGTCTAGTCTGGGATGTGTGTTGACTGGTCTAGTCTGGGATGTGTGTGTTGACTGGTCTAGTCTGGGATGTGTGTTGACTGGTCTAGTCTGGGATGTGTGTTGACTGGTCTAGTCTGGGATGTGTGTTGACTGGTCTAGTCTGGGATGTGTGTTGACTGGTCTAGTCTGGGATGTGTGTTGACTGGTCTAGTCTGGGATGTGTGTTGACTGGTCTAGTCTGGGATGTGTGTTGACTGGTGTAGTCTGGGATGTGTGTTGACTGGTCTAGTCTGGGATGTGTGTTGACTGGTCTAGTCTGGGATGTGTGTTGACTGGTCTAGTCTGGGATGTGTGTTGACTGGTCTAGTCTGGGATGTGTGTTGACTGGTCTAGTCTGGGATGTGTGTTGACTGGTCTAGTCTGGGATGTGTGTTGACTGGTGTAGTCTGGGATGTGTTGTTGACTGGTCTAGTCTGGGATGTGTGTTGACTGGTCCAGTCTGGGATGTGTGTTGACTGGTCCAGTCTGGGATGTGTGTTGACTGGTCCAGTCTGGGATGTGTGTTGACTGGTCCAGTCTGGGATGTGTGTTGACTGGTCCAGTCTGGGATGTGTGTTGACTGGTCCAGTCTGGGATGTGTGTTGACTGGTCCAGTCTGGGATGTGTGTTGACTGGTCTAGTCTGGGATGTGTGTTGACTGGTCTAGTCTGGGATGTGTGTGTTGACTATCTTGCTTGGCTTCCATGCTACCACAGGTGTTTCTGATGTGCGTCGTTTGTGTGGGTGTGGTCTAGAGCTGGAACTAGGAATGACTACCCCACCGAGCTGGGGGGAATTTGTACTCACTGGAGGCCATCAACTTCCTGTCAAAGGTAATTGTCTGTTGACCATCTATTGATCTCTAGTAATTGCCTGGTACTGCATGTCTTGTAACTGTCTGGGGACCATCTGTTAACTGTCTGTTACGGTCGGATGACTGTCTGGTAATGTGATTGGAACATGTCTTGTGGTCTTCTGTTGTCTTCCTACACAGGAATCTTTCACCTTCCTCTCCGCTCCTCACATGAATCACTGACTGTCTCGTGCACTAAAGCTCTGCAGACAGTTCAGATGAAGGGAGGGACAAGAATTGTGAGTTCTGTAGTTGTAGAAACACACATGCATGTTTATTTGGTGGTCATCACGCATGTCTCTTTGGTGCTCTGTTAGGTATTTGTGGGTTTTCATAACGAAATGCCTCGAGTCCTGATGACAGCCATTTTGAAGTACTTTGTATCATCAACAAATGCCCAAGTATGACGTGTGGTGCAAATTGACCAAGTGAATATGTGTGCATACTAAAGTTGAAACTCGCTGTGTTTGTCTGTAGGGCATTCAGTGCACGTTTGGACCTCATGGAGATGAGGATTTGGAAAGCTATCAAACTTGTTTGGCACTTGCTGAGGACCATGTAACGCAATCAAACGTACAATGCAACAGAAAGTACAGCAACTTCATTGACAGTGTTGTCATGATAGCAGAGCAGGAAAAACATTCCTAAGACAAAGACAGTAGTGTAGGTGGTTTGTTCAGCAAAGAACTTGTCACATTCCCTGGACGTCTTCTAGGATGTGTTGTCTGTGTTAAAGAAACAAACAGTGTTAACTGTTGTGTGTATAAATTCTAGTTAAAATGAATGTATTCTTGTTTTCTATACATTGTTACTTGCTGTTAATGATAAGAGGGACTTACCCTTGTATTAGTAGGGACTTACCCGCATATCAGTACGAGTTTTAGCATTGTAAAAGCGAACTTCATCTGTTCCATTTTTGAGGAACTCCTTCTGCAGTCTATCAAATAGCTCCCCATCACTCTCTGCCATCTTCACTTGAAGATCTGTGTCCACTTCCACTCCTTCACCCAGGAAGGACACCTGGTACCAGTGGTCAAACTCTTGAACAAGTTTCTGACGACTCCTTTCCACAAACTGTTGACAATGGGATATCTCCAGTTTTAGCTGGTCCAAATTTGCCTGTTGACTCCGATACTCCAGCTTGCACTATGGGATATTGAGAGGAACTAGCTCACCTATGGTTTGACATACAGCTGGCAGAAGAAGTACTACAAAACAATCACTGTTTGCAATACCTTCTTCAGTTCTGCTAAATCAGCGAAGTGGCTTTCGTCCATCACTTCCACTCCATCACTTGTGGCAAGATGACCTACACAGAGAGTATGTGCACAGCACATGACCACACACACACACACACACACACGCACACACACACACACACACCACACACACACACACACACACATGCACACATACACACACACACACACACACACACACACACACACACGTATATATGTACAGGTATATAATGTGCCAAAACAGACAAACCTGTCATATCTTTTCTCTGGTCCAGCCTTTGCTTAACTTCATCAATAGACTGTTTTGTTTTGTTGAGTAGAAGAGACAAGTCGTGAGCTTCTTTGCGCTTTGAGCGAAGAATGTCTGATGAACAAATGTCACAAATACCTCTGAAAATTCTACCTGACTAGTAGTCCAGCTTGCTAGAACATTCCTACAGGTGCACCCCTCCCCTGGCTATTTAGGGGAGGAGTAAGGGACTTTCCTTGTACCAGTGTCAGTGTGTGTATGTGCACGCGCACGTGTGTATGTGTGTGTGTGTGTGTGTGTGTGTGTGTGTGTGTGTGTGTGTGTGTGTACGGTCTAACAGGTTACACCATCCAGTAAGTAGTGTAGCCTGCACATATTACCGTAGAGCGGGAAATTTTCGCGAGGTAATATTTTCGCTATATTCGTGAATTGTACAGATTTGCGAAACTTTAACTGCGAAAATTTCGCCAGATGCGCAGTAAAGTTAGGAAAGCAACGTGGTATAGCAAGATTCTCCAAGGAATGGAGCGTTAAGCTCAGTGAAAGCACGCTCCGAACTTTAAACAGTCTATATAGAAATAGACGCAAATGACTTGGAAACGTAAAAAAACGCAAATAACAATGTTCACATTGCGAAAATAAAACTCGTGAAATTTACAATTTTTACTTCAATTCGCGAAAATTTATGCCGCGAAAATTTCCCGCTCTACGGTATTACACGTAATCCCAAGGGAATTGGTACCTTTGTTCTCCATCAAAACTCTGTTTACTTCCTTTCCTCTTTCTTTCTTGAACTGTTCAAAGGCTTCCTCTCTGGAAGGGGGTGTGTCCAGGTACTCCAACTCCTCCTTCTCACCAGCAACGGGAATTGGATCTGTTTCCTTGGCAACATCAAACCTGTCCTCTACCTCATTGTCTCTGAGCAATGCAAACACACTTCATAGCAGTCTACGGCTCTACAGTACACACTGCATAGATGGGGCTCTACAGTACACACTGCATAGATGGGGCTCTACAGTGCACACTGCATGGATGGGGCTCTACAGCACACACTGCATAGATGGGGCTCTACAGTACACACTGCATGGATGGGGCTCTACAGTACACACTGCATAGATGGGGCTCTACAGTACACACTGCATAGATGGGGCTCTACAGTACACACTGCATAGATGGGGCTCTACAGTACACACTGCATGGATGGGGCTCTACAGTACACACTGCATAGATGGGGCTCTACAGTACACACTGCATGGATGGGGCTCTACAGTACACACTGCATAGATGGGGCTCTACAGTACACACTGCATGGATGGGGCTCTACAGTACACACTGCATAGATGGGGCTCTACAGTAAACACTGCATAGATGGGGCTCTACAGTACACACTGCATAGATGGGGCTCTACAGTACACACTGCATGGATGGGGCTCTACAGTACACACTGCATGGATGGGGCCTTGCTACATACTGAAGCATGCACATGTGTACATATGTACGTGTACAGTCAATTCAAACCAAGTGCATACGTACATTTACAGCACATACACACGCACGTCAGTTTTCCCTTGTTCTTCATCTTCTTGGTAGCAACAACGGGAGAGAGGACACCTCTAGAGAGTGCTGGGGCTATACCAAGGCTGAAACCCTGACCATCAGTGTCTCCAACTAACACATCTTCACTCACCAAACTCTCGGCAGTTGATTGCTGTATGTGGAGCTCAGTGAAGTGGCTAGACTAGTTGCATGCTACTACTGAAGCACTGACCTTGCCTGTTTTAGATGTTCGGGAGTGTTTTCTCTCTACAGGCTGACTTGTGGAGAGGTGGGCTTGAGATGGAACAACAAGTGATTTCCCCCCTTCGGAGAACTCCTCCTGCATGTCAAGTACAACCCGACGGAACTGACTGAATGTTTCCTTTATTTGCCGAACACTCAACAACTGAACATGACCACAAAGAGAACCATTGAAGCATTTGTTTTCATAGATAGCGGTCAATGCCAACCTCAATGTCCTGCACTGTCCCATCCAGGTATCGCCTCACCTCCCTTTGGATGTCTTGTATCTCGTTCTCAGAGAGAGGTTCATAGCTGACATTGGAGCGGTTAGCAAGAGTGTTGTGCATTGCCAGCTCCTGTCGCAGTGACTTGATCTCCTGTTCATATTGTTTCAACAGGAGCTTCCGCACACAGAGAGGGGAGAGAAGTGAAGAGAACTACATATGCAGAGACTAGAGATCCTCACCAGAGGATCCTGGAGTATGTTCTGCACTGGTTCACTGGAGATGCACATCATCCTTGTGGCAAACCTCAGAGTAGATGTGGTCTCCTCTAGTTGGTCCGCATCTCCCCATATGTTAGCTATCAGGACTGTGTGGCAGCCACCTCCCAATGAATCCTTTAACATGTGGGTCAGTTTGCTCTGGCGGTAAGGAACATGGTCCCTCTTCTTGTCGGCTAGTGCAATAACAACCTGTGCACGAGGTGGGATAGGACATAGACACTGGCAGATGGGATCTCTGCATTTCCCTCATACTCACCTGCTCCAAAAATGTCAATGATTTATTGATGTACATTGCCTCCTTCTGTGTTTGACCTTCAGACTGATGGATGGTGATGGACAGGGATGGATCGTGATAGACAGTGATGGACGGCAATGGATGGTGATGGACAGTGATGAATAGTGATGAATAATGATGGACAGTGATGGATGGTGATAAATGGTGGATGGTGATGGATGGTGATAGACGGTGATGGATGATGATGGATGGGGATGGATGTTGATGGATGGTGATGGATGGTGATGGATGGTGATGGATAGTGATGGACGGCCCGGTGACAAATTTGATATATACATATACACATACTAATGTAATAGTGTGCAAACATGACACCCACCCCCTCACTAAACACCCCCAACTGTTGAACCCCTTCACTAAACGTACCCACCCCCTCACTAAACACCCTCAACTGTTGAACCCCTTCACTAAACGTACCCACCCCCTCACTAAACACCCCCAACTGTTGACTCCTTCACTAAATGCACCCACCCCCTCACTAAACACCCCAACTGTTGAACCCCTTCACTAAACGTACCCACCCCCTCACTAAACACCCCCAACTGTTGACTCCCTTCACTAAATGCACCCACCCCCTCACTAAACACCCCAACTGTTGAACCTCACACTAAACGTACCCACCCCCTCACTAAACACCCCCAACTGTTGAACCCCTTCACTAAATGCACCCACCCCCTCACTAAACATCCCCAATTGTTGAACCCCTCACTAAACACCCCCAACTGTTGAACCCCTCACTAAATGTACCCAGCCCCTTCACTGAATGTACCCACCCCCTCACTAAACACACCCATCCCCTTCACTAACACACCCACCCCCTCACTAAACACACCCCCTCACTAAACATACCCACCCCCTCACTAAACACATCCACCCCTCACTAAACACATCCACCCCTCACTAAACACACCCACCCCTCACAAACACTCCCACCCCCTCACTAAACACACCCATCTCCTTCACTAAACACACCCACCCCCTCACTAAACATACCCACTCCCTCACTAAACACACCCACCCCTCACTAACACTCCCACCCCCTCACTAAACACATCACATGCAATGACCAATCCATCAAGGTAAAACTGCCAGTAACACACACACACACACACACACACACACACACACACACACACACACACACACACACACGTGCGAGCACACACACACTTAATCTACTCTTACATTGGTCTTCCCAAGTCTTTCTGACCCAGCCAGGTCCACCAAGTTGAGCTTTGAAACAGTGTAAGCAGCACCACTTTCCACCCTTGAACGACTCTACACAACAGACCACATCAGACTCTACACAACAGACCACATCAGACTCCACACCACAGACCACATCAGACTCCACACCACAGACCACATCAGACTCCACACCACAGACCACATCAGACTCTACACAACAGACCACATCAGACTCCACACCACAGACCACATCAGACTCTACACAACAGACCACATCAGACTCCACACCACAGACCACATCAAACTCCACACCACAGACCACATCAGACTCTACACAACAGACCACATCAGACTCCACACCACAGACCACATCAGACTCCACACCACAGACCACATCAGACTCCACACAACAGACCACATCAGACTCCACACCACAGACCACATCAGACTCTACACAAATGCACTCATAACAGACACTATCTAAGTACCAGTGTCCACTCAATATCCCAACGTCAGGGTTCTGCCTACACTGGTCAGAGGTGGTTGGGTCCGACCAGAAAAATTCATGGTCAACCACCTCTAACTTTTCAGAGATCAGACTATTTGAAATCACAGTAATGAAGTCTTTTGCCCAAGCCTGTTTTTGCAATGGAAACACTTCACATTAGTCTCATGTTTAGTCTTATTACCTTGAAAAAAAGCCTTTGCTGATATTTTGGATGGAAGGTACACTTAGAAGCAGGTCTTCAAACATGTGTTTGATGTGAATTGATTGACTTGAGTACCACCTTGGAAGACTACCTGGGCAGAACCCTGCAACACATCTGAAGGAATACTGCCAACATTCATCACAACGCTAGCCCCTCCCCTCCCACAATCTACGTGCTCCCATCTCTTGGTTGCTGAAACTTCATGTAATGCTAAGGTGAGGCGGGCAGTGTTTCCATTCCATTTGTGTGGTTAGAGCTACGTACCACAGCATGGACAGACATGCAGATGTTGGTTCAAGTGGAACTGCTAAAATCATGTATTCCGCTCGTTGAAAGATACATTGCACATGAATTGCACTACCTTACAAGGTATCCAAAATGCATGCTAATTTACTCCAAGGTTAACACTGGCTACCTATTAGGCAAACGCACACATTAAGCACATGATACGCATCTTCTGTCAACACACCTCTACATACACTGTCAACACACCTCTACATACACTGTCAACACACCTCTACATACACTGTGAACACACCTCTACATACACTGTCAACACACCTCTACATACACTGTCAACACACCTCTACATACATTGTCAACACACCTCTACATACACTGTCAACACACCTCTACATACACTGTCAACACACCTCTACATACACTGTCAACACACCTCTACATACACTGTCAACACACCTCTACATACACGGTCAACACACCTCTACATACACTGTCAACACACCTCTACATACACTGTCAACACACCTCTACATACACTGTCAACACACCTCTACATACACTGTGAACACACCTCTACATACACTGTGAACACACAGTGAGAACGCGATGAAGTCATGTTCAGACTATGAGCTCCAATGGCTCTGTTGGTCTCTCCCTAGTTACATGGTAAGAACAAGTAGTGTTAGGGCTTTGCTAGGGCTGTGTTAGGGCTTTGCTAGGGCTGTGCTGGGGCTGTGTTAGGGCTGTGCTGGGGCTGTGCTAGGGTTGTGCTGGGGCTTTGCTAGGGCTGTGTTGGGGCTGTGCTGGGGCTTTACTAGGGCTGTGCTGGGGCTTTGCTAGGGCTGTGTTAGGGCTGTGCTGGGGCTGTGTTAGGGTTGTGCTGGGGCTTTGCTAGGGCTGTGTTGGGGCTGTGCTGGGGCTTTGCTAGGGCTGTGCTGGGGCTTTGCTAGGGCTGTGTTGGGGCTGTGCTGGGGCTTTGCTAGGGCTGTGCTGGGGCTTTGCTAGGGCTGTGTTGGGGCTGTGCTGGGGCTTTACTAGGGCTGTGTTGGGGCTGTGTTGGGGCTTTGCTAGGGCTGTGCTGGGGCTGTGTTGGGGCTGTGCTGGGGCTTTACTAGGGCTGTGCTGGGGCTTTGCTAGGGCTGTGTTAGGGCTGTGCTGGGGCTGTGTTAGGGTTGTGCTGGGGCTTTGCTAGGGCTGTGTTGGGGCTGTGCTGGGGCTTTGCTAGGGCTGTGCTGGGGCTTTGCTAGGGCTGTGTTGGGGCTGTGTTGGGGCTTTGCTAGGGCTGTGCTGGGGCTTTGCTAGGGCTGTGTTAGGGTTGTGCTGGGGCTGTGTTAGGGTTGTGCTGGGGCTGTGTTAGGGTTGTGCTGGGGCTGTGTTAGGGTTGTGCTGGGGCTGTGTTAGGGTTGTGCTGGGGCTGTGTTAGGGTTGTGCTGGGACTGTGCTAGGGTTGTGCTGGGACTGTGCTAGGGTTGTGCTGGGACTGTGGGGAAATCCTCATGGTAAATATGCAAGCCAAATAGACACACCTCAAACAGCAAATTTAGTGCTTCTTCTTCATTGTGAACTGGACGAGCAGATAGTCCTTTGACACTCACACCACCTTTGTCATTCTTAGTGAGAAAAAAATCATGCAACCGCAAACCACTCAATCAATTAATCAATTCCAGTCAATCAAGACCATTCAAAGTACACAACAGTACCTTCTGAATGGCAGTACAAAAGTTCCAGGGATACTAAGAATTGCATTCCAGTGGTGACATTGAGCACGGATTGAACTAGTTTGTATGTTTTTGGTCCATATATTCATGTATTAAGCTAGCTTATTGCATGAATGCTATGAAGCTTCAGTCGAGTTTCTTGTGTCACAGAAAATGGAGATACAGAAATAGGACTCAACTTAAAAAAATCAGAATTTGGTCAAATCTGAAGTGGAAATGTGATTTTCTGAAATCCCCTCCACATGCGCATGTGGTACGTATGCTTGTAAGACTACCCAGTTCTGTTTGAAAGAATGTGTACATTCAATGGGAACTCACCTCAACAACAGTGAGTGGAGGTGGGGACTCTCCCTTTTCAGGAAATGTTGAGAGTAGATCATACATTGTCTCATTGTAGATCTCCACATAAGAGATTCTGACGCAGACTGCTGTGTCGGGCCTGTTGCGTATCTCCTGGAATACTTGAGAGACAGCACGTGGGATGACCCCACGTAGTCGATAGTTCTCTGTGTGTCCAGTCATCGTGAAGGTCTTCCCAGCTCCAGTCTGACCATATGCCATTACAGTACCACTGCAAACAACAACAGCAGAGCGTAAAAGCAGACTTAGAACTGGACTGTAATGCGCTACCAACTTGAAGCCATCCAAGGCTCTTCTAACCGTTTCTTCTGCTGAAATTCTGTAAACATCTTCTTGACTTGAATTGTGCAATACATTGTCAACTGTAAAGGACCATTCTAAACGATGCAAGAATAAACAAACAGGATAGACTACCTTAAATATAGTTAACTTCTTATTCTCTCGAACCTGGTGGCTGATTGTTGATATATTTATCTTTGTTACTCACAATACGATGGTGTACAATGACCGTCTACGACAAAAATCTGGCTTAGTAAGGCACTTCGTCAAAGAAGCAACATTTCGGGCAAACAAATAGCTGATAAGAGTTTCTCACTTTACCGTCCGTCGGAAATTTGATAAGGTGGCCTGCAAATGATGGGGAAGGTCTAGTACGAACAACAACCCTTATTCTACCCCTGGTAGCCATTTGACTGGTTGTCATGGATACGACCAGTGAACTAACGTGAACTTCTGTATTTGCGGCTTACGTCAGTCCCGTTTTTCCCGAGTTGAGGATTGTCAATCGTTTCTTTCTTTGTCTGTCAGTATTCGTCTAGAGATTTCGAGATGGGAGGGGGAGATCTCAATATGAAGAAGAGTTGGCATCCACTCACGATGCAAAATCAAGAGCGAAAATGGAAAGCCGAGCAAGCCCATGAGGCGGAGAAAAAGAAGTTAGAAGAGCTTCGCCAACAACTGGCGGATGAACGAGAGAGAGAGGAGATGGAAACTATGGCTATTGATGCTGGTCTTAAAAAGCGATCAGATAGGCTTGAATGGATGTATAGAGGGGTGCAGAACATAAATCGTGACGAGTATTTATTAGGTAAGAAGATTGACAAACAAGTCGACAGTCTTCAACAAGCAGCCGATAGCGAGAAGGAAGCTTTATCTAATGGTCCTGGAGCTTTATTCGTACCGTCGGATGCTGACGTGTCTGTGGATCTTGCTGCTAAGATCAGAGAAGACCCCTTGTTTGCCATTAGAAAGAGAGAGGAGGAGCGGAAGAAAGCTTTAATGAATAACCCTGTTAAACTGAGTCAGTTGAAGAAAGCATTGGAATTAACGTCTGACAAAAAAAAGAAAAAGTCCAAATTGCCTTTAGCTAAAGACCTGTCTCGTCCATTTAAGCATGTAGATCAGTCGAAATCTCTGCAGAGACACACCCACAGGGATCGGTCGAAATCTCCACCAAGACACATGCACAGAGATCGACCAAGATCTCCACAGAGACACTCCCACAGAGATCGGTCGAAATCTCCACAGAGACACACCCACAGGGATCGACCAAGATCTCCACAGAGACACACCCACAGGGATCGACCAAGATCTCCACGGAGACACGCCCACAGGGATCGATCAAGATCTCCACAGAGACACACCCACAAGGATCAACCAAGATCTCCACAGAAACACGCCCCAAGAACAGTAGCACATGTTAAAGTCAAAAGCAAGATGCACGAGTCTGATATGGAGAGAAGACGGCAGGAGATGTTGTCCAATGCTGAGTGGAGAGAATCTGAGAGAGAAGCTCGATTAAAACGTGCTCTTCAGGAAGAGGAAGAGGAAATGAATGACAGAAATGATAGGAATCCGGATTTTCTCCAGTGAGTTGTAAACTACGTACTTTTCTGTGTGGTATTGCTTGATTTTGACTATGTACACTTCTCTTTTTGCAGAGAAATGCGTGTCAAGTCATACAGCTCTCAAACTACCTGCTCTGTTGCTGACAGAATTCACAGAAACAAAGCAATGGTTCAACGAACTAATGCCGCGTTAGATAAGAACTTTTTTGAGAAATAATACAATTCTAAACAAATGATGGTTGTTCATTCGAATTGTTCTAACACTGCACGATCAATTTGCTGTTGCCTTTTGTTCGTCTCTCTGCAGTGGCAGAACAAGGTGCTACATTCAGGTCAGTGCACACCAAAAATCAGTAGCATGTGTACCTTAGGTCGGAATCGTGGTGGTGGTGTACGAATCTTCCTCTCCTCTTTTGACCTGTTCCTAACAATGCGACTGTGAATGGCACAACTCACACAGTAGTACAACTTCATATAAATGGCTGGTGGTCTGTATTCATTCTCTGCACATGACAAAGGGTTTAGACAATACATGATTGAGATCCTATTATAAAACTACAGATTTAGCTATTCAAAAATAAATAAAAAAATCTGAAATATTCAGACAGAAGAGGACAGGAAATATCTTGAGTGTGTACAAGCAGAACCATACACCATAGTAGAATATGCCTCTCTGTACTTACAAGGATGTAGGGATCACGGAAAAACCTACACATGTCATATACTTACTACACCTATGTTCAGTACATACGTACTTTCATATACAGACGCTTCTTGAAGATCTCTAACAGCTGCTGCGTCAACAATATTTCTTATCACAAACTTTTTAATAGCCTTGTCTTTTGGAACACATCTACAGCACAGAAAACACTCAGATATGTTCTGAAACAACATAAGACACGACACCTACCTGGCACAATTAGTACATCGAACGTAACGAACGTGTCCTCGTCCGTGTTTTGAACGACCACAATTTCTTCGCTTTTGAGTCTATTGGAGAAATGACTGATAGGCTCACTAAAAAGGCAGATTAAAATCATTTCTCTGAAAAACACACCATTTTACTTCTCGTACACGAGGGAGAAAGAACCACGTGGTCGCGCACGTGATCTTCGTGAGGGCCTACGAAAGATGGCGGTAAACTTAAAATTTGCTCGATGTAGGAGTAGAAAGAGATTAAAACAAGTCAATTCTATGCCATTCTCAGTGTGTGAAAAAGAAGATATTCGAAGTATCAACCTCGACACATTTTTCCTTCCAATCCAGTCAGAGATAAACGAAGGTCTGTCAGTTACTTCCATCATAGTTATTTGTTACATCATATACATTTGCGTAGCACCCTTAGGACCACATCAAATTGTGAACGTTCACTTGAACTCTATATGGCATTTTAAGTATATCGTATCTATGCTTCCATTGTGCACACAATACTGTATATACTTTGAGTTCATGCAATTACTAATCACTAAGTTCTCAAGTTATATACACATTTGTACGAGCCTACATTTTTTCTTTTATGCCTTCATTTCCAACCAGAGGTCAGCCGCTTTTAATTCTAAGGTTTACTTTGCAATCAATCCTTTTACAAACCAATTATAAGTCCACCCTGTCTGGCGGCACCTAACCTTGGTGTCTGAAGTCACGAATGTGACTGAAAAGCACAATGATATATGATATATGTTTAATGCTAGTTTCTAGTTTTGAAGTAATGTTTTGGGTAATATCTACGACATTAGCGATAAGCAGTATCACAATCACCATTGTATTGGCTTGTCTTACAGCCAGGTACAAGCCCTTTTTTGAAGAGGGCTAGATGTAGTCTCGGAACCAGACCCTACGTTGGCCGCAATTTAATCCGACTGGGGGCGAGCATGATGTCACATCACGAGAAGAGAGTCTGGTTTCGAGACTAAGCTAGATGTATAAAAGGAGAGTTTTCCATTTGCTTTGATGAGAATTATATGAATGTGGAAAAACAGGATAAGAACTGAATGAATGAAAAATAATTTCATTTGCCATTGCTATACTTATGAGAAAGTCACCTCATTATGTCTCTGTTGATTTTCAGCTCCATCTTACTCCATTTTAGTGTTTTTGTCATCATTTCGTGGAAGACCTCTGAAAGGGAAGGTTATGCAGTTTCCAGGGGGATATTGCGGAACTGTTGTGGTGAAAAATGACATGTCATTGCAATGTGAGGATTCCTTTGATACCTACACCTTGTGGAATCTCCAGGATCCACCATCTGCGGATGATAAACATGTCAAAGCCACGCAATGGATGGAATTGGCTGGATGTGTGCGTTTCAGTGTTGTTGTGTACTTGAGGATTGATAAGTGACTATGGATCTTACGTATGTACAGTTTCATACCCAGCTTATCACTTGGACTCATTGGTGTCCCAGCATAGGTACTCCTGTCTGAGTGGGGTACGAGACTACCTTATAATATTTATACATGATCATTAGAGATCAAATTTAACAGTTGTTCGGTTGTCAGAGATGACTAAAACTTCCTTGGACAACTAGAAGTTGGGTGCTTAGTTGCCCACTGAACAACCATAGTAGTTAACATAATATGCGAGGAAATTTTGAGGGCACAAACAGGTAAGTAGAACAATACTTTCAAAATATAGTTACTTTGCTAGCTAAACGGATTTCTCAGAATCCGATTCCCAACTTTTGAAATTGCCAACAAATTGTGTACCGTTTTTCTGCCATTTTTTCATGATATTACTCAGCATTATAGTCAACTTTGCAAATCTATAGTCTACTGAGGTAGTCCAGATATAATACCATTTTATTTAGCTGGAAAATAGTTTTTCTATGAAACACAGCACCTTCTTCCCTCTCTCCAGTACAACTACCAACCAGCATAGCTTAGAGTCAATGGCCTTACCACTTTCAAAATGCTTCTGACAGGCCTACTTCGATTTGGAATCATTTTAACTTGGATTCTAGTAAGTAGCCTCAAAGACTGCTTAACTTTCAATATTGACATGGCAGAATGGCAGCCATGCATGTGAATATTGGACGTACACATATAATTATTGCACTGTCCTATTTACCAATCCGCCCGTAAAAGCTAATAATAATGTTATAATACTCTCAGTATGTGTGAATTGCTTGGGCAACCTAAAATTTGCATTGGCTGCCAAAATTTTACCAAGTTTGAAAAATCCTTAAATTTGAGCCATGTCCATGGACTATGTAGCCTTGTGTGCAGTTGAAGGACATTGAAGCTGTATTGTGTCAATTGGTTGTACTATCTACAGTATTTACTTCTTTGATCCATGCAGATGAGAGCAGAACTGGAACCACTTGCCATGCAAAGAACGTGATACATGAGAGCGAAATGACAATTGAGCATCTGTGTGATTCTGTATGATTTTTATTGATTGGTTTGAAGTGCATTGAAACTCCTTCAGTAGGTTAGCTGTAGATATTTAGACTTTTGCTAATGTATTAGGCCATTCAGAATACCTATGATTAGAGGTAACCGGGGGGAGGGCATCATGCCAAGTGATCACAAGCAAACCATGCATATTATTGATCTAGATGACACCAATCGACCCCAATCTGGAACCTTTAGCTCCTTTCTTTTCTATGTTTTCTGGGCGTATCGGCATGCCATTGGTACCCCTGAGTCCGAGGCTGATTTTAAATTTGTATCCATTCAGTAGCCCACGGAGTAGACTTGCGGTTTTTAGAATGTGCGAAGCACGGATGAGACTTGGGGGAGTCCCTGTATCTTAGGCAAACGAAAGATGGCGTCCGATCGCGAGGGGGTAGAAGGTCTCAAAAGGAAGATCATCGAACTTGAAAAGGAAATTAGTGCACTAAAAGATAAACGAAGACATAAAATTGATAAAATGAGTGATTTAGTGGTCGATTCCAATCCTTATAGGTGAGTGTCATTATTATTCAATTCAATTCAATACTGAAAGCTTTACAACCATAATTATGTAAATGTAATAAAGTCTTAGTGATATATATGACAGTATGGTTGATGGTCAGACATCAACAGGTGATGCTGCCAGATACAGAAAATGTGGATGGGTATGAGTCAAGTGACATAAGGCTTGTGATACATAATTAACTAACTAAATGAAATTACATAATAAAAGTAAATTTGTACACAAACTAATATACACATGTAGGAAGTGATGTACATGAAAGCAAAATTTAACAATAGAGATACACAGGACACCATTTAATGTAGACAAAACTAATTACATGAGTTACAAGGACACTTAAAGTGAAAAGTGCAGACATTATCTGAATCAAAATATTGGATGAAGTGATTCCAGAAGTAGCTATATAGATGACATTTAATGGTACGGAATGAATTACTGAGATCAATGAATGGCAGTGAGTTCCAAAGTCTTACAATTCAAACAAAGTAGAAATGACTCATGGCTGTTGTACGGCAGTATCGGTGTTGAAGTTTGTGGTTGGTGTGATGTCTGGTGCAGGTGTTGTTGAAGGATATATTGTCAAAAATGTTGAAGTTGTCCGAGGGAAATTTAATGCACTTGATTAGAAATAATGCATCCTGCAGTTCCAACCAGTACATTGCTGGTAAGAGGTTGAGGGAGATCAAACGATTTTTATAATCAAGTTGAGGGTAGGACAAAATGAATTTGGTGGACCTACGTTGAACGTCTTCTAAAGCTTTGATGTTTTTGATGAGGTGAGGTCTCCATAGTTGGCTACAATATGATAGTTGCGAGCGCACAAGTGAGAGGTATAAAATCCTACGTACTTGCAAATCAGATGATTGATGTAAGTTTCTTCTAATAAAATGAAGAAACTTACATCATTATTTCATAACTTTACAGTCACACGGTAGTGACGGAGGGACAAACACCAAATACAAGGTGAAGCCAGGAGGTGGGGGGTGGACGTAAAAATTGGGGTAAAGTTAGGTGAGTGCCATGAGACGACTCGGCCATTAACGGCCACTAAAATGATACCTGTGTATTTATGTGAAATCTAGATAGATACTGTGTGTATGGATATAGTTTTGTGTCTGTCCCTTTAGTCGTTTGATGGCTCTGAAGCGAATGGGAATTGTGGACAATTATGAGGTAAAATATCACGTGATGCTTAGTTCCTGTATGTTTGTTAACTTGTAGTATTTTACAGCGAATACGGCAGTTCACTGTGGCTGTTGTTGGGGTCGGTGGTGTTGGGAGCGTAGCTGCTGAAATGCTGACAAGATGTGGGGTGGGAAAGGTAACCATGAGTGGAGGACATTTCGGAGATGCAATCATAGATACATACTCCATACTAAAATACCTTTTTTCTCAGTTGATATTATTTGACTATGACAAAGTGGAGCTGGCAAATATGAATCGGTTGTTCTTCCGTCCAAGTCAAGCTGGAATGAGTAAAGTGGAGGCTGCCATGTACACTCTTGAGTAAGCTGATTTGCAGACAGTGTCTGTCCACACATAGTCTCCCGTAGCCCAGACCACTATTTCATCTCCTTGTTGGGTGTCTATGATGTCACGGCGTAGTCACCCAACATGGAGGTGAAATAGAGGTCTGGACTATGGGAGACTAGTCCACACATGCCTGTATTGTGTGTACAGTCAAACCTCACTAAGACCAACTTTAGAGGACCCACAAATTTGGGTCTCATTATCAGAATTTCTTCTTATCAGGATATGATACTACATGTACAGTACTACAGCAAACCAAACAGGGCTTGGAAACTAGTTTGTGTTAAGCAGAAATTAGTCTTAGGAGTGTTCTTCTTAATTAGGTTCTACTGTACTACACACAGGTATTGTATGCATTGCTACACACACAGGTATTGTATGCATTACTACACACAGGTATTATATGCATTACTACACACAGGTATTGTATACATTACTACACACAGGTATATTCCATTGTATCTGCATGTATTGTGTGTACATGTGTACAATGTGTATTGTGTATTGTGTATGTAATGTTCACTAAATATTTTCCTTTTGTGCATACTAGGGACATCAATCCTGACGTACAGTTTGAGGTGAACAACTACAACATAACTTTAGTGGACAACTTTGTACATTTCATGGAAGTTTTGAAGTGAGATATTTGTTGGGTTAGTTTTGTGAGTTTAATGATTGTGGTTATCATTGTAGATGTGGGTCTCTGGCTGGAGGTCCTGTTGACCTTGTCCTGAGTTGTGTTGACAACTTTGAGGCAAGAATGGCCATAAACCGTGCTTGCAATGAGCTAGGACAGGTCTGGATTGAAAGTGGAGTCAGTGAGAACGCTGTCTCTGGTCACATCCAAGTGATCAAACCTGGAGAGACAGCTTGTTTTGCTGTAAGTCTTGCTGCAGTTAGTCATGGTCGTTTGGTGTTACTAGCACTGCAGGGTGTGGTCAGCAGGGAGGGGTCATCAGGGAGTGGTCAGCAGGGTGTGGTCAGCAGGGTGTGGTCAGCAGGTTGTGGTCAGTAGGGTGTGGTCAGCAGGGAGGGGTCAGCAGGGAGGGGTCATCAGGGAGGGGTCAGCAGGGAGTGGTCATCAGGGTGTGGTCATCAGGGTGTGGTCAGCAGGTTGTGGTCAGTAGGGTGTGGCAGTAGGGTGTGGTCAGCAGGGTGTGGTCAGCAGGGAGGGGTCAGCAGGGAGGGGTCAGCAGGGAGGGGTCAGTAGGGTGTGGTCAGTAGGGTGTGGTCAGCAGGGTGTGGTCAGCAGGGTGTGGTCAGTAGAGAGTGGTCTGCAGGGTGTGGTCAGCAGGGAGGGGTCAGTAGGGTGTGGTCAGTAGGGTGTGGTCAGATGGGTGTGGTCAGCAGGGAGTGGTCATCAGGGTGTGGTCAGTAGGGAGTGGTCTACATGGTGTGGTCAGCTAGCATCCTATTTTTAGTACATAAGCAAAGGAAACTCTTAAGTTTTTGACATTTTGCGATGTATTTTCTTGCTGTAGTGTGCACCTCCACTGGTAGTAGCGGAAGGTATCGATGAGAAAACCCTGAAACGGGACGGTGTGTGTGCAGCTTCTCTTCCCACTACTATGGGCATTGTTGCAGGCATACTTGTCCAAAGTGCCCTAAAGTGAGTCAGTTTCAGTGCCGTCCTGTGCAGTGTGTGCTGCTAGTGTAAGTGGTCTGATGTGCACAGGTATCTTCTAGAGTTTGGCAACTGTTCCCAGTATCTCGGTTACAGTGCTCTTATGGACTACTTTCCACTGATGGAGATGAAGCCCAATCCTTCATGCAGTGACAGGTTTTGCTGTGAGAGGCAAGAAAAATGGAAGGAAGCTATGAAGGATAAACCCAGTCAAATCAGTGTAGCATCTGTTGATGAGGTAGTCCATGAAGACAACCAGTGGGGTATGTACTGTTCCTTGTCCTTTCAGTTGGGTATGTTCTGTTCCTTGTCCTTTCAGTTGGGTATGTTCTGTTCCTTGTCCTTCCAGTGGGGTATGTTCTGTTCCTTGTCCTTTCAGTTGGGTATGTTCTGTTCCTTGTCCTTCCAGTTGGATGTGTACTGTTCCTTGTCCTTCCAGTTGGATGTATACTGTTCCTTGTCCTTTCAGTTGGGTATGTTCTGTTCCTTGTCCTTCCAGTTGGATGTGTACTGTTCCTTGTCCTTCCAGTTGGGTATGTTCTGTTCCTTGTCCTTCCAGTTGGATGTGTACTGTTCCTTGTCCTTCCAGTTGGATGTGTACTGTTCCTTGTCCTTCCAGTTGGGTATGTACTGTTCCTTGTCCTTCCAGTTGGATGTGTACTGTTCCTTGTCCTTTCAGTGGGGTATGTTCTGTTCCTTGTCCTTCCAGTTGGGTATGTACTGTTCCTTGGCCTTTCAGTTGGGTATGTTCTGTTCCTTGTCCTTTCAGTGGGGTATGTTCTGTTCCTTGTCCTTTCAGTTGGGTATGTTCTGTTCCTTGTCCTTTCAGTTGTCCTTCTATTTGGATATGTACTGTTTCTTGTCCTTTCGGTTGGGTATGTTCTGTTCCTTGTCCTTCCAGTTGTCCTTCTAGTTGGGTATGTACTGTTTCTTATTCTTATTCTTTTATATAATGGTATAATCCTTTCTCCACTCCATGTATTGCATGGAGTAATACCTGGTAACTGACTCTGGTGTGTGGGGGAGGGGGTTGCTTGCTCTCTGAGAGTGTTCTATTGCTTATGAGCATATGGCCATAGGACGGAGGAAGATCCATCCCAAGTATTTCCTTGCTACTCCCAACTCCCAAGGTAGAAAACTAGAAGAATTGTTAATAATAATTTAACAAGTATAACAGTGGGTGGGTGTGGGCGTGTGTGGCAGGTGTGTGTGTGGAATCATCTGTGTGCCTGGTAGATCAAGGGCTAAAACATACGCTTATACAAGTAAGGCCATTTTAGTTTGTCTTTTCTTAGGTATTTCTCTAGTGGATGAATCCACAGTTGAAGAGGTGCAGACTGACCCTCAGCTTCCAAGTGGACTTCAATATGCATATGACATGCCTGAAAAACACACCAACAAACACGAAGCTGACCAGGTATGTGGGAAATTGGAAGGGCAGGGGATCTGTTTGTAGTACAATGAAAATCTATTCTGTATCTAACTCAGGTACAAAGTACTTCAGAAACAGTTGAGGATTTAATGCAACAACTCAAAAATTTATAGTTTTCTCAGAGCGCAGATCTTCAATAATTAAAATTAATTTTATAGTACAGATTTCATGACATTAACAGTACAATAACAAAGCACAAATACATATAATGGTTAGGATTCCATCAGTTCTGGAGGAGGTGGACTCTTTGGATGTTTACTCTCGAAATGTTGTCTGAAAGTCTTTACATCAGGTATTTGAGTGCGGCAGACGGGACAAGTATAAATCAAGGCCTTTTGGGCTGCCTTTTTCTGCTCCTTCATATCGTGACTTTGAGACTTCTTCATTTTAGCCATCTTTTGTTCATTCTTCTGCCTGGATTGAGCTTTCTGATGTCCTCTCGCCATCTTAGTCGTTGTTGTTGACGTACAGGCCTACTCTTGCGCAATATAGGACAAAACATGTCTGGCAGTGAAACGAAAGAGAAGCTCAAGGAATACATACCAGCAGTTGTTGTTGAATGGTTAGACTATTATGCTATGTGGGCGGCGGAAAGTCCTAAAGATTTTCTTATTTCAGGTATCTCGTTGATTTCTTTACGCGCATAGTACTTGGTACCATTTATCTGCTCCTTCGTATCTTGTAGTATTCGCCATTCTACTGCCTTTTTTTCTGATCAGCGCTTGCCTTGCGTACCAAATGGTAAAGGATATCGACAGAAAAAGGGTTATTGAGGGGAAAAAAGCAAAAAGAATGGAAAAAGTCAAACAGAAGACGAAGACACCTAAACGGAACAAAATAACTGACTCCCGTACAGAATAGTGTTTCGTAACAGTATCTATGGTAATACATGTAATATTATTTTTTGTTGTTGAGAGAAGCGTAATTATATTCATCGACATTGAATAATACCGGTAGGTAGGATCAGGTAGCCCTCTGCAACTGCCAGGGAGATGGAATCTGGCTGCAGGGCTGTGTGGCGGGCTGGTGTTCTTGTTCCTCTGATTACTGTGATGGCTGATCTCAATAGACTGAAGGACAGTCAGCATCCGAGACACTCTTTCTGCTTATGGATGGCCTCTCTTCTGGGAAAGCAATGATGCCAGTCTCCTGCATGCAACATTTGTGTTCGGGCCCATTCCACCAGTGGTAGAGAAGACAAGAGGAACAAATGATACGTGCTCCATTTCCTGAACACACTGATCATAGTCTCTGTGTTTCTCCTGTTCATGCTTTTGAGAGATGAATTTGGGTGTATTGGCTGCTCGATTCTAGTTAGATGCTGCAAAGGGATTGAAAACCCTTACATTTAAAAGGCATCCTGTTCAAGTTGCCTAAAACCTCTATGTTGGATGCCCAGTCTGGCACTCCTTCTGTCAAGGCTTTCACTAGTAAGTGGCTGGAGAGTTGGCTCCACTTCAGTGTTCTTGCAGACTTCCGAAATAAGAGAGGCAGTTAGGTCTCTGATGCTTTTGTTATGATGGATGGGAAGACCACCTACCTGCAAGTGAGAGCATGCTGCACATCATTGCTCTTTCCACATACACAGGTTGTAGCCATGTTGGCAGGCCGCCATCCATAGCAAAGTGCTAAGTTGTCATGAAAGGTTCCCTTGCATGCATAAAGCAAACCAATGATCCTCTATTGGCAGAGTGGTAAGCCAAGAAAGTGCACCTTGCTCTTGTTCTATAGGGTGATTGTCTGTTGACTGGTTGGTGAAATGGACCTCATGATGGTATCAGTCTTGGCTACATCCGCTTCTTTGTTGGCCTGGTGTACAGACTGTCTTGCTTTGTGTTGCGTCTCTTTGATTTCTTCATTATTGGGGTTATTATCTTCTAGAATAGAGGTAACAAGGATTTTGTCACCATCAGGGAGTTTTTGAAAACTCTTGGTGTGTTCTCTCTGTTGGAATATTGATTCCCAATCCATTAAGCTGTGGTGGAAGGCTGAAGATCTTTCTGTCCGTGTCATTGATGTGCTACTTTCCGGTGATGTCAGGAGTAACTTTGTGCCTGCAAGAGACATGCAATCAATGTCTCTAGCTGATCTTGACAGGAATATTCATTTATGCTGAATACGTTTGTGTCAGCACTGTGTAGGCAGATTGTGGCTGGGACACGGCAATCTGTGCAAGATTTTCAAGTTTCTCCATCCATTGTCCAACCTTTTCTGTGATTTAAGCTTCCTTGAAGAGCCGAAGTACTTCCTACCACTATCAAACGTTGTGATGTGGGTGTTAGAATCCTTGAACCCTTGAAATTGGGTGTCTTGGGCATTATGAACAAGAGGCCTACACCACCCTCATAGCTGCTGCTCCCCTAAGCAAAACCCCAAACAAAGAGCTATCCTGATGGAGCTTTTCAAATCCGGAATCTCTGGAAGCTACAAAATCTTCCTGTCCAGGTCATCACCTATCTGGTGCACCTAACATTCACCAAATACGGCCATCAGGATCTCCCTTTTTCTCTTCGAAATTCTCTTTTCTTTTTCCTTTTCATTTTCCTTTGCCTTGCCGGGACACACCCATACAAGCCCATATTGCTGACCTAGTTTAGTGTTTCGTAATAATTAAGCCTACCCTCCTTTTATTGCGCAATACCATTCTTGGATCACGATCGAGTCGAGGAAGTCATGAAGGAGCTTCGTTTCTACTACGATATTGTTTGTCCTTTTGCGTACATCGCCAGTACACGTATCGAGACTTTGGCTTCAAGAACTAGCTCAAAGTTGATATGGAAGCCCGTTCTACTAGGTAAACGAGGCTGTAGGCCGTACTTCCGCCTGCTCGAGCTCCTCACTTTCCCGCGTGCTCCTTTTCTTGTCACATAGGGGGTATCTACAAGGAGACAGTTGCCCCTCAAGGAGCGGGGGGATCTGCTACTGATGTCATGGCTCCAGCGAAGAAGCTGATTCTAGCACAAGGTACTGCTGCAACACTGCTAACTGTACACCATTGTCCATCAATAAATGAGTCCGAGTCCACAATCTACCTGGCTTACACCGTAGAATCAGTCCCCGGAACAGTATGCCTACGGTTCATGACCCTTGAAACTAATTCTGGTTTAGGCAACTTCCTATTCGAATCTTTGATGTGGAACAGTAACAATTTATGTCACTTCAATCTTTAATACAGTATACTGTACTCCTGAGTAGTGAGGGACATACACTTTAGTCTGCTGGCATGTATTCTGGCATTCCACCTTATATTGTGGTTGAGACACTGGAGTGACGTGGCTCCCACCCCTTCTCAGTGTGGTCTAAGCACAGCATCTTTGTATAGTATTGTTATCTATCACAACACACACAGTACATCCAGTTGTACATTCTGTGTCCCAAGCAGCTGTAGGTCCACTGTAGTGCTAATGGTGTGTAGATGTGTGTCCCAAGCAGCTGTAGGTCCGCCGTAGTGCTAATGGTGTGTAATCTGTTTTGTGTGCATGGCAGAGTACCCAACTAACCGTGATTGTACAGTGAATTCAAACCTTTCTATATGCCATCAGTTTTGTACATAAATTTAATTTAATTAATGATTTAATTAATTTTAAATAATTTTTGTACATAAATTTAATTTAATTAATGAGTCCGGTGATTTCTTCGCTTGGGCTCCGAATGAGTAATGATGCTGTCAGAATTGCTGTGGGCCTGAGAGTTGGAGCACCTCTGTGTCAGCCTCACACCTGTGCCCATTGTGGTAAGGGGGTGGACCAGTTTGGTAGACACGGCCTTAGTTGCAAGTCCAGTCAGGGGAGGAGGTCTCGTCACCAAGCTATCAATAACATTGTCTTGCACTCTCTTGCATCTGCCAACATCCCTTCCAGACTGGAACCATCTGGACTTCATCGCTCGGATGGCAAACGTCCAGATGGGGTATCTCTGGTTCCTTGGTCTGCAGGAAAATACCTTGTATGGGACGCTACATGCGTTGACACATTCTGTCCATCCAACCTCCAACAATCTAAAGATGTGTCTGGGGGCGCAGCTGCCAAGGCTGAAGGAGTGAAGACCAGCAAATACTCTCATCTTGATAGGGTTTACAACTTTCAGCCCTTTGCTTTCAAGACCTGTGGTAGCATGGGGCCATCATCTGAGGCCTTTCTGAGGGACTTGGGGAGGAGACTGAGGATGGCTACAGGAGAGCCAAAGTCATACACCTACTTACTTCAGCGACTCAGTTGCCATCCAGGTTGGGAATGCTGCCAGTGTGATGGGAACGCTTCCATCTGATTCCCAGGACATTGATTTTGATGTTGATTGACGCCTGTCCCCCTTTATTTTGTTTGAATTATTATTTATATATGGTGCATGTGTATGTGTTAGAGTATGTGTTAGAGTATGTGTTAGAGTATGCGTTAGAGTATGACATTTAATTTTATAATAATAATAATAATAATAAATAAAATAAAAATTTAATTAATGATTGGACTAATTAATTTAGAAATGAAAAATTGAGCTAACATATTATCTGCCAAGAATTTTACAAGATGACTTATGGGAATTAGTGAGAATTGACTGTATTTGTAGATGTAAATACCTGTGCATCAAGATCCTCACTACTAGAATCTCTTCCTCATCGGTTCTCATGTAGATTTTGCTCGACTAAAGAATCGCTTTAATGTGGAAACAAATGCAAGTTTGATTGGCCTACCCGATCAAAAGACTTTGTATGCCATGCGTTTGTTGACAGCAACTCCACATTCTGGGCTTTGTGCAAAACTTACCCATGCCCTGTACAAGGTATGGTGTGTGTTTAATATTTAGGTCTGAAATTATTTTTCTGTTTTAGTTTCAACATTATAATCAAGCTCATTTGCTACAACAATGTTTGTGACTTGTTGTGATGTCTGTGTTTGCAATAGGCTTACTGGAAGGATGGTGCCAATGTTGAAAGCATAGAAGTTCTTCAAAGAATTGCTAATGACATTGATTGGGCAGTAGATGTTGCCAAAATTATTACATCTGAACAAGTTAAATCAGCCTTACAAGAAAACACACACGAAGCCGTCACAAAAGGTGCCTTTGGAGTCCCAAGGTGAATTGCATGTTATATTATTATTGTGTATAATATGTGCATGCAATTTGCTCACACATGTACTCTTTACCTGAAGCCTTTTAGCTCAGGATAAACTGTTTTTTGGAGTTGATAGAATGTTTTTGGCTGAGCGTTACCTTGGAAACAAAGACGCCCATCCACCTCGTCATGCCTTGACTCCTGTTCCCAAGAAGTCCTTGAAGTTTTATTTTGACTACAGTTCACCTTATAGCTACCTTGGAGCTGTGAGGTTGGAGCAGATACGCCGTAGGTACCCCATGGTGGAGGTTCAGTTTGTTCCTATGTTATTAGGAGCTCTTTTAACAGCTATCGGAACTCCAGTAGGTGCTTTGGGCAAGATGTTTTGTATAGGAGATTGAAACATGTTTCCATTAGGTACCGCCTGCTTCAAGGTGGCCAGATGCTAAGAGGAAATATTACATAAGGGACCTCTTTGACTGGGCTGAGTATATTGGAGTGACTATCAGGTTTAACAGTGCTTTTCCCATTAACTGTCTTCTGGCCTTACGAGTAACCATAGCAGCAGGATTAGATGTTCGTGTGATCAGAGCCATTTGTAAGTTGCTGTGCAAATGTAGTGAGCACAATTACAATAGATTTGAGAGTGCAAAGAATCTTGTGGTCCATGCAGATGAAGCAATATGGAGAGATGATAAGGACATTAGCAAAGAGTCTGTCTTATTGGAGATTTTGCAGCATTTGGGATTGAATGGACATGAACTCATAGAAGCTGCGAAGACTAATGAAATTAAGCAAGTATTAAAGGCTAATACCAACAGGTGCACATTGCTGCCTACATGACCTAAAGGACATGCAGTGTTTTCATGAACTGAATTCTTCCTTGACGTAGTGCTCTGGAATCTGGATTGTGTGGTTTACCAACATTCCAAGTCGATGAAGGACCACTCATCTGGGGCCAAGATAGACTCAATATCGTTGAAGACATGTTGTGTGGATGGCAGGATCTGCCTCATCAACAGAGCATGTTGTGATTGCAACTTGCAGTGTACAATATATACTAGTCTATGATCACTGAACAATTTATAGTGTTGTATTTTAATATTATTCCAACTAGCAAGTGTTCATCAAATCATAAGACTTAGTAGTGATCATGAGCCACCCGCTACACACACATACATACAAACAAACTGTTATACAATGAAAGCTTATCCTACTTGTGTGCAAGGTCAATGGAGGCAAAGTCTATGGAAATTTGTCTCTGTTTGGGAGTATGTTGCATGTATATAATGCCAGCCAAATCAAGCAATGTCCGTGAAGCTATCATTTCTGGTTTTTCATGATACTTGTCTGACAGGTACACCACTTTCCTTATTCCAGACTGTATGATTAGCTTAGCACATTCATTGCACGGAAACAAAGCCACATACAATGTACATCCTTTAACATCTGCTGAGTTCTTGTTTAGTATGGCATTCATCTCCGCATGACACACTGCAAGAGTAAGCAGTACACAGTTTGGCTAACACAAGATCTTGCAAGAATTGACACATATTATGTCTATATTGTTATTGTGCTCAGTATATTATGTGATATGCATGTCACAATGGGCAGCGGGTCCGATGCAGTAGCAACACACAATTAACAAAACAATCACAAAAAGCAAAGACAATAGATAAAATAATTGAAGTTTTAATTACAAGTCTACACAGACAATCACTGCTTGACACTGTCTCCATATTGCACTCACACGTGACTAAATGTGCACATTGTGCTGTCAAGGGTCAAACCAATAATCTCGGTGATCATGATATTACAGATCAAACAAATCA
This sequence comes from Halisarca cf. caerulea, assembly GCA_963170055.1. Taxonomy (NCBI): domain Eukaryota; kingdom Metazoa; phylum Porifera; class Demospongiae; order Chondrillida; family Halisarcidae; genus Halisarca; species Halisarca cf. caerulea. The sequence goes on along the minus strand of CAUJGJ010000200.1, from coordinate 234,189 downwards.
CTTGACTTTACATGCAACCACAGTGCACTAGTGAACATCTACCTTCGTATTACTATATACCAGCAGGGCTGCACACAGGATTTAGGGCTGGGGGTCAAATTGAGCTTTCTAAAATCTTGGGGGGGGGGGCAACGAAATAGGGGAGTGTATAGGTGTACAGAGACTGGGGGGGGGGGTATTATAGATAACAATGCTATGTGTGTTGTATTGCGGAGGTGTGCATTACTGCTAGGGGTCTGGGGTGTGGTCCCCAAGAAAAATAATTGCTTCTATGCCCTATAAGGTGGTATCTGAGGCCATTTTAGATTACTTAAGCAGGTTTGTGAATACATCACTGCAGTTATATATGTTCAGTGAAACCGCTGTAATCCAACATTCTTGCTAAACCGACCATCTTATAAGGTACAGTCTCTATACTAAAGTATGCCAAGAGTCACTCTGTAATCTGACACTGTTTTCAGGTCCCATTGAGTGTCGGATTAGAGAGGTTTCACCGTATGCTATGGCAAGGGGGTCAACTGGGTCATAGAAGAGGGAGGGGAGAGTAAATACTCCTGCTTTGTCTGACCCCAAAGAAATCCTGACATCCCTGACAGTAGTACAGCATTTATTGTAGACTGTGTTGATCATGTTCAGAATGTTTGCATGCCTTGAAATAGTAATCCAAAAGTATCATGTCTTTCATACACCCTTAGTGTAGGTCTGCAGGGGGGGGGGGGGGCAAATGCAGCCCTGACCAGTATTTACATAACAATATTATATATGTATATACAGTGGAAACTGGTTAATACAAAGTCCCTTATTAGTTAACAAAAACAATTTCTGTGAACCAACTGTATGCACAAAGTACTGTCTTCATACTTTTAACAAGAATTAAATTTTAGTACACCCTGGATTTCTCGTTGACCAGTTTCTACTGTATCCACATCATTCCTCCATTTTATTTACTTGGACCATCTATCATATATGCTTGGACCAATAGATTACACCATAAAAATGAGAAAAGGGTAGTCTATGCCGGAAAGCAGCCACCCATCTATTATAGGTCACTGTGCAATCTGTTTATAGTAGTCATTGTGCAAAGCAGTCACCTGTCTACAGTAGTCATTGTACAAAGCAGCCACCTGTCTATAGTAGTCATTGTACAAAGCAGCCACCTGTCTACAGTAGTCATTGTACAAAGCAGCCACCTGTCTATAGTAGTCATTGTACAAAGCAGCCACCTGTCTACAGTAGTCATTGTACCAAGCAGCCACCTGTTTATAGTAGTCATTGTACAAAGCAGCCACCTGTCTATAGTAGTCATTGTACAAAGCAGCCACCTGTCTATAGTAGTCATTGTACAAAGCAGCCACCTGTCTATAGTAGTCATTGTACAAAGCAGCCACCTGTCTATAGTGGTCATTGTACAAAGTAGCCACCTGTCTATAGTGGTCATTGTACAAAGTAGCCACCTGTCTATAGTGGTCATTGTACAAAGCAGCCACCTGTCTATAGTGGTCATTATACAAAGCGGCCACCTGTCTATAGTGGTCATTGTACAAAGTAGCCACCTGTCTATAGTGGTCATTGTACAAAGTAGCCACCTGTCTATAGTGGTCATTGTACAAAGTAGCCACCTGTCTATAGTGGTCATTGTACCAAGCAGCCACCCGTCTTTTGTAGGTCCTGTCTATAGTGGTCATTTTACACAGCTGTCACCTAGTTAGAACAGATACACCTCTAGGGCCGAATCAGGGTAAAGCAGGTTAACTTGGAACAGGAGACCAAAAGCAGTGTCAACAGCAAATAACCACCTTTGTTTTCACTAGTGCTATCTACATGAATTGAAAGTTCAGCAGTGGAAAGTATGGATAGACCCTGGCTAGACAGCATAGCTGTATGTTAAGATATCGACCACGTTCCAAGTTACCTCATTTTAACGGTGTTGTAGTATCAATGCCCATAGACTCTCCAAACTAGTTTTGCGTAGCCAGACCACATCCCTCCTTTTTGCATGGGAAAGGTGTAAAATGGAGGGGGTGTGGTCTGGCTACGCGAGACTATCTTCATACTGAGGAAGTCCATGCTTCACCTTATGAGTATCATAGCTCAGAAACACTCCATCAAGGAGGGGTTACACAGGTTCCATGTGTGTATACATGGCTATTCTTAAAGAACTATGTGCGCTTTCTTACCATAGGGATACTTTGTATCCAGTTTGTTGCTAGCCTCCCTAGACCAGGGTAACTTGTCGTCGCTACAGCCGTTTGGCATCCCATTGTAGCCAATTCCAACAATCTTTTTGTCTGTATTAACGATGCAAGCACCTACTTGAGAGCTAGGGTCCTTACTTCGCTGTGCTGACAAAAAGGCTACGGCCATAAAGTAGTCCTCCCATTCTAAATAGTCCACCCTTTTGCAACTCATCTCCCGCCGAGTTCCCGCGTGTTCCGCCTAAGGAATTTTGAATAAAATGGCTACTGGACCTGCTTTTGTAGCTGTTGTTGTACTTTTAGGTTTCGCTGCCTTTTATGTGGCAAATTCCATTCACAAGATTGAAGAAGGTAAGTAGACATAGTATGTTTGCGATAAGTTACCTTGCATTGTTTTACAAGGATTAATGAATTCCCGAATTGTGCTTCTTTAGGTTATGTTGGCGTGTATTATCGGGTAGGTCCTTAGTATGTACAGATGTCTTAGCTACCATAGAATGGTGATATCTTATGTACCACTAGGGAGGAGCTTTGCTTGACGGTACATATGGACCTGGATATCATTTTTTATTTCCTTTCCTGACGTCATACAGAGCTGTACAAGTATGGCTAGCATTATGATACCCATGTATGTTGTCCTTGAGAACCGCATCCCAATTGTGTTTCCAGACAACTCTTCAGACTGATGAAGTTCGCAATGTTCCTTGTGGGACAAGGTGAGACTAATTTAATAATTTCAACATGATTCGATTGATTTGTGTGTTCAATGACAGTGGAGGAGTGATGATTTACTTTGATCGGGTGGAGGTTGTCAATATACTAGATGTGGACAAAGGTGTGTATGTATTTATGTTTGTTTATGTGTAGCCAGTATATAAGTGCTTCTAGTACTGATTCTATGTGTCCATGTGCCAGAGTGGTGTGTGAAAATGATTATGACTCAATAAATATTCTGCTTTTGCAGTACATGATATTGTGAAGAGATATACAGCAGATTATGATCGTCCATTGATTTTCAACAAAGTTCATCATGAACTGAACCAGTTTTGCTCTTCCCACTCTCTGCAAGAAGTGTACATAGAGCTGTTTGATCAGATCGATGAAAACCTGAAGACGTCTCTTCAAAAAGAGTTGACTACTATGGCTCCAGGGCTCTTCGTCCAAGTAAGGATGTAGCTTAGGTCATTTTCATCTTCAGTGGTACCTATTTTTCTCTAAGCCATGGGCACTCACAGTTTAGCATTGATTGTCATTACCAATACCAGTGCCTTTCCCTCTGTTTCAGCACCTAGTATCTTGTTTCTCAATTTTATAGGCTGTCCGAGTTACCAAACCTAAAATCCCAGAAGCCATTCGGAAGAATTATGAACAAATGTACGTGTATGTGTGTGTTTGTGTGTGTGTTTGTGTGTGTGTGTGTGTGTGTGTGTGTGTGTGTGTGTGTGTGTGTGTGTGTGTGTGTGTGTGTGTGTGTGTGCATGTGCATAGATAATAGAAAGGTTAGGGATAGATGACTCTCTTAATTTCTATAGTCTAATTTATATGCCTTTTACTGTGTAAGCAATAACAATAATTACAATTATGGCATTCCAAAGGTCTGTCAAGTTGACTACTTTAATTGGTTCACACAACATTTTTCCTCGTAGCTCTGACATGTTAGCACAGTTATACTTTTTGTATAAGTTCTAATTCACACATTAAAGTATAAAAGATCGCTGCACAAAGTTATTACGTGTCAATGTATATCAACTTTCTGTGAGATTTACAAGTTTTGAATTTTGCGAAAGTATGCCACTACGAAAAGTGGCTTATTGATATGTAAGGCCTTAGGTATGGGGTAAATAAGAGTGGCCTGCAACATGGACACCATTAGAAGGGAATTGAGATTTTCATTAGTAGAAATTGCCGCAAGTTGTGTTTCACTGAGTACCATTTTGTGCAGAAGTAAACTCAAACATTTTAATACAAAAGCCAGGACACAATTAGAAGTGAATTGAGAGACTTTCATTGGGAGAAATTGTCGCACGTTTGGTTGTACCGAGTCCAATTTTCTGTGAAAGTACACTCTACACTAAATTCAAACACTTATAGTATGCTTGTACCGTATATATTGTGTATGTATGTATAGTGCAATGCACAGAAGAGCTAGAACCTGTAGAACTGTAGCTGTGAATCCAAGCCAACCTTGGCTGCCTCAAAGAAGGCTGGAACCTTGCAAAACATCATAAATGAATCATTTAAGCAGTGAGTGGACAATGGAGTTATTCATCACAATCAGGTAGCAGCCATATAATATGCTGACAGATGGGTGCTTATGTAAACTGAACATGACAGAGCTTGTTAACACATTAGGAAGGCAAGTCACCTATCCCTACCCCTTCTATCATCTATGGTGTTGTGTGTGTGTATGTGTGTGTGTGTGTGTGTGTGTGTGTGTGTATGTGCGTGTGTCTGTGTGTGTGTGTGTAGATAAGTGCAGGCATTGTACGTGCATCTACTATGCATATATTTGCATGTATATCACTGTGTTCCTGTGTTTGTGCATGTGTCAGGTACATGCGAGGAGATTGTCACATGAAATATTCTATAGGGTGGTACATACGCTTATTGAAATAGGTACTATATTTTGTGCAGGGAAGCCGAGAAAACGAAACTTTTGATTGCCCAACAGAAACAGAAGGTTGTTGAGAAGGAAGCTGAAACAGAACGAAAAAAGGCTGTTATTGGTGTGCTTGTGTGTGTTGTGAATGCGTGTCCAATTGTTAGCATCTGAGAACAATACACATGTGTTTATCTTTACTTTGAAGAGGCTGAAAAATTGAAAGAAGTTGCTAGTATTCAATATGAACAGAAAGTGATGGAAAAGGAAAGTCAAAAGAAGATGTCTCAAATTGAAGATGAGGCTTATATTGCTCAAATGAAGGCAAAAGCTGATGCTGCGTTTTACACTGCTGAGAGGGAAGCTTCTGCTAACAAAGTGAGATACCAGTGGATCAGTGTTACATGTGTTTGTAGTGATGGACTAGGTTTTATTTATTGTTTTTAGTTGAAACTGACTCCAGAATACTTGGAAGTGTTGAAGTATCAGGCTGTCACTACGAACACAAAAGTATACTTTGGTACATCCATCCCTGATATGTTTATGGAAGGTGCAAAAGAGCCAAAGATGATGGTTGGAGCTGATAAGGAAGCTGGCAACTCTTCCAAGAAGGAATAGATTTGAAGGAACCTGCTGCATGAATACTATTACTTTGTCCACTGATAGGGTTCGATTTTTGTGGAGTATGATTGATAATTTACGGAGGGTATTACTTGTAATATATTTTCTTGAACAAATTGTATTAGTTTTGATGTAATTCGATCAATATGTCTTAAAACATGCTGTGCCGAGAGCAGAAGTCTTTTACAGAAAACATGGTGCAAAACTTACATTGATCAGATAAATGATGTAATAAGGGGTGGCCCTCCATTCGACTGAGCTAATATTGAAAATAATATAATTGTACGCCAAAAATAGAGCAGCAGCCAATCAAAATGGCTATATATAGTAAAAGCGGAAATAAAATTTCTGTATAAAAACTTCTGTCTTTGCCACTACTTTGTGAGTAGTTGTGTTGGTTGTTGGCTCCAATAGCATTAAGTTCAGAATTGAAAGGGGTAACCCCGAACCCAGGTGATTGACCAAACCGATCAGGCTACTACGAAAGGAAGACCATAAAATTTATTAATGGAAGAGCATGAAATGGATCCGGAACAGAGAATGGAATTGAACAGCATGGAAGAGCCTGCAATGAAGCAGCATGGAATGACAATTTTCACCAGTGTGTACTGTGTGTGTGTGTGTGTGTGTGTTCAGTTTGAGTAGGTGTGTGCATGCAAGTGTATTAAACTTGAGTGTAATAATATACACAATACATACAAGTATACCTTTCCACCAGTGTATGTACTGTGTACTGTGTGTGTTGTGTGTTGTATGTGTTTGGTTTGAGTGGATGTGTGCGTGTGTGTAAGAGTATTAAGTATATTACACACAAGTACATTTCCATCAGTGTGTGTACTGTGTGTGTGTGTGTGTGTGGTGTGTGTGTGTGTGTGTGTGTGTGTGTGTGTGTGTGTGTGTGTGTGTGTGTGTGTGTGTGTGTACATCTTTGTCATGTTGACCTGCTCCATATGCACAGTACATGGTATGTATTTAGCTGGTGTACAGGCATTATGTACATACTTTTGTTGGAAACTGAGTTGCGTACATTTGTGTGCATGGCAGTTCCCATTATTTCAGCTATGTGCGGTTGTGTATTTATTTGTATTCCTCTTCTTTCTTTTTTCTCCCTCCAGATATGTGTTCTGTGGCCCAAAAGCGCCAGTTGGAGTATTCCATGAAGAGCAATCCACAGTACTACATCTGCTACTGCAGGAAGAAGGTAATCAAGGCCACATGTACATATGATGTCATTTCCATGTGCGTGTGTGTGTGTGTGTGTGTGTGTGTGTGTGTGTGTGTGTGTGTGTGTGTGTGTGTGTGTGTGTGTGTGTGTGTGTGAGTGAGTGTCACTGTAAGCGTGCAGAGTGAGTTTTCCAGTGAGTATACAAAGTGTCCCAGTGGAATGAGGGGACAATTGCGGCCATTCCGTTTTCTCTGATCTACCCAGACACATCTATGACGGACCCTGAAAGAGAAGGGTAAGAGCATTAAGAGGTAGATTCAAACACACTTCAAGAACAGTAACTTGCCCCTACATCGCCCTTAGGCGTTAATTCTTTATGTACTCCTGAGCTGCCGCAGTAGCCACCTTTTGACTCCATCTGATTTTGTATTGATTTTCTCTGAAAACAAAAGTAGTAATGCAAATAACAACAAAACTAAAAACTATGCAAACACACATACATGCACACATTATGAATGCATAAACAAAGAGACTCACATTACAAGACTACATAGCCATCAACAGACCACTATCCAGACAATGTACCGTAGGCACAGAAAATACAACAAAATGGAAAGCAATATTACGTCATTATAGATGTGCTAACCTTCGCCATGAAACCCACTACACACCACTTTTGTGACACTATATTTAGAGGATTTCACCTGTTCATAATTTCCATGGTGAGCGGCAGGCTACTGTACAAAATGGCTACCAGCAGACGTTCTACAGCGCCTTGCTGAACAGACAATGTAATTCTAGCCTCATATAAAAGGTTTTTGGCTAACTTTTTGTTAACAGGAGTCTCCTTAACACCTGACACTCCAAGAGAAGTGACAAGACTAGAGAGAACACACCACTCAATGTAGAGAGAACACACACTCAACGTGGAGAGAACAGTGTATGACACCATTCAATGTAGAGAGGGAACACGGCCACTCAATGTAGAGAGAACACACCACTCAATGTGCAGAGAACACACCACTCAATGTAGAGAGGGAACACACCACTCAATGTGGAGAGAACACACCACTCAATGTGGAGAGAATACACACTCAATGTAGAGAGAACACACACTCTATGTGGAGAGAACACACACTCTATGCGGAGAGAACACACACTCAATGTGGAGAAAACACACCACTCAATGTGCAAAGAACACACCACTCAATGTGGAGAGAATACACACTCAATGTGGAGAGAATACACCACTCAATGTGCAAAGAACACACCACTCAATGTGGAGAGAACACACCACTCAATGTGGAGGGAACACACACTCAATGTAGAGAGAACACACCACTCAATGTGGAGAGAACACATCACTCAATGTGGAGAGAACACACCACTCAATGTGCAAAGAACACACCACTCAATGTGGAGAGAATACACACTCAATGTGCAGAGAACACACACTCTATGCGGAGAGAACACACCACTCAATGTGGAGAGAATACACCACTCAATGTACAGAGAACACACACTAAATGTGGAGAAAATACACACTAAATGTGGAGAGAATACACACGCAATGTGGAGAGAATACACACTCAATGTAGAGAGAACACATCACTCAATGTATATGTACAGAGAACACAACACACAATAATGTACAGAGAACACACACTCGATGTAGAGAGAACACACACTCAATGGGGTTAGACACACTAGTCCAAAGCTGCATGTGTATGCCCAGCAGTAAACTACTGCATTGTCTCACATCTGCTGGTCCAAAGTCACTTGATCCAATGTGCCCTGTGCGCTATAGAGGCAAGAATAAGTGAAAGTTTGTGAAAAGTCAAACAGTAGAGATCCCTGCCAAACAGTCTCAAGAGCTAACTTGACAATTTGAAGGTAATCCAATCATATGCTTGTCAACTATCGTTCTTCTAGGCTGTGGAGAACACAAAACAAAATACATTATTGCTTAAATACTAGATCCTAGAGGCATCACATTGCCCACTTTATGCCATAAGAGTATCTATGCTGTAACTTCGTTAACTGTGTTTTAGTTTCCTAGCCATTCTTGCCTGACTGTGACACACCCTGCAAGGAGTTTGAGAATCAAGATGGTATAATCTTTCGCCAGTACTGCATCCACGGGGCGTAGACATGTCTTCCTCTACGCTAAGGGGTAGCCCCTCCATTTCACCAATTAATTAGATTGGCACACAAAGCGCGCCAAAACAAGACAACAGCCAATCAGAATGCCCAACATTAAACGGAAGTACAACTTTAGTATAAAAGCTGCTGTCCTCGCCATTTTCCTTTGTGAGTAGTTGTCGTGTTGGTTGCAGGCTCCAATAGCGCTGAATTCAGAAAAGGGGTAACTCCGAACCCGGGTGACCAAACCGACCAGGCTACTACCTTGCGCCCATGCTGGCGGGATCTAGGAAGCCCGTAGTAGTCTCCCTTAAGGGGTCCTGGAGTAAGTCTTCGGTGCGGGGCGTTAAGAGTCAGCCGCATGGCGCTACTCACCAACCTTTTGTCGGTGTACGGTCGGAGCTTGCAGATTGGGTACGGTCCTTGCTCCTTAAAGACGCGGGAGTTGTGAGTTTGAGTTCGCCCTTGCAGTGTTGCTTGCCACATAGTCCTTTGGAGGCAGGTCCGCTTCATTGGAAGTGGGAAGGGCCTGTAAGTTACCGTTCTCTTCTCCATCTCTTTGCTGTCTAGTACCCAGCGGTGTGATGTAAGGCCCGTGAGACTTGCAGATCATCGCCCGGTTACACGTATCGTATGTGTGCCGGTGTACGGTGTCAGTCGATGTACGGTGTCAGTCGGTGTACGGTGTCAGTCGGTGTGCGGTCGGAGCTTGTGATTGGGTGCGTCCTTGCTCCTAGCAGACATTTGGGAGGGTGTCTGAAAGTACCCAGCGGTGACGTGTCATCGCAAGGCTACACTTTGTGTGCCACAGTCGTTGTACGGGTCGGTGTACGGTCGGAGCTTGTGATTGGGTACGTCCTTGCTCCTAGCAGACATTTGGGGGCGGTGTCTGAAAGTACCCAGCGGTGACGTGTCATCGCAAGGCTACACTTTGTGTGCCACAGTCGTTGTACGGGTCGGTGTACGGTCGGAGCTTGTGATTGGGTACGTCCTTGCTCCTAGCAGACATTTGCGAGGCGGTGTCTGAAAGTACCTGTAGTTCTAACCAGCGCCTGTCACAAGTGTCTGCCTGAAGATTCCAGGGTAGTCTTGTGGACGATGTACGACCTGTCTAATTGTGTTCTGGGAGAGGAACTGGTGTTGCAGCTGTTTCAGCAATTTTTGTTGGTAAGTATTCAGTTGCTGATCCGTTTATGTGTACGTTATATCTGTAAGAATGAGAATGCCTAGTCTTCGGAATTTTGTCAATTACATGTTACATGTAGTACATATAAATTTATAATAATTGTCTACTGAAGACGTAAAATTGCTGTAATTGCTGTGCACTTTCTTGGGTCGTGTCCCTTTGTTTCTTTATTTCAGTATCTTTAGGAATCATTTATTTCTTCATTGGATTGATCCATTAAGTCTTGTGTGTGCCTTAGCTGGTGGTGTAGCCATTTGAAATGCCAAAACTTAGTAGTAACCTGAAACTTGAATTTCAATTTTGTCATTTTTATAGAACCTGTGACGGCAGCATGGTGGTGCTCGCTTTGTGGGGTAGCTGTGCAGTTGCAGGAGTTCAACACCAGTGGATGGGCATCCGTGGTACTCGATGTGTAGGACGTAATGGTTCCACTACCCTGAAATCCTGCCTGCTCGAGTAGCCTTTCCAATTAGCCACTGAACTGATTGATGTTGTCCATCTCCTCCATGTTGCTGGACCTGTCCTACCAAGACGACCTGAATCTGGTGCATTGTGGTGCTTGGACTAGTCTGAGTAGTGTCAGTGTTCAGGTGTCCAGCAGCTGATTGGCGCCCGTGGTACTCGTTGTGTAGGATGTAATGGTTCCACAGCCCTGAAGTCTTGCCCGCTCGAGTAGCCAGTCCACCCTGTCCATCGATTGATCTGTTCAAAGTGGCACCTCCCAGTGATGTCTAGTCCAGATCCCCTTCTGATGATTCCACAGATGCAACTGGTCTGACGGTAGACTTGTCACAGCCTGGCTTTTGGGGCATGATGTACCTCCCCGTCCTCGTCGGATGCCCTGGGCACACAAGTTAATGGTGTGGCAAAGAGAGGTACGAGAATGACTGCTATTTATAGCTCTACTGCATGTTGACAATTACATAGCTAGCATTTAATTTTACATATTATAACACTATTAATTTTGGTTGGTTCTCTAATACTGTTTTGTGTTTTATATATATATTCACAAACTCTATACTTGTTAGGTTTGACCGTATATATGCTAGGATATTATGCATTTGAATGATATACTCAGTTGTTTAAATTGAAATATATTTCACTAGTATTCAGACTGAGATTGATTGCATGGTATTTACAATGGGTAGTTCCCATGTACAGTAGTTGGTTCACTTGCTCAGTAGCTGGTTGGTGCACCACACCCAAAACAATGCTAGGACTCCACATGGGGCCAATGCAGCAATGCGTGACAAACTCTGCAAGATAACTTGTATTTTTGTTAAGTACGTCCATTACAGGCTTACTGCATATTCTCTAAATCGATTTGTCACACCAAGTTTCACAAAAATTTCCTTTGACAAGAAGTATAGAATTTATGTAGAATTGTTTTCCAGAACCTATACCTTTGAGAATGGCTGATGAAACTTTGGAGTCAATTAATGAACAAATACTTAGGCTATTACAAACATATACGTACGTACATAAGTATAATAATCTCAAGTGTAGTGAAAGGAACATTAAAGTGCAGCTCTCTGGGTACATGATAGTTTGCAAGTTTTGAGGGGTAGCTCAACACACAGTTATGCCTAGCTGCCATTTTGTCAGTCACATTCAACAGTATGCCTACCCCAACAGAACAAAAACAGCAAATAATTATCTATTGGTAAATTATTATAATTGTCAAGTTACAAGAGTAAAATGAAACGTTTTAGCTAAAATATGCATCATTATGACCGTGTAGTTACTTCTGTGCGTGTAGTGATCTCCTAGCTATAAGTCTGGGTGTGTATCTGTGTGTTGTTCTGATGTTCTTCTGTGCTAGTGGTGGTGCTTGCTGTGTGTGCAGTGGGTAGTGGTGCATGTGTGTCTGGTTGTGCAGCATGGTGTGGGTACTGTAGAATATGTAGTGTGTACTAATGTATTGCGTGTGGAGTGTAAAATGGTGTAGGGTATGGAGCTTATTGTGGCATAGGTGGAGAGTGTGTCATGAATGGTAGTGGCTGTGCATGGTGTGGAGGTGCTGATGACTGAGGGATTGTGGCTGGCGTCTGGGGTGATGTGCTGGGGATCGCAGGAGTTATGGCTGTCTTGTTGCTAGACACTGAGTGACTATCCTCCTGCCCTTGTGCACTTTCCACCTACAAGGGTAGTATTCAGCTGTTGTATATATAGGCTTTACCATACACAAGCTTACTATGTGCTTTAGCTCCTTTCTGTTGAGGTGCGGAAAGTTACATCTGTGCCTCTTCTTACACCCATTTGTGATGTTAAAGAATTTACAAAATTTAGTGTTAGTAGACTTTTCTATCGGAAAGGGCCAAACATCATAAATGTACATACATAATACCAGAACATTTGAAATGCGAGGTGTACTTACTTTGCTGTTTAGGCTTGCTAGCTTTGTAAAAATAATTATTGACAAACTGAAAACCCTTGCCAGACATCCTTAGACTACAATACTCTGAATGCTAATATATGTCCACTTAGCTGTCCAGCTTTAAATATGTGCATGGATTGCATGGCTGGGGGTTCAGTGGAGGTATGATTTCGATGAACTGTTTACCATCTGTTTAGGCTAGGCAATGCTATTAGAGCTTGGGACTGTAAGGTGCTTATGAGAAATTATTTGTGCAGGAACTCTGCAACTGCCATGTTACTTTGATAAGGGGCAAGGAGAAACGGCGGAAACAGCAGAAATGGCAAAATGGCTGAAACAGTGGAAATGCTCTCAGTAAGCATTTGCCATATATTGTTTGACCCCACCCACATGCCCACATGTATCTACATACTGCACAGTCCCACCTAGTGATTGTCACTGTAAATAGTTTAGGTGAAAGTGATGTATACACAATTGGCCAAAAGAAGACATTGTACTGTAGCGAAGCGTATTGTAGGGTATATGCATATTGACAACATAAACATTTTACAGTTAATTGTATTTAATGCAAACATATGCAAAATATGAGCCATGTGTACACTTGCACACCCACCCACACCCACACAACACACACAACACACGCACACATGCACACACACACACACACACACACACACATGGCTTCCTGCATCAAATAAAACACTTCCTGTGAAAAAAAATTTCAAGTTCTGATGTGGCCACATGGCTTCCCGCATCAAGGTGAATACTTGCTGTGGAAAAGATTTCAATTTGTGATTTGACCATATGGCTACCCACATCAAAGGAACAACTTCCTGTGATAAAAATTTCAATTTCCGACATGGAAAATAGCTTCCTGCATAAAGAAAAACTTCCTGTCAAAAAATTTCAATTTCCCACTTAAGAACATGGCTTCCCGCATCAAAGGGAACACTTCCTGTGATAAAAATTTCACTATCCCATGCCACCACATGGATTCCCACTTCAAAGGGAACACTTCCTTTGGTGAACATTTCAATTTCCCATGCCTCCACATGGTTTCCCGCATCAAAGGGAACACTTCCTATGGTGAACATTTCAATTTACCACTCCGCCACATGGTTTCCCGCATGAAAGGGAACACTACCTTGGTGAAAGTTTCAATTTCCCACGCCTCCATGTAGCTTCCCACATCAAAGTAAACACTTCCTGTGGTGAACATTTCAATTTCCCACTCCGCCACATGGTTTCCCGCATGAAAGGGAACACTACCTTGGTGAAAGTTTCAATTTCCCACGCCTCCATGTAGCTTCCCACATCAAAGTAAACACTTCCTGTGGTGAACATTTCAATTTCCCACTCCGCCACATGGTTTCCCGCATGAAAGGGAACACTACCTTGGTGAAAGTTTCAATTTCCCACGCCTCCATGTAGCTTCCCACATCAAAGTAAACACTTCCTGTGGTGAACATTTCAATTTCCCACTCCTCCACATGGTTTCCCGCATGAAAGGGAACACTTCCTGTATTGAAATTTCAATATTACATGCCACCACATGGCTTCCCGAATTAAAGAGAAGACATCCTGAGGTGAAATTGTCAATTTACCACGCCTCCACATGGCTTCCCGCATAAAAGGGAACACTTCCTGAGGTGAAAATTTTCATTTCCCACGCCACCACATGTCTTCCCCCATCAAAGGGAAAACATCGTTAGGTAAAAATTTACATTTCCCACGCCACCACATGGCTTCCCGCATCAAAGGAAAAACATCCTGAGGTCAAAATTTACATTTCCCACGCCACCACAAGGCTTCCTGCATCAAAGGGAACACATCGCGAAAAGAAAATTTACATTTCCCACGCCACCACATGGCTTCCCGCATCAAAGGGAACACATCCTGAGGTGAAAATTTACATTTCCCACGCAACCACATGGCTTCCCGCATCGAAGTGAACACATCCTGAGGTGAAAATTTACATTTCCCACGCCACCACATGGCTTCCCGCATTGAAGTGAACACATCCTGAGGTGAAAATTGACATTTCCCATGCCACCACATGGCTTCCCGCATCGAAGTGAACACATCCCGAGGTGAAAATTTTCATTTCCCACGCTACCACAAGGCTTCCTGCATCAAAGGAAAAACATCCTATAGTAGAAAATTTACATTCCCACGCAACCACATGGCTTCCAGCATCAAAGGGAACACTTCCTGAGGTGAAAATTTTCAATTCCCACGCCACCACACGGCTCCCCACATCAAACGCACATTCCCAATGGATACACATGAAGTTTCTGAAGTGCTGTGGGCGTATTTGTGTAGTGTTGGATATGCTGGTGCTAATACCAATATTTGGCACTAGCACCACGCACATTCCCAGTGGACACACATGAAGTTTCTTAACTGCTGTGGGCGTATTTGTGTAGTGTTGGATATGCTGGTGCTAATACCAATATTTGGCACTAGCACCACGCACATTCCTAGTGGACACACATGAAGTTTCTGAAGTGCTGTGGGCGCATTTGTGTAGTGTTGGATATGCTGGTGCTAATACCAATATTTGGCACTAGCACCACGCACATTCCCAGTGGACACAAATGAAGTTTCTTAACTGCTGTGGGCGCATTTGTGTAGTGTTGGATATGCTGGTGCTAATACCAATATTTGGCACTAGCACCACGCACATTCCCAGTGGACACACATGAAGTTTCTTAACTTCTGTGGGCGCATTTGTGTAGTGTTGGATATGCTGGTGCTAATACCAATATTTGGCACTAGCACCACGCACATTCCCAGTGGACACAAATGAAGTTTCTTAACTGCTGTGGGCGCATTTGTGTAGTGTTGGATATGCTGGTGCTAATACCAATATTTGGCACTAGCACCACGCACATTCCCAGTGGACACACATGAAGTTTCTTAACTTCTGTGGGCGCATTTGTGTAGTGTTGGATATGCTGGTGCTAATACCAATATTTGGCACTAGCACCACGCACATTCCCAGTGGACACACATGAAGTTTCTGAAGTGCTGTGGGCGCATTTGTGTAGTGTTGGATATGCTGGTACTAATACCAATATTTGGCACTAGCACCACGCACATTCCCAGTGGACACACATGAAGTTTCTTAACTGCTGTGGGCGTATTTGTGTAGTGTTGGATATGCTGGTGCTAATACCAATATTTGGCACTAGCACCACGCACATTCCCAGTAGACACACATGAAGTTTCTTAACTGCTGTGGGCGCATTTGTGTAGTGTGGGATATGCTGGTGTTAATACCAATATTTGGCACTAGCACCACACACATTCCCAGTGGACACAAATAAAGTTTCTTAACTGCTGTGGGCGTACATGTGTAGTGTTGGATATGCTGGTGCTAATACCAATATATGGCACTAGCACCACGCACATTCCCAGTGGACACAAATAAAGTTTCGTAACTGCTGTGGGCGTACTTGTGTAGTGTTGGATATGCTGGTGCTAATACCAATATTTGGCACTAGCACCACGCACATTCCCAGTGGACACAAATAAAGTTTCGTAACTGCTGTGGGCGTACTTGTGTAGTGTTGGATATGCTGGTGCTATACCAATATTTGGCACTAGCACCACGCACATTCCCAGTGGACACACATGAAGTTTCTGAAGTGCTGTGGGCGCATTTGTGTAGTGTTGGATATGCTGGTGCTAATACCAATATTTGGCACTAGCACCACGCACATTCCCAGTGGACACACATGAAGTTTCTTAACTGCTGTGGGCGTATTTGTGTAGTGTTGGATATGCTGGTGCTAATACCAATATTTGGCACTAGCACCACGCACATTCCCAGTGGACACACATGACCTTTCTGAAGTGCTGTGGGCGTATTTGTGTAGTGTTGGATATGCTGGTGCTAATACCAATATTTGGCACCAGCACCACGCACATTCCCAGTGGACACACATGAAGTTTCTTAACTGCTGTGGGCGTATTTGTGTAGTGTTGGATATGCTGGTGCTAATACCAATATTTGGCACTAGCACCACGCACATTCCCAGTGGACACACATGAAGTTTCTGAAGTGCTGTGGGCGCATTTGTGTAGTGTTGGATATGCTGGTACTAATACCAATATTTGGCACTAGCACCACGCACATTCCCAGTGGACACACATGAAGTTTCTTAACTGCTGTGGGCGTATTTGTGTAGTGTTGGATATGCTGGTGCTAATACCAATATTTGGCACTAGCACCACGCACATTCCCAGTAGACACACATGAAGTTTCTTAACTGCTGTGGGCGCATTTGTGTAGTGTGGGATATGCTGGTGTTAATACCAATATTTGGCACTAGCACCACACACATTCCCAGTGGACACAAATAAAGTTTCTTAACTGCTGTGGGCGTACATGTGTAGTGTTGGATATGCTGGTGCTAATACCAATATATGGCACTAGCACCACGCACATTCCCAGTGGACACAAATAAAGTTTCGTAACTGCTGTGGGCGTACTTGTGTAGTGTTGGATATGCTGGTGCTAATACCAATATTTGGCACTAGCACCACGCACATTCCCAGTGGACACAAATAAAGTTTCGTAACTGCTGTGGGCGTACTTGTGTAGTGTTGGATATGCTGGTGCTATACCAATATTTGGCACTAGCACCACGCACATTCCCAGTGGACACACATGAAGTTTCTGAAGTGCTGTGGGCGCATTTGTGTAGTGTTGGATATGCTGGTGCTAATACCAATATTTGGCACTAGCACCACGCACATTCCCAGTGGACACACATGAAGTTTCTTAACTGCTGTGGGCGTATTTGTGTAGTGTTGGATATGCTGGTGCTAATACCAATATTTGGCACTAGCACCACGCACATTCCCAGTGGACACACATGACCTTTCTGAAGTGCTGTGGGCGTATTTGTGTAGTGTTGGATATGCTGGTGCTAATACCAATATTTGGCACCAGCACCACGCACATTCCCAGTGGACACACATGAAGTTTCTTAACTGCTGTGGGCGTATTTGTGTAGTGTTGGATATGCTGGTGCTAATACCAATATTTGGCACTAGCACCACGCACATTCCCAGTGGACACACATGACCTTTCTGAAGTGCTGTGGGCGTATTTGTGTAGTGTTGGATATGCTGGTGCTAATACCAATATTTGGCACCAGCACCACGCACATTCCCAGTGGACACACATGAAGTTTCTTAACTACTGTGGGCGTATTTGTGTAATGTTAGATATGCTGGTGCTAATACCAATATTGGGCACTAGCACCACGCACATTCCCAGTGGACACACATGACCTTTCTAAAGTGCTGTGGGCGTATTTGTGTAGTGTTGGATATGCTGGTGCTAATACCAATATTTGGCACTAGCACCACGCACATTCCCAGTGGACACATATGACCTTTCGTAAGTGCTGTAAGCGTATTTGTGTAGTGTTGCATATGCTGGTGCTAATACCAATATTTGGCACTAGCACCACGCACATTCCCAGTGGACACACATGAAGTTTCTGAAGTGCTGTGGGCGTATTTGTGTAGTGTTGGATATGCTGGTGCTAATACCAATATTTGGCACTATCACCACGCACATTCCCAGTAGACACACATGAAGTTTCCTAACTACTGTGGGCGTATTTGTGTAGTGTTGGATATGCTGGTGCTAATACCAATATTTGGCACTAGCACCACGCACATTCTCAGTGGACACACATGACCTTTCTGAAGTGCTGCGGGCGTATTTGTGTAGGGTTGGAATTGCTGGTGCTAATACCAATATTTGGCACTAGCACCACGCACATTCCCAGTGGACACACATGACCTTTCTGAAGTGCTGTGGGCGTATTTGTGTAGTGTTGGATATGCTGGTGCTAATACCAATATTTGGCACCAGCACCACGCACATTCCCAGTGGACACACATGAAGTTTCTTAACTACTGTGGGCGTATTTGTGTAATGTTAGATATGCTGGTGCTAATACCAATATTGGGCACTAGCACCACGCACATTCCCAGTGGACACACATGACCTTTCTAAAGTGCTGTGGGCGTATTTGTGTAGTGTTGGATATGCTGGTGTTAATACCAATATTTGGCACTAGCACCACACACATTCCCAGTGGACACAAATAAAGTTTCTTAACTGCTGTGGGCGTACATGTGTAGTGTTGGATATGCTGGTGCTAATACCAATATTTGGCACTAGCACCACGCACATTCCCAGTGGACACAAATAAAGTTTCGTAACTGCTGTGGGCGTACTTGTGTAGTGTTGGATATGCTGGTGCTAATACCAATATTTGGCACTAGCACCACGCACATTCCCAGTGGACACAAATAAAGTTTCGTAACTGCTGTGGGCGTACTTGTGTAGTGTTGGATATGCTGGTGCTAATACCAATATTTGGCACTAGCACCACGCACATTCCCAGTGGACACACATGAAGTTTCTGAAGTGCTGTGGGCGCATTTGTGTAGTGTTGGATATGCTGGTGCTAATACCAATATTTGGCACTAGCACCACGCACATTCCCAGTGGACACACATGAAGTTTCTTAACTGCTGTGGGCGTATTTGTGTAGTGTTGGATATGCTGGTGCTAATACCAATATTTGGCACTAGCACCACGCACATTCCCAGTGGACACACATGACCTTTCTGAAGTGCTGTGGGCGTATTTGTGTAGTGTTGGATATGCTGGTGCTAATACCAATATTTGGCACCAGCACCACGCACATTCCCAGTGGACACACATGAAGTTTCTTAACTGCTGTGGGCGTATTTGTGTAGTGTTGGATATGCTGGTGCTAATACCAATATTTGGCACTAGCACCACGCACATTCCCAGTGGACACACATGACCTTTCTGAAGTGCTGTGGGCGTATTTGTGTAGTGTTGGATATGCTGGTGCTAATACCAATATTTGGCACCAGCACCACGCACATTCCCAGTGGACACACATGAAGTTTCTTAACTACTGTGGGCGTATTTGTGTAATGTTAGATATGCTGGTGCTAATACCAATATTGGGCACTAGCACCACGCACATTCCCAGTGGACACACATGACCTTTCTAAAGTGCTGTGGGCGTATTTGTGTAGTGTTGGATATGCTGGTGCTAATACCAATATTTGGCACTAGCACCACGCACATTCCCAGTGGACACATATGACCTTTCGTAAGTGCTGTAAGCGTATTTGTGTAGTGTTGCATATGCTGGTGCTAATACCAATATTGGGCACTAGCACCACGCACATTCCCAGTGGACACACATGAAGTTTCTGAAGTGCTGTGGGCGTATTTGTGTAGTGTTGGATATGCTGGTGCTAATACCAATATTTGGCACTAGCACCACGCACATTCCCAGTGGACACACATGAAGTTTCTTAACTACTGTGGGCGTATTTGTGTAGTGTTGGATATGCTGGTGCTAATACCAATATTTGGCACTATCACCACGCACATTCCCAGTAGACACACATGAAGTTTCCTAACTACTGTGGGCGTATTTGTGTAGTGTTGGATATGCTGGTGCTAATACCAATATTTGGCACTAGCACCACGCACATTCTCAGTGGACACACATGACCTTTCTGAAGTGCTGCGGGCGTATTTGTGTAGGGTTGGAATTGCTGGTGCTAATACCAATATTTGGCACTAGCACCACGCACATTCCCAGTGGACACACATGACCTTTCTGAAGTGCTGTGGGCGTATTTGTGTAGTGTTGGATATGCTGGTGCTAATACCAATATTTGGCACTAGCACCACACACATTCCCAGTGGACACACATGAAGTTTCTTAACTACTGTGGGCGTATTTGTGTAATGTTGGATATGCTGGTGCTAATACCAATATTGGGCACTAGCACCACGCACATTCTCAGTGGACACACATGACCTTTCTAAAGTGCTGTGGGCGTATTTGTGTAGTGTTGGATATGCTGGTGCTAATACCAATATTTGGCACTAGCACCACGCACATTCCCAGTGGACACACATGACCTTTCTAAAGTGCTGTGGGCGTATTTGTGTAGTGTTGGATATGCTGGTGCTAATACCAATATTTGGCACTAGCACCACGCACATTCCCATTGGACACACATGACCTTTCTGAAGTGCTGTGGGCGTATTTGTGTAGTGTTGGATATGCTGGTGCTAATACCAATATTTGGCACTAGCACCACACACATTCCCAGTGGACACACATGACCTTTCTGAAGTGCTGTGGGCGTATTTGTGTAGTGTTGGATATGCTGGTGCTAATACCAATATTTGGCACTAGCACCACGCACATTCCCAGTGGACACACATGAAGTTTCTTAACTACTGTGGGCGTATTTGTGTAGTGTTGGATATGCTGGTGCTAATACCAATATTTGACACTATCACCACGCACATTCCCAGTAGACACACATGAAGTTTCTTAACTACTGTGGGCGTATTTGTGTAGTGTTGGATATGCTGGTGCTAATACCAATATTTGGCACTAGCACCACGCACATTCTCAGTGGACACACATGACCTTTCTGAAGTGCTGCGGGCGTATTTGTGTAGGGTTGGAATTGCTGGTGCTAATACCAATATTTGGCACTAGCACCACGCACATTCCCAGTGGACACACATGACCTTTCTGAAGTGCTGTGGGCGTATTTGTGTAGTGTTGGATATGCTGGTGCTAATACCAATATTTGGCAATAGCACCACACACATTCCCAGTGGACACACATGAAGTTTCTTAACTACTGTGGGCGTATTTGTGTAATGTTGGATATGCTGGTGCTAATACCAATATTGGGCACTAGCACCACGCACATTCTCAGTGGACACACATGACCTTTCTAAAGTGCTGTGGGCGTATTTGTGTAGTGTTGGATATGCTGGTGCTAATACCAATATTTGGCACTAGCACCACGCACATTCCCAGTGGACACACATGACCTTTCTAAAGTGCTGTGGGCGTATTTGTGTAGTGTTGGATATGCTGGTGCTAATACCAATATTTGGCACTAGCACCACGCACATTCCCAGTGGACACACATGACCTTTCTGAAGTGCTGTGGGCGTATTTGTGTAGTGTTGGATATGCTGGTGCTAATACCAATATTTGGCACTAGCACCACGCACATTCCCAGTGGACACACATGAAGTTTCTTAACTACTGTGGGCGTATTTGTGTAGTGTTGGATATGCTGGAGCTAATACCAATATTTGGCACTATCACCACGCACATTCCCAGTAGACACACATGAAGTTTCTTAACTACTGTGGGCGTATTTGTGTAGTGTTGGATATGCTGGTGCTAATACCAATATTTGGCACTAGCACCACGCACATTCTCAGTGGACACACATGACCTTTCCGAAGTGCTGCGGGCGTATTTGTGTAGGGTTGGAATTGCTGGTGCTAATACCAATATTTGGCACTATCACCACGCACATTCCCAGTAGACACACATGAAGTTTCCTAACTACTGTGGGCGTATTTGTGTAGTGTTGGATATGCTGGTGCTAATACCAATATTTGGCACTAGCACCACGCACATTCTCAGTGGACACACATGACCTTTCTGAAGTGCTGCGGGCGTATTTGTGTAGGGTTGGAATTGCTGGTGCTAATGCCAATATTTGGCACTAGCACCACGCACATTCCCAGTGGACACACATGACCTTTCTGAAGTGCTGTGGGCGTATTTGTGTAGTGTTGGATATGCTGGTGCTAATACCAATATTTGGCACCAGCACCACGCACATTCCCAGTGGACACACATGAAGTTTCTTAACTACTGTGGGCGTATTTGTGTAATGTTAGATATGCTGGTGCTAATACCAATATTGGGCACTAGCACCACGCACATTCCCAGTGGACACACATGACCTTTCTAAAGTGCTGTGGGCGTATTTGTGTAGTGTTGGATATGCTGGTGTTAATACCAATATTTGGCACTAGCACCACACACATTCCCAGTGGACACAAATAAAGTTTCTTAACTGCTGTGGGCGTACATGTGTAGTGTTGGATATGCTGGTGCTAATACCAATATTTGGCACTAGCACCACGCACATTCCCAGTGGACACAAATAAAGTTTCGTAACTGCTGTGGGCGTACTTGTGTAGTGTTGGATATGCTGGTGCTAATACCAATATTTGGCACTAGCACCACGCACATTCCCAGTGGACACAAATAAAGTTTCGTAACTGCTGTGGGCGTACTTGTGTAGTGTTGGATATGCTGGTGCTAATACCAATATTTGGCACTAGCACCACGCACATTCCCAGTGGACACACATGAAGTTTCTGAAGTGCTGTGGGCGCATTTCTGTAGTGTTGGATATGCTGGTGCTAATACCAATATTTGGCACTAGCACCACGCACATTCCCAGTGGACACACATGAAGTTTCTTAACTGCTGTGGGCGTATTTGTGTAGTGTTGGATATGCTGGTGCTAATACCAATATTTGGCACTAGCACCACGCACATTCCCAGTGGACACACATGACCTTTCTGAAGTGCTGTGGGCGTATTTGTGTAGTGTTGGATATGCTGGTGCTAATACCAATATTTGGCACCAGCACCACGCACATTCCCAGTGGACACACATGAAGTTTCTTAACTGCTGTGGGCGTATTTGTGTAGTGTTGGATATGCTGGTGCTAATACCAATATTTGGCACTAGCACCACGCACATTCCCATTGGACACACATGACCTTTCTGAAGTGATGTGGGCGTATTTGTGTAGTGTTGGATATGCTGGTGCTAATACCAATATTTGGCACTAGCACCACGCACATTCCCAGTGGACACATATGACCTTTCGTAAGTGCTGTAAGCGTATTTGTGTAGTGTTGCATATGCTGGTGCTAATACCAATATTTGGCACTAGCACCACGCACATTCCCAGTGGACACACATGAAGTTTCTGAAGTGCTGTGGGCGTATTTGTGTAGTGTTGGATATGCTGGTGCTAATACCAATATTTGGCACTAGCACCACGCACATTCCCAGTGGACACACACGAAGTTTCTTAACTACTGTGGGCGTATTTGTGTAGTGTTGGATATGCTGGTGCTAATACCAATATTTGGCACTATCACCACGCACATTCCCAGTAGACACACATGAAGTTTCCTAACTACTGTGGGCGTATTTGTGTAGTGTTGGATATGCTGGTGCTAATACCAATATTTGGCACTAGCACCACGCACATTCTCAGTGGACACACATGACCTTTCTGAAGTGCTGCGGGCGTATTTGTGTAGGGTTGGAATTGCTGGTGCTAATACCAATATTTGGCACTAGCACCACGCACATTCCCAGTGGACACACATGACCTTTCTGAAGTGCTGTGGGCGTATTTGTGTAGTGTTGGATATGCTGGTGCTAATACCAATATTTGGCACTAGCACCACACACATTCCCAGTGGACACACATGAAGTTTCTTAACTACTGTGGGCGTATTTGTGTAATGTTGGATATGCTGGTGCTAATACCAATATTGGGCACTAGCACCACACACATTCTCAGTGGACACACATGACCTTTCTAAAGTGCTGTGGGCGTATTTGTGTAGTGTTGGATATGCTGGTGCTAATACCAATATTTGGCACTAGCACCACGCACATTCCCAGTGGACACACATGACCTTTCTAAAGTGCTGTGGGCGTATTTGTGTAGTGTTGGATATGCTGGTGCTAATACCAATATTTGGCACTAGCACCACGCACATTCCCATTGGACACACATGACCTTTCTGAAGTGCTGTGGGCGTATTTGTGTAGTGTTGGATATGCTGGTGCTAATACCAATATTTGGCACTAGCACCACGCACATTCCCAGTGGACACACATGACCTTTCTGAAGTGCTGTGGGCGTATTTGTGTTGTGTTGGATATGCTGGTGCTAATACCAATATTTGGCACTAGCACCACGCACATTCCCAGTGGACACACATGAAGTTTCTTAACTACTGTGGGCGTATTTGTGTAGTGTTGGATATGCTGGTGCTAATACCAATATTTGGCACTATCACCACGCACATTCCCAGTAGACACACATGAAGTTTCTTAACTACTGTGGGCGTATTTGTGTAGTGTTGGATATGCTGGTGCTAATACCAATATTTGGCACTAGCACCACGCACATTCTCAGTGGACACACATGACCTTTCTGAAGTGCTGCGGGCGTATTTGTGTAGGGTTGGAATTGCTGGTGCTAATACCAATATTTGGCACTAGCACCACGCACATTCCCAGTGGACACACATGACCTTTCTGAAGTGCTGTGGGCGTATTTGTGTAGTGTTGGATATGCTGGTGCTAATACCAATATTTGGCACTAGCACCACACACATTCCCAGTGGACACACATGAAGTTTCTTAACTACTGTGGGCGTATTTGTGTAATGTTGGATATGCTGGTGCTAATACCAATATTGGGCACTAGCACCACGCACATTCTCAGTGGACACACATGACCTTTCTAAAGTGCTGTGGGCGTATTTGTGTAGTGTTGGATATGCTGGTGCTAATACCAATATTTGGCACTAGCACCACGCACATTCCCAGTGGACACACATGACCTTTCTAAAGTGCTGTGGGCGTATTTGTGTATTGTTGGATATACTGGTGCTAATACCAATATTTGGCACTAGCACCACGCACATTCCCAGTGGACACACATGACCTTTCTGAAGTGCTGTGGGCGTATTTGTGTAGTGTTGGATATGCTGGTGCTAATACCAATATTTGGCACTAGCACCACGCACATTCCCAGTGGACACACATGAAGTTTCTTAACTACTGTGGGCGTATATGTGTAGTGTTGGATATGCTGGTGCTAATACCAATATTTGGCACTATCACCACGCACATTCCCAGTAGACACACATGAAGTTTCTTAACTACTGTGGGCGTATTTGTGTAGTGTTGGATATGCTGGTGCTAATACCAATATTTGGCACTAGCACCACGCACATTCTCAGTGGACACACATGACCTTTCTGAAGTGCTGCGGGCGTATTTGTGTAGGGTTGGAATTGCTGGTGCTAATACCAATATTTGGCACTAGCACCACGCACATTCCCAGTGGACACACATGACCTTTCTGAAGTGCTGTGGGCGTATTTGTGTAGTGTTGGATATGCTGGTGCTAATACCAATATTTGGCACTAGCACCACACACATTCCCAGTGGACACACATGAAGTTTCTTAACTACTGTGGGCGTATTTGTGTAATGTTGGATATGCTGGTGCTAATACCAATATTGGGCACTAGCACCACGCACATTCTCAGTGGACACACATGACCTTTCTAAAGTGCTGTGGGCGTATTTGTGTAGTGTTGGATATGCTGGTGCTAATACCAATATTTGGCACTAGCACCACGCACATTCCCAGTGGACACACATGACCTTTCTAAAGTGCTGTGGGCGTATTTGTGTAGTGTTGGATATGCTGGTGCTAATACCAATATTTGGCACTAGCACCACGCACATTCCCAGTGGACACACATGACCTTTCTAAAGTGCTGTGGGCGTATTTGTGTAGTGTTGGATATGCTGGTGCTAATACCAATATTTGGCACTAGCACCACGCACATTCCCAGTGGACACACATGACCTTTCTGAAGTGCTGTGGGCGTATTTGTGTAGTGTTGGATATGCTGGTGCTAATACCAATATTTGGCACTAGCACCACGCACATTCCCAGTGGACACACATGACCTTTCTGAAGTGCTGTGGGCGTATTTGTGTAGGGTTGGAATTGCTGGTGCTAATACCAATATTTGGCACTAGCACCACGCACATTCCCAGTGGACACACATGACCTTTCTGAAGTGCTGTGGGCGTATTTGTGTAGTGTTGGATATGCTGGTGCTAATACCAATATTTGGCACTAGCACCACACACATTCCCAGTGGACACACATGAAGTTTCTTAACTACTGTGGGCGTATTTGTGTAATGTTGGATATGCTGGTGCTAATACCAATATTGGGCACTAGCACCACGCACATTCTCAGTGGACACACATGACCTTTCTAAAGTGCTGTGGGCGTATTTGTGTAGTGTTGGATATGCTGGTGCTAATACTAATATTTGGCACTAGCACCACGCACATTCCCAGTGGACACACATGACCTTTCTAAAGTGCTGTGGGCGTATTTGTGTAGTGTTGGATATGCTGGTGCTAATACCAATATTTGGCACTAGCACCACGCACATTCCCAGTGGACACACATGACCTTTCTGAAGTGCTGTGGGCGTATTTGTGTAGTGTTGGATATGCTGGTGCTAATACCAATATTTGGCACTAGCACCACGCACATTCCCAGTGGACACTCATGACCTTTCTGAAGTGCTGTGGGCGTATTTGTGTAGTGTTGGATATGCTGGTGCTAATACCAATATTTGGCACTAGCACCACGCACATTCCCAGTAGACACACATGACCTTTCTAAAGTGCTGTGGGCGTATTTGTGTAGTGTTGGATATGCTGGTGCTAATACCGATATTTGGCACTAGCACCACGCACATTCCCAGTGGACACACATGACCTTTCTGAAGTGCTGTGGGCGTATTTGTGTAGTGTTGGATATGCTGGTGCTAATACCAATATTTGGCACTAGCACCACGCACATTCCCAGTGGACACAAATGAAGTTTATGAAGTGCTGTGGGCGTATTTGTGTAGTGTTGGATATGCTGGTGCTAATACCAATATTTGGCACTAGCACCACGCACATTCCCAGTGGACACACATGAAGTTTCTTAACTACTGTGGGCGTATTTGTGTAGTGTTGGATATGCTGGTGCTAATACCAATATTTGGCACTAGCACCACGCACATTCCCAGTGGACACACATGACTTTTCTGAAGTGCTGCGGGCGTATTTGTGTAGTGTTGGATATGCTGGTGCTAATACCAATATTTGGCACTAGCACCACGCACATTCCCAGCGGACACACATGAAATTTCTTAACTACTGTGGGCGTATTTGTGTAATGTTGGATATGCTGGTGCTAATACCGATATTGGGCACTAGCACCACGCACATTCCCAGTGGACACACATGACCTTTCTAAAGTGCTGTGGGCGTATTTGTGTAGTGTTGGATATGCTGGTGCTAATACTAATATTTGGCACTAGCACCGCGCACATTCCCAGTGGACACACATGAAGTTTCTGAAGTGCTGTGGGCGTAATTGTGTAGTGTTGGATATGCTGGTGCTAATACCAATATTTGGCACTAGCACCACGCACATTCCCAGTGGACACACATGACCTTTCTGAAGTGCTGTGGGCGTATTTGTGTAGTGTTGGATATGCTGGTGCTAATACCAATATTTGGCACCAGCACCACGCACATTCCCAGTGGACACACATGAAGTTTCTTAACTACTGTGGGCGTATTTGTGTAATGTTGGATATGCTGGTGCTAATACCAATATTTGGCACTAGCACCACGCACATTCCCAGTGGACACAAATGAAGTTTCTGAAGTGCTGTGGGCGTATTTGTGTAGTGTTGGATATGCTGGTGCTAATACCAATATTTGGCACTAGCACCACGCACATTCCCAGTGGACACAAATGAAGTTTCTGAAGTGCTGTGGGCGTATTTGTGTAGTGTTGGATATGCTGGTGCTAATACCAATATTTGGCACTAGCACCACGCACATTCCCAGTGGA
This sequence comes from Halisarca cf. caerulea, assembly GCA_963170055.1. NCBI lineage: Eukaryota > Metazoa > Porifera > Demospongiae > Chondrillida > Halisarcidae > Halisarca > Halisarca cf. caerulea. The sequence goes on along the minus strand of CAUJGJ010000200.1, from coordinate 206,210 downwards.
CAAACATGAAGTTTCTTAACTACTGTGGGCGTATTTGTGTAATGTTGGATATGCTGGTGCTAATACCAATATTTGGCACTAGCATCACGCACATTCCCATTGGACACACATGACCTATCTGAAGTGCAGTGGGCGTATTTGTGTAGTGTTGGATATGCTGGTGCTAATACCAATATTTGGCACTAATACCACGCACATTCCCAGTGGACACACATGAAGTTTTTTAACTACTGTGGGCGTATTTGTGTAATGTTAGCTATGCTGGTGCTAAAACTAATATTTGGCACTAGCACCATGCACATTCCCAGTGGACACACATGAAGTTTCTTAACTACTGTGGGCGTATTTGTGTAATGTTGGATATGCTGGTGCTAATACCAATATTTGGCACTAGCACCACGCACATTCCCTGTGGACACACATGAAATTTCTTAACTACTGTGGGCGTATTTGTGTAATGTTGGATATGCTGGTGCTAATACCAATATTGGGCACTAGCACCACGCACATTCCCAGTGGACACACATGACCTTTCTAAAGTGCTGTGAACGTATTTGTGTAGTGTTGGATATGCTGGTGCTAATACTAATATTTGGCACTAGCACCGCGCACATTCCCAGTGGACACACATGAAGTTTCTGAAGTGCTGTGGGCGTATTTGTGTAGTGTTGGATATGCTGGTGCTAATACCAATATTTGGCACTAGCACCACACACATTCCCAGTGGACACACATGAAGTTTCTTAACTACTGTGGGCGTATTTGTGTAGTGTTGGATATGCTGGTGCTAATACCAATATTTGGCACTAGCACCACGCACATTCCCAGTGGACACACATGACCTTTCTGAAGTGCTGTGGGCGTATTTGTGTAATGTTGGATATGCTGGTGCTAATACCAATATTTGGCACTAGCACCACGCACATTCCCAGTGGACACAAATGAAGTTTCTGAAGTGCTGTGGGCGTATTTCTGTAGTGTTGGATATGCTGGTGCTAATACCAATATTGGGCACTAGCACCACGCACATTCCCAGCGGACACACATGAAATTTCTTAACTACTGCGGGCGTATTTGTGTAATGTTGGATATGCTGGTGCTAATACCAATATTTGGCACTAGCACCACGCACATTCCCAGTGGACACACATGACCTTTCTAAAGTGCTGTGGGCGTATTTGTGTAGTGTTGGATATGCTGGTGCTAATACTAATATTTGGCACCAGCACCGCGCACATTCCCAGTGGACACACATGAAGTTTCTGAAGTGCTGTGGGCGTATTTGTGTAGTGTTGGATATGCTGGTGCTAATACCAATATTTGGCACTAGCACCACGCACATTCCCAGTGGACACACATGAAGTTTCTTAACTACTGTGGGCGTATTTGTGTAATGTTGGATATGCTGGTGCTAATACCAATATTTGGCACTAGCACCACACACATTCCCAGTGGACACACATGACCTTTCTGAAGTGCTGTGGGCGTATTTGTGTAATGTTGGATATGCTGGTGCTAATACCAATATTTGGCACTAGCACCACGCACATTCCCAGTGGACACAAATGAAGTTTCTGAAGTGCTGTGGGCGTATTTGTGTAGTGTTGGATATGCTGGTGCTAATACCAATATTTGGCACTAGCACCACGCACATTCCCAGTGGACAAACATGAAGTTTCTTAACTACTGTGGGCGTATTTGTGTAATGTTGGATATGCTGGTGCTAATACCAATATTTGGCACTAGCATCACGCAAATTCCCATTGGACACACATGACCTTTCTGAAGTGCAGTGGGCGTATTTGTGTAGTGTTGGATATACTGGTGCTAATACCAATATTTGGCACTAATACCACGCACATTCCCAGTGGACACACATGAAGTTTTTTAACTACTATGGGCGTATTTGTGTAATGTTAGCTATGCTGGTGCTAAAACTAATATTTGGCACTAGCACCATGCACATTCCCAGTGGACACACATGAAGTTTCTTAACTACTGTGGGCGTTTTTGTGTAATGTTGGATATGCTGGTGCTAATACCAATATTTGGCACTAGCACCACGAACATTCCCAGTGGACACACATGAAATTTCTTAACTACTGTGGGCGTATTTGTGTAATGTTGGATATGCTGGTGCTAATACCAATATTTGGCACTAGCACCACGCACATTCCCAGTGGACACAAATGAAGTTTCTGAAGTGCTGTGGGCGTATTTGTGTAGTGTTGGATATGCTGGTGCTAATACCAATATTTGGCACTAGCACCACGCACATTCCCAGTGGACAAACATGAAGTTTCTTAACTACTGTGGGCGTATTTGTGTAATGTTGGATATGCTGGTGCTAATACCAATATTTGGCACTAGCATCACGCAAATTCCCATTGGACACACATGACCTTTCTGAAGTGCAGTGGGCGTATTTGTGTAGTGTTGGATATACTGGTGCTAATACCAATATTTGGCACTAATACCACGCACATTCCCAGTGGACGCACATGAAGTTTTTTAACTACTATAGGCGTATTTGTGTAATGTTAGCTATGCTGGTGCTAAAACTAATATTTGGCACTAGCACCATGCACATTCCCAGTGGACACACATGAAGTTTCTTAACTACTGTGGGCGTTTTTGTGTAATGTTGGATATGCTGGTGCTAATACCAATATTTGGCACTAGCACCACGCACATTCCCAGTGGACACACATGAAATTTCTTAACTACTGTGGGCGTATTTGTGTAATGTTGGATATGCTGGTGCTAATACCAATATTGGGCACTAGCACCACGCACATTCCCAGTGGACACACATGACCTTTCTAAAGTGCTGTGGGCGTATTTGTGTAGTGTTGGATATGCTGGTGCTAATACTAATATTTGGCACTAGCACCGCGCACATTCCCAGTGGACACACATGAAGTTTCTGAAGTGCTGTGGGCGTATTTGTGTAGTGTTGGATATGCTGGTGCTAATACCAATATTTGGCACTAGCACCACACACATTCCCAGTGGACACACATGAAGTTTCTTAACTACTGTGGGCGTATTTGTGTAGTGTTGGATATGCTGGTGCTAATACCAATATTTGGCACTAGCACCACGCACATTCCCAGTGGACACACATGACCTTTCTGAAGTGCTGTGGGCGTATTTGTGTAATGTTTGATATGCTGGTGCTAATACCAATATTTGGCACTAGCACCACGCACATTCCCAGTGGACACAAATGAAGTTTCTGAAGTGCTGTGGGCGCATTTCTGTAGTGTTGGATATGCTGGTGCTAATACCAATATTTGGCACTAGCACCACGCACATTCCCAGTGGACACACATGAAGTTTCTTAACTACTGTGGGCGTATATGTGTAGTGTTGGATATGCTGGTGCTAATACCAATATTTGGCACTAGCACCACGCACATTCCCAGTGGACACAAATGAAGTTTCTGAAGTGCTGTGGGCGCATTTCTGTAGTGTTGGATATGCTGGTGCTAATACCAATATTTGGCACTAGCACCACGCACATTCCCAGTGGACACACATGAAATTTCTTAACTACTGTGGGCGTATTTGTGTAATGTTGGATATGCTGGTGCTAATACAAATATTGGGCACTAGCACCACGCACATTCCCAGTGGACACACATGACCTTTCTAAAGTGCTGTGGGCGTATTTGTGTAGTGTTGGATATGCTGGTGCTAATACCAATATTTGGCACTAGCACCACGCACATTCCCAGTGGACACACATGAAGTTTCTTAACTACTGTGGGCGTATTTGTGTAGTGTTGGATATGCTGGTGCTAATACCAATATTTGGCACTAGCACCACGCACATTCCCAGTGGACACAAATGAAGTTTCTGAAGTGCTGTGGGCGCATATCTGTAGTGTTGGATATGCTGGTGCTAATACCAATATTTGGCACTAGCACCACGCACATTCCCAGCGGACACACATGAAATTTCTTAACTACTGTGGGCGTATTTGTGTAATGTTGGATATGCTGGTGCTAATACCAATATTGGGCACTAGCACCACGCACATTCCCAGTGGACACACATGACCTTTCTAAAGTGCTGTGGGCGTATTTGTGTAGTGTTGGATATGCTGGTGCTAATACTAATATTTGGCACCAGCACCGCGCACATTCCCAGTGGACACACATGAAGTTTCTGAAGTGCTGTGGGCGTATTTGTGTAGTGTTGGATATGCTGGTGCTAATACCAATATTTGGCACTAGCACCACGCACATTCCCAGTGGACACACATGACCTTTCTGAAGTGCTGTGGGCGTATTTTTGTAGTGTTGGATATGCTGGTGCTAATACCAATATTTGGCACCAGCACCACGCACATTCCCAGTGGACACACATGAAGTTTTTTAACTACTGTGGGCGTATTTGTGTAATGTTAGCTATGCTGGTGCTAAAACTAATATTTGGCACTAGCACCATGCACATTCCCAGTGGACACACATGAAGTTTCTTAACTACTGTGGGCGTTTTTGTGTAATGTTGGATATGCTCGTGCTAATACCAATATTTGGCACTAGCACCACGCACATTCCCAGTGGACACACATGAAATTTCTTAACTACTGTGGGCGTATTTGTGTAATGTTGGATATGCTGGTGCTAATACCAATATTGGGCACTAGCACCACGCACATTCCCAGTGGACACACATGACCTTTCTAAAGTGCTGTGGGCGTATTTGTGTAGTGTTGGATATGCTGGTGCTAATACTAATATTTGGCACTAGCACCGCGCACATTCCCAGTGGACACACATGAAGTTTCTTAACTACTGTGGGCGTATTTGTGTAGTGTTGGATATGCTGGTGCTAATACCAATATTTGGCACTAGCACCACGCACATTCCCAGTGGACACACATGACCTTTCTGAAGTGATTTGGGCGTATTTGTGTAATGTTGGATATGCTGGTGCTAATACCAATATTTGGCACTAGCACCACGCACATTCCCAGTGGACACACATGAAGTTTCTTAACTACTGTGGGCGTATATGTGTAGTGTTGGATATGCTGGTGCTAATACCAATATTTGGCACTAGCACCACGCACATTCCCAGTGGACACAAATGAAGTTTCTGAAGTGCTGTGGGCGCCTTTCTGTAGTGTTGGATATGCTGGTGCTAATACCAATATTTGGCACTAGCACCACGCACATTCCCAGTGGACACACATGAAATTTCTTAACTACTGTGGGCGTATTTGTGTAATGTTGGATATGCTGGTGCTAATACAAATATTGGGCACTAGCACCACGCACATTCCCAGTGGACACACATGACCTTTCTAAAGTGCTGTGGGCGTATTTGTGTAGTGTTGGATATGCTGGTGCTAATACCAATATTTGGCACTAGCACCACGCACATTCCCAGTGGACACACATGAAGTTTCTTAATTACTGTGGGCGTATTTGTGTAGTGTTGGATATGCTGGTGCTAATACCAATATTTGGCACTAGCACCACGCACATTCCCAGTGGACACAAATGAAGTTTCTGAAGTGCTGTGGGCGCATTTCTGTAGTGTTGGATATGCTGGTGCTAATACCAATATTTGGCACTAGCACCACGCACATTCCCAGCGGACACACATGAAATTTCTTAACTACTGTGGGCGTATTTGTGTAATGTTGGATATGCTGGTGCTAATACAAATATTGGGCACTAGCACCACGCACATTCCCAGTGGACACACATGACCTTTCTAAAGTGCTGTGGGCGTATTTGTGTAGTGTTGGATATGCTGGTGCTAATACTAATATTTGGCACCAGCACCGCGCACATTCCCAGTGGACACACATGAAGTTTCTGAAGTGCTGTGGGCGTATTTGTGTAGTGTTGGATATGCTGGTGCTAATACCAATATTTGGCACTAGCACCACGCACATTCCCAGTGGACACACATGACCTTTCTGAAGTGCTGTGGGCGAATTTTTGTAGTGTTGGATATGCTGGTGCTAATACCAATATTTGGCACCAGCACCACGCACATTCCCAGTGGACACACATGAAGTTTTTTAACTACTGTGGGCGTATTTGTGTAATGTTAGCTATGCTGGTGCTAAAACTAATATTTGGCACTAGCACCATGCACATTCCCAGTGGACACACATGAAGTTTCTTAACTACTGTGGGCGTTTTTGTGTAATGTTGGATATGCTCGTGCTAATACCAATATTTGGCACTAGCACCACGCACATTCCCAGTGGACACACATGAAATTTCTTAACTACTGTGGGCGTATTTGTGTAATGTTGGATATGCTGGTGCTAATACCAATATTGGGCACTAGCACCACGCACATTCCCAGTGGACACACATGACCTTTCTAAAGTGCTGTGGGCGTATTTGTGTAGTGTTGGATATGCTGGTGCTAATACTAATATTTGGCACTAGCACCGCGCACATTCCCAGTGGACACACATGAAGTTTCTTAACTACTGTGGGCGTATTTGTGTAGTGTTGGATATGCTGGTGCTAATACCAATATTTGGCACTAGCACCACGCACATTCCCAGTGGACACACATGACCTTTCTGAAGTGATTTGGGCGTATTTGTGTAATGTTGGATATGCTGGTGCTAATACCAATATTTGGCACTAGCACCACGCACATTCCCAGTGGACACAAATGAAGTTTCTGAAGTGCTGTGGGCGCATTTCTGTAGTGTTGGATATGCTGGTGCTAATACCAATATTTGGCACTAGCACCACGCACATTCCCAGCGGACACACATGAAATTTCTTAACTACTGTGGGCGTATTTGTGTAATGTTGGATATGCTGGTGCTATTACCAATATTGGGCACTAGCACCACGCACATTCCCAGTGGACACACATGACCTTTCTAAAGTGCTCAAGGCGTATTTGTGTAGTGTTGGATATGCTGGTGCTAATACTAATATTTGGCACCAGCACCGCGCACATTCCCAGTGGACACACATGAAGTTTCTGAAGTGCTGTGGGCGTATTTGTGTAGTGTTGGATATGCTGGTGCTAATACCAATATTTGGCACTAGCACCACGCACATTCCCAGTGGACACACATGACCTTTCTGAAGTGCTGTGGGCGTATTTGTGTAGTGTTGGATATGCTGGTGCTAATACCAATATTTGGCACCAGCACCACGCACATTCCCAGTGGACACACATGAAGTTTCTTAACTACTGTGGGCGTATTTGTGTAGTGTTGGATATGCTGGTGCTAATACCAATATTTGGCACTAGCACCACGCACATTCCCAGTGGACACACATGACCTTTCTGAAGTGCTGTGGGCGCATTTGTGTAATGTTGGATATGCTGGTGCTAATACCAATATTTGGCACTAGCACCACGCACATTCCCAGTGGACACACATGACCTTTCTGAAGTGCTGTGGGCGTATTTGTGTAATGTTGGATATGCTGGTGCTAATACCAATATTTGGCACTAGCACCACGCACATTCCCAGTGGACACAAATGAAGTTTCTGAAGTGCTGTGGGCGTATTTGTGTAGTGTTGGATATGCTGGTGCTAATACCAATATTTGGCACTAGCACCACACACATTCCCAGTGGACACACATGAAGTTTTTTAACTACTGTGGGCGTACTTGTGTAATGTTAGCTATGCTGGTGCTAAAACTAATATTTGGCACTAGCACCATGCACATTCCCTGTTGACACACATGAAGTTTCTTAACTACTGTGGGCGTATTTGTGTAGTGTTGGATATGCTGGTGCTAATACCAATATTTGGCACTAGCACCACGCACATTCCCAGTGGACACACATGACCTTCCTTAACTACTGTGGGCGTATTTGTGTAATGTTGGATATGCTGGTGCTAATACCAATATTTGGCACTAGCACCACGCACATTCCCAGTGGACACAAATGAAGTTTCTGAAGTACTGTGGGCGTATTTGTGTAGTGTTGGATATGCTGATGCTAATACTAATATTTGGCACTAGCACCACGCACATTCCCAGTGGACACACATGAAGTTTCTGAAGTGCTGTGGGCGTATTTGTGTAGTGTTGGATATGCTGGTGCTAATACCAATATTTGGCACTAGCACCACACACATTCCCAGTTGACACACATGAAGTTTCTTAACTGCTGTGGGCGTATTTGTGTAGTGTTGGATATGCTGGTGCTAATACCAATATTTGGCACTAGCACCACGCACATTCCCAGTGGACACACATGACCTTTCTTAACTACTGTGGGCGTATTTGTGTAATGTTGGATATGCTGGTGCTAATACCAATATTGGGCACTAGCACCACGCACATTCCCAGTGGACACAAATGAAGTTTCTGAAGTTCTGTGGGCGCATTTCTGTAGTGTTGGATATGCTGGTGCTAATACAAATATTTGGCACTAGCACCACGCACATTCCCAGTGGACACACATGAAGTTTCTGAAGTGCTGTGGGCGTATTTGTGTAGTGTTGGATATGCTCGTGCTAATACCAATATTTGGCACTAGCACCACGCATATTCCCAGTGGACACACATGAAGTTTCTTAACTACTGTGGGCGTATTTGTGTAGTGTTGGATATGCTGGTGCTAATACCAATATTTGGCACTAGCACCACGCACATTCCCAGTGGACACACATGACCTTTCTGAAGTGCTGTGGGGGTATTTGTGTAATGTTGGATATGCTGGTGCTAATACCAATATTTGGCACTAGCACCACGCACATTCCCAGTGGACACAAATGAAGTTTCTGAAGTGCTGTGGGCGTATTTGTGTAGTGTTGGATATGCTGGTGCTAATACCAATATTTGGCACTAGCACCACGCACATTCCCAGTGGACAAACATGAAGTTTCTTAACTACTGTGGGCGTATTTGTGTAATGTTGGATATGCTGGTGCTAATACCAATATTTGGCACTAGCACCACGCACATTCCCAGTGGACACACATGACCTTTCTGAAGTGCTGTGGGCGTATTTGTGTAATGCTGGATATGCTGGTGCTAATACCAATATTTGGCACTAGCATCACGCACATTCCCATTGGACACACATGACCTTTCTGAAGTGCAGTGGGCGTATTTGTGTAGTGTTGGATATGCTGGTGCTAATACCAATATTTGGCACTATTACCACGCACATTCCCAGTGGACACACATGAAGTTTTTTAACTACTGTGGGCGTATTTGTGTAATGTTAGCTATGCTGGTGCTAAAACTAATATTTGGCACTAGCACCATGCACATTCCCAGAGGACACACATGAAGTTTCTTAACTACTGTGGGCGTTTTTGTGTAATGTTGGATATGCTGGTGCTAATACCAATATTTGGCACTAGCACCACGCACATTCCCAGTGGACACACATGAAATTTCTTAACTACTGTGGGCGTATTTGTGTAATGTTGGATATGCTGGTGCTAATACCAATATTGGGCACTAGCACCACGCACATTCCCAGTGGACACACATGACCTTTCTAAAGTGCTGTGGGCGTATTTGTGTAGTGTTGGATATGCTGGTGCTAATACCAATATTTGGCACTAGCACCACGCACATTCCCAGTGGACACACATGACCTTTCTGAAGTGCTGTGGGCGTATTTGTGTAATGTTGGATATGCTGGTGCTAATACCAATATTTGGCACTAGCACCACGCACATTCCCAGTGGACACATATGACCTTTCGTAATTGCTGTAAGCATATTTGTGTAGTGTTGGATATGCTGGTGCTAATACCAATATTTGGCACTAGCAGCACGCAAATTCCCAGTGGACACACATGACCTTTCTGAAGTGCTGTGGGCGTATTTGTGTAGTGTTGGATATGCTGGTGCTAATACCAATATTTGGCACTAGCACCACGCACATTCCCAGTGGACACACATGACCTTTCTGAAGTGCTGTGGGCGTATTTGTGTAGTGTTGGATATGCTGGTGCTAATACCAATATTGGGCACTAGCACCACGCACATTCCCAGTGGACACACATGACCTTTCTAAAGTGCTGTGGGCGTATTTGTGTAGTGTTGGATATGCTGGTCCTAATACCAATATTTGGCACTAGCACCACACACATTCCCAGTGAACACACATGAAGTTTTTTAACTACTGTGGGCGTATTTGTGTAGTGTTGGATATGCTGGTGCTAATACCAATATTTGGCACTAGCATCGCGCACATTCCCAGTGGACACACATGAAGTTTCTGAAGTGCTGTGGGCGTATTTGTGTAGTGTTGGATATGCTGGTGCTAATACCAATATTTGGCACTAGCACCACGCACATTCCCAGTGGACACACATGACCTTTCTGAAGTGCTGTGGGCGTATTTGTGTAATGTTTGATATGCTGGTGCTAATACCAATATTTGGCACTAGCACCACGCACATTCCCAGTGGACACATATGACCTTTCGTAATTGCTGTAGGCGTATTTGTGTAGTGTTGGATATGCTGGTGCTAATACCAATATTTGGCACTAGCACCACGCACATTCCCAGTGGACACACATGACCTTTCTGAAGTGCTGTGGGCGTATTTGTGTAGTGTTGGATATGCTGGTGCTAATACCAATATTTGGCACTAGCACCACGCACATTCCCAGTGGACACACATGACCTTTCTGAAGTGCTGTGGGCGTATTTGTGTAGTGTTGGATATGCTGGTGCTAATACCAATATTGGGCACTAGCACCACGCACATTCCCAGTGGACACACATGACCTTTCTAAAGTGCTGTGGGCGTATTTGTGTAGTGTTGGATATGCTGGTGCTAATACCAATATTTGGCACTAGCACCGCGCACATTCCCAGTGGACACACATAAAGTTTCTGAAGTGCTGTGGGCGTATTTGTGTAGTGTTGGATATGCTGGTCCTAATACCAATATTTGGCACTAGCACCACACACATTCCCAGTGGACATACATGAAGTTTCTTAACTACTGTGGGCGTATTTGTGTAGTGTTGGATATGCTGGTGCTAATACCAATATTTGGCACTAGCACCACGCACATTCCCAGTGGACACACATGACCTTTCTGAAGTGCTGTGGGCGTATTTGTGTAATGTTGGATATGCTGGTGCTAATACCAATATTTGGCACTAGCACCACGCACATTCCCAGTGGACACAAATGAAGTTTCTGAAGTGCTGTGGGCGCATTTCTGTAGTGTTGGATATGCTGGTGCTAATACCAATATTTGGCACTAGCACCACGCACATTCCCAGCGGACACACATGAAATTTCTTAACTACTGTGGGCGTATTTGTGCAATGTTGGATATGCTGGTGCTAATACCAATATTGGGCACTAGCACCACGCACATTCCCAGTGGACACACATGACCTTTCTAAAGTGCTGTGGGCGTATTTGTGTAGTGTTGGATATGCTGGTGCTAATACTAATATTTGGCACCAGCACCGCGCACATTCCCAGTGGACACACATGAAGTTTCTGAAGTGCTGTGGGCGTATTTGTGTAGTGTTGGATATGCTGGTGCTAATACCAATATTTGGCACTAGCACCACGCACATTCCCAGTGGAAACATATGACCTTTCGTAATTGCTGTAGGCGTATTTGTGTAGTGTTGGATATGCTGGTGCTAATACCAATATTTGGCACTAGCAGCACGCACATTCCCAGTGGACACACATGACCTTTCTGAAGTGCTGTGGGCGTATTTGTGTAGTGTTGGATATGCTGGTGCTAATACCAATATTTGGCACTAGAACCACGCACATTCCCAGTGGACACACATGACCTTTCTGAAGTGCTGTGGGCGTATTTGTGTAGTGTTGGATATGCTGGTGCTAATACCAATATTGGGCACTAGCACCACGCACATTCCCAGTGGACACACATGACCTTTCTAAAGTGCTGTGGGCGTTTTTGTGTAATGTTGGATATGCTGGTGCTAATACCAATATTTGGCACTAGCACCGCGCACATTCCCAGTGGACACACATAAAGTTTCTGAAGTGCTGTGTGCGTATTTGTGTAGTATTGGATATACTGGTCCTAATACCAATATTTGGCACTAGCACCACACACATTCCCAGTGGACACACATGAAGTTTCTTAACTACTGTGGGCGTATTTGTGTAGTGTTGGATATGCTGGTGCTAATACCAATATTTGGCACTAGCACCACGCACATTCCCAGTGGACACAAATGAAGTTTCTGAAGTGCTGTGGGCGCATTTCTGTAGAGTTGGATATGCTGGTGCTAATACCAATATTGGGCACTAGCACCCCGCACATTCTCAGTGGACACACATGACCTTTCTGAAGTGCTGCGGGCGTATTTGTGTAGTGTTGGATTTGCTAGTGCTAATACCAATATTTGGCACTAGCAACACGCACATTCCCAGTGGACACACATGACCTTTCTGAAGTGCTGTGGGAGTATTTGTGTAGTGTTGGATATGCTGGTGCTAATACCAATATTTGGCACTAGCACCGCACACATTCCCAGTGGACACACATGAAGTTTCTTAACTACTGTGGGCGTATTTGTGTAATGTTGGATATGCTGGTGCTAATACCAATATTGGGCACTAGCACCACGCACATTCCCAGTGGACACACATGACCTTTCTAAGGTGCTGTGGGCATATTTGTGTAGTGTTGGATATGCTGGTGCTAATACCAATATTTGGCACTAGCACCACGCACATTCCCAGTGGACACACATTACCTTTCTGAAGTGCTGTGGGCGTATTTGTGTAGTGTTGGATATGCTGGTGCTAATACCAATATTTTGCACTAATACCACGCACATTCCCAGTGGACACACATGAAGTTTTTTAACTACTGTGGGCGTATTTGTGTAATGTTAGCTATGCTGGTGCTAAAACTAATATTTGGCACTAGCACCACGCACATTCCCAGTGGACACACATGAAGTTTATTAACTACTGTGGGAGTTTTTGTGTAATGTTGGATATGCTGGTGCTAATACCAATATTTGGCACTAGCACCACGCACATTCCCAGTGGACACACATGAAATTTCTTAACTACTGTGGGCGTATTTGTGTAATGTTGGATATGCTGGTGCTAATACCAATATTGGGCACTAGCACCACGCACATTCCCAGTGGACACACATGACCTTTCTAAAGTGCTGTGGGCGTATTTGTGTAGTGTTGGATATGCTGGTGCTAATACTAATATTTGGCACTAGCACCGCGCACATTCCCAGTGGACACACATGAAGTTTCTGAAGTGCTGTGGGCGTATTTTTATAGTGTTGAATATGCTGGTGCTAATACCAATATTTGGCAATAGCACCACACACATTCCCAGTGGTCACACATGAAGTTTCTTAACTACTGTGGGCGTATTTGTTTAGTGTTGGATATGCTGGTGCTTATACCAATATTTGGCACTAGCACCACGCACATTCCCAGGGGACACACATGACCTTTCTGAAGTGCTGTGGGCGTATTTGTGTAGTGTTGGATATGCTGGTGCTAATACCAATATTTGGCACTAGCACCACGCACATTCCCAGTGGACACACATGAAGTTTCTTAACTACTGTGGGCGTATTTGTGTAGATTTGGATATGCTGGTGCTAATACCAATATTTGGCACTAGCACCATACACATTCCCAGTTGACACACATGACCTTTTTGAATTGCTGTGGGCGTATTTGTGTAGTGTTGGATATGCTGGTGCTAATACCAATATTTGGCACTAGCACCACGCACATTCCCAGCGGACACACATGAAATTTCTTAACTACTGTGGGCGTATTTGTGCAATGTTGGATATGCTGGTGCTAATACCAATATTGGGCACTAGCACCACGCACATTCCCAGTGGACACACATGACCTTTCTAAAGTGCTGTGGGCGTATTTGTGTAGTGTTGGATATGCTGGTGCTAATACTAATATTTGGCACCAGCACCGCGCACATTCCCAGTGGACACACATGAAGTTTCTGAAGTGCTGTGGGCGTATTTGTGTAGTGTTGGATATGCTGGTGCTAATACCAATATTTGGCACTAGCACCACGCACATTCCCAGTGGAAACATATGACCTTTCGTAATTGCTGTAGGCGTATTTGTGTAGTGTTGGATATGCTGGTGCTAATACCAATATTTGGCACTAGCAGCACGCACATTCCCAGTGGACACACATGACCTTTCTGAAGTGCTGTGGGCGTATTTGTGTAGTGTTGGATATGCTGGTGCTAATACCAATATTTGGCACTAGAACCACGCACATTCCCAGTGGACACACATGACCTTTCTGAAGTGCTGTGGGCGTATTTGTGTAGTGTTGGATATGCTGGTGCTAATACCAATATTGGGCACTAGCACCACGCACATTCCCAGTGGACACACATGACCTTTCTAAAGTGCTGTGGGCGTTTTTGTGTAATGTTGGATATGCTGGTGCTAATACCAATATTTGGCACTAGCACCGCGCACATTCCCAGTGGACACACATAAAGTTTCTGAAGTGCTGTGTGCGTATTTGTGTAGTATTGGATATACTGGTCCTAATACCAATATTTGGCACTAGCACCACACACATTCCCAGTGGACACACATGAAGTTTCTTAACTACTGTGGGCGTATTTGTGTAGTGTTGGATATGCTGGTGCTAATACCAATATTTGGCACTAGCACCACGCACATTCCCAGTGGACACAAATGAAGTTTCTGAAGTGCTGTGGGCGCATTTCTGTAGAGTTGGATATGCTGGTGCTAATACCAATATTGGGCACTAGCACCCCGCACATTCTCAGTGGACACACATGACCTTTCTGAAGTGCTGCGGGCGTATTTGTGTAGTGTTGGATTTGCTAGTGCTAATACCAATATTTGGCACTAGCAACACGCACATTCCCAGTGGACACACATGACCTTTCTGAAGTGCTGTGGGAGTATTTGTGTAGTGTTGGATATGCTGGTGCTAATACCAATATTTGGCACTAGCACCGCACACATTCCCAGTGGACACACATGAAGTTTCTTAACTACTGTGGGCGTATTTGTGTAATGTTGGATATGCTGGTGCTAATACCAATATTGGGCACTAGCACCACGCACATTCCCAGTGGACACACATGACCTTTCTAAGGTGCTGTGGGCATATTTGTGTAGTGTTGGATATGCTGGTGCTAATACCAATATTTGGCACTAGCACCACGCACATTCCCAGTGGACACACATTACCTTTCTGAAGTGCTGTGGGCGTATTTGTGTAGTGTTGGATATGCTGGTGCTAATACCAATATTTTGCACTAATACCACGCACATTCCCAGTGGACACACATGAAGTTTTTTAACTACTGTGGGCGTATTTGTGTAATGTTAGCTATGCTGGTGCTAAAACTAATATTTGGCACTAGCACCACGCACATTCCCAGTGGACACACATGAAGTTTATTAACTACTGTGGGAGTTTTTGTGTAATGTTGGATATGCTGGTGCTAATACCAATATTTGGCACTAGCACCACGCACATTCCCAGTGGACACACATGAAATTTCTTAACTACTGTGGGCGTATTTGTGTAATGTTGGATATGCTGGTGCTAATACCAATATTGGGCACTAGCACCACGCACATTCCCAGTGGACACACATGACCTTTCTAAAGTGCTGTGGGCGTATTTGTGTAGTGTTGGATATGCTGGTGCTAATACTAATATTTGGCACTAGCACCGCGCACATTCCCAGTGGACACACATGAAGTTTCTGAAGTGCTGTGGGCGTATTTTTATAGTGTTGAATATGCTTGTGCTAATACCAATATTTGGCAATAGCACCACACACATTCCCAGTGGTCACACATGAAGTTTCTTAACTACTGTGGGCGTATTTGTTTAGTGTTGGATATGCTGGTGCTTATACCAATATTTGGCACTAGCACCACGCACATTCCCAGGGGACACACATGACCTTTCTGAAGTGCTGTGGGCGTATTTGTGTAGTGTTGGATATGCTGGTGCTAATACCAATATTTGGCACTAGCACCACGCACATTCCCAGTGGACACACATGAAGTTTCTTAACTACTGTGGGCGTATTTGTGTAGATTTGGATATGCTGGTGCTAATACCAATATTTGGCACTAGCACCATACACATTCCCAGTTGACACACATGACCTTTTTGAATTGCTGTGGGCGTATTTGTGTAGTGTTGGATATGCTGGTGCTAATACCAATATTTGGCACTAACACCACGCACATTCCCAGTGGACACACATGACCTTTCTGAAGTGCTGTGGGCGTATTTGTGTAGTGTTGGATATGCTGGTGCTAATACCAATATTTGGCACTAGCACCACGCACATTCCCAGTGGACACACATGACCTTTCTGACGTGCTGTGGGCGTATTTGTCTAGTGTTGGATATGCTGGTGCTAATACCAATATTTGGCACTAGCACCACGCACATTCCCAGTGGACACACATGACCTTTCTGAAGTGCTGTGGGCGTATTTGTGTAGTGTTGGATATGCTGGTGCTTATACCAATATTTGGCACTAGCACCACGCACATTCCCAGTGGAAACACATGACCTTTCTGAAGTGCTGTGGGCGTATTTGTGTAGTGTTGGATATGCTGGTGCTAATACCAATATTTGGCACTAGCACCACGCACATTCCCAGTGGACACACATGAAGTTTCTTAACTACTGTGGGCGTATTTGTGTAGATTTGGATATGCTGGTGCTAATACCAATATTTGGCACTAGCACCATACACATTCCCAGTTTACACACATGACCTTTTTGAATTGCTGTGGGCGTATTTGTGTAGTGTTGGATATGCTGGTGCTAATACCAATATTTGGCACTAGCACCACGCACATTCCCAGTGGACACACATGACCTTTCTGAAGTGCTGTGGGCGTATTTGTGTAGTGTTGGATATGCTGGTGCTAATACCAATATTTGGCACTAGCACCACGCACATTCCCAGTGGACACACATGACCTTTCTAAAGTGCTGTGGGCGTATTTGTGTAGTGTTGGATATGCTGGTGCTAATACCAATATTTGGCACTAGCACCACGCACATTCCCAGTGGACACACATGACCTTTCTGAAGTGCTGTGGGCGTATTTGTGTAGTGTTGGATATGCTGGTGCTTATACCAATATTTGGCACTAGCACCACGCACATTCCCAGTGGACACACATGACCTTTCTGAAGTGCTGTGGGCGTATTTGTGTAGTGTTGGATATGCTGGTGCTAATACCAATATTTGGCACTAGCACCACGCACATTCCCAGTGGACACACATGACCTTTCTGAAGTGCTGTGGGCTTATTTGTGTAGTGTTGGATATGCTGGAGCTAATACCAATATTTGGCACTAGCACCACGCACATTCCCAGTGGACACACATGACCTTTCTGAAGTGCTGTGGGCGTATTTGTGTAGTGTTGGATATACTGGTGCTAATACCAATATTTGGCACTAGCACCACGCACATTCCCAGTGGTCACACATGAAGTTTCTTAACTACTGTGGGCGTATTTGTTTAGTGTTAGATATGCTGGTGCTAATACCAATATTTGGCACTAGCACCACGCACATTCCCAGGGGACACACATGACCTTTCTGAAGTGCTGTGGGCGTATTTGTGTGGTGTTGGATATGCTGGTGCTAATACCAATATTTGGCACTAGCACCACGCACATTCCCAGTGGACACACATGAAGTTTCTTAACTACCGTAGGCGTATTTGTGTAGATTTGGATATGCTGGTGCAAATACCAATATTTGGCACTAGCACCATACACATTCCCAGTTGACACACATGACCTTTTTGAATTGTTGTGGGCGTATTTGTGTAGTGTTGGATATGCTGGTGCTAATACCAATATTTGGCACTAGCACCACGCACATTCCCAGTGGACACACATGACCTTTCTAAAGTGCTGTGGGCGTATTTGTGTAGTGTTGGATATGCTAGTGCTAATACTTATATTTGGCACTAGCACCGCGAAAATTCCCAGTGGACACACATGAAGTTTCTGAAGTGCTGTGGGCGTATTTGTGTAGTGTTGGATATGCTGGTGCTAATACCAATATTTGGCACTAGCACCACGCACATTCCCAGTGGACACACATGACCTTTCTGAAGTGCTGTGGGCGTATTTGTGTAGTGTTGGATATGCTGGTGCTAATACCAATATTTGGCACTAGTACCACGCACATTCCCAGTGGACACACATGACCTTTCTGAAGTGCTGTGGGCGTATTTGTGTAGTGTTGGATATGCTGGTGCTAATACCAATATTTGGCACTAGCACCACGCACATTCCCAGTGGACACACATGACCTTTCTGAAGTGCTGTGGGTGTATTTGTGTAGTGTTGGATATGCTGGTGCTAATACCAATATTTGGCACTAGCACCACGCACATTCCCAGTGGACACACATGAAGTTTCTGAAGTGCTGTGGGCGTATTTGTGTAGTGTTGGATATGCTGGTGCTAATACCAATATTTGGCACTAGCACCACGCACATTCCCAGTGGACACAAATGAAGTTTATGAAGTGCTGTGGGCGTATTTGTGTAGTGTTGGATATGCTGGTGCTAATACCAATATTTGGCACTAGCACCACGCAATTCCCAGTGGACACACATGACCTTTCTGAAGTGCTGTGGGCGTATTTGTGTAGTGTTGGATATGCTGGTGCTAATACCAATATTTGGCACTAGCACCACGCACATTCCCAGTGGACACACATGAAGTTTCTGAAGTGCTGTGGGCGTATTTGTGTAGTGTTGGATATGCTGGTGCTAATACCAATATTTGGCACTAGCACCACGCACATTCCCAGTGGACACACATGACCTTTTTGAATTGCTGTGGGAGTATTTGTGTAGTGTTGGATATGCTGGTGATAATACCAATATTTGGCACTAGCACCACGCACATTCCCAGTGGACACACATGAAGTTTCTCAACTACTGTGGGCTTATTTGTGTAGTGTTGGATATGCTGGAGCTAATACCCATATTTGGCACTAGCACCACGCACATTCCCAGTGGACACACATGACCTTTCTTAACTACTGTGGGCGTATTTGTGTAGTGTTGGATATGCTGGTGCTAATACCAATATTTGGCACTAGCACCACGCACATTCCCAGTGGACACACATGACCTTTCTGAAGTGATTTGGGCGTATTTGTGTAATGTTGGATATGCTGGTGCTAATACCAATATTTGGCACTAGCACCACGCACATTCCCAGTGGACACAAATGAAGTTTCTGAAGTGCTGTGGGCGCATTTCTGTAGTGTTGGATATGCTGGTGCTAATACCAATATTTGGCACTAGCACCACGCACATTCCCAGCGGACACACATGAAATTTCTTAACTACTGTGGGCGTATTTGTGTAATGTTGGATATGCTGGTGCTATTACCAATATTGGGCACTAGCACCACGCACATTCCCAGTGGACACACATGACCTTTCTAAAGTGCTCAAGGCGTATTTGTGTAGTGTTGGATATGCTGGTGCTAATACTAATATTTGGCACCAGCACCGCGCACATTCCCAGTGGACACACATGAAGTTTCTGAAGTGCTGTGGGCGTATTTGTGTAGTGTTGGATATGCTGGTGCTAATACCAATATTTGGCACTAGCACCACGCACATTCCCAGTGGACACACATGACCTTTCTGAAGTGCTGTGGGCGTATTTGTGTAGTGTTGGATATGCTGGTGCTAATACCAATATTTGGCACCAGCACCACGCACATTCCCAGTGGACACACATGAAGTTTCTTAACTACTGTGGGCGTATTTGTGTAGTGTTGGATATGCTGGTGCTAATACCAATATTTGGCACTAGCACCACGCACATTCCCAGTGGACACACATGACCTTTCTGAAGTGCTGTGGGCGCATTTGTGTAATGTTGGATATGCTGGTGCTAATACCAATATTTGGCACTAGCACCACGCACATTCCCAGTGGACACACATGACCTTTCTGAAGTGCTGTGGGCGTATTTGTGTAATGTTGGATATGCTGGTGCTAATACCAATATTTGGCACTAGCACCACGCACATTCCCAGTGGACACAAATGAAGTTTCTGAAGTGCTGTGGGCGTATTTGTGTAGTGTTGGATATGCTGGTGCTAATACCAATATTTGGCACTAGCACCACACACATTCCCAGTGGACACACATGAAGTTTTTTAACTACTGTGGGCGTACTTGTGTAATGTTAGCTATGCTGGTGCTAAAACTAATATTTTGCACTAGCACCATGCACATTCCCAGTTGACACACATGAAGTTTCCTAACTACTGTGGGCGTATTTGTGTAGTGTTGGATATGCTGGTGCTAATACCAATATTTGGCACTAGCACCACGCACATTCCCAGTGGACACACATGACCTTCCTTAACTACTGTGGGCGTATTTGTGTAATGTTGGATATGCTGGTGCTAATACCAATATTTGGCACTAGCACCACGCACATTCCCAGTGGACACAAATGAAGTTTCTGAAGTACTGTGGGCGTATTTGTGTAGTGTTGGATATGCTGATGCTAATACTAATATTTGGCACTAGCACCACGCACATTCCCAGTGGACACACATGAAGTTTCTGAAGTGCTGTGGGCGTATTTGTGTAGTGTTGGATATGCTGGTGCTAATACCAATATTTGGCACTAGCACCACACACATTCCCAGTTGACACACATGAAGTTTCTTAACTACTGTGGGCGTAATTGTGTAGTGTTGGATATGCTGGTGCTAATACCAATATTTGGCACTAGCACCACGCACATTCCCAGTGGACACACATGACCTTTCTTAACTACTGTGGGCGTATTTGTGTAATGTTGGATATGCTGGTGCTAATACCAATATTGGGCACTAGCACCACGCACATTCCCAGTGGACACAAATGAAGTTTCTGAAGTTCTGTGGGCGCATTTCTGTAGTGTTGGATATGCTGGTGCTAATACAAATATTTGGCACTAGCACCACGCACATTCCCAGTGGACACACATGAAGTTTCTGAAGTGCTGTGGGCGTATTTGTGTAGTGTTGGATATGCTCGTGCTAATACCAATATTTGGCACTAGCACCACGCATATTCCCAGTGGACACACATGAAGTTTCTTAACTACTGTGGGCGTATTTGTGTAGTGTTGGATATGCTGGTGCTAATACCAATATTTGGCACTAGCACCACGCACATTCCCAGTGGACACACATGACCTTTCTGAAGTGCTGTGGGGGTATTTGTGTAATGTTGGATATGCTGGTGCTAATACCAATATTTGGCACTAGCACCACGCACATTCCCAGTGGACACAAATGAAGTTTCTGAAGTGCTGTGGGCGTATTTGTGTAGTGTTGGATATGCTGGTGCTAATACCAATATTTGGCACTAGCACCACGCACATTCCCAGTGGACAAACATGAAGTTTCTTAACTACTGTGGGCGTATTTGTGTAATGTTGGATATGCTGGTGCTAATACCAATATTTGGCACTAGCACCACGCACATTCCCAGTGGACACACATGACCTTTCTGAAGTGCTGTGGGCGTATTTGTGTAATGCTGGATATGCTGGTGCTAATACCAATATTTGGCACTAGCATCACGCACATTCCCATTGGACACACATGACCTTTCTGAAGTGCAGTGGGCGTATTTGTGTAGTGTTGGATATGCTGGTGCTAATACCAATATTTGGCACTATTACCACGCACATTCCCAGTGGACACACATGAAGTTTTTTAACTACTGTGGGCGTATTTGTGTAATGTTAGCTATGCTGGTGCTAAAACTAATATTTGGCACTAGCACCATGCACATTCCCAGTGGACACACATGAAGTTTCTTAACTACTGTGGGCGTTTTTGTGTAATGTTGGATATGCTGGTGCTAATACCAATATTTGGCACTAGCACCACGCACATTCCCAGTGGACACACATGAAATTTCTTAACTACTGTGGGCGTATTTGTGTAATGTTGGATATGCTGGTGCTAATACCAATATTGGGCACTAGCACCACGCACATTCCCAGTGGACACACATGACCTTTCTAAAGTGCTGTGGGCGTATTTGTGTAGTGTTGGATATGCTGGTGCTAATACCAATATTTGGCACTAGCAGCACGCAAATTCCCAGTGGACACACATGACCTTTCTGAAGTGCTGTGGGCGTATTTGTGTAGTGTTGGATATGCTGGTGCTAATACCAATATTTGGCACTAGCACCACGCACATTCCCAGTGGACACACATGACCTTTCTGAAGTGCTGTGGGCGTATTTGTGTAGTGTTGGATATGCTGGTGCTAATACCAATATTGGGCACTAGCACCACGCACATTCCCAGTGGACACACATGACCTTTCTAAAGTGCTGTGGGCGTATTTGTGTAGTGTTGGATATGCTGGTCCTAATACCAATATTTGGCACTAGCACCACACACATTCCCAGTGAACACACATGAAGTTTTTTAACTACTGTGGGCGTATTTGTGTAGTGTTGGATATGCTGGTGCTAATACCAATATTTGGTTCTAGCATCGCGCACATTCCCAGTGGACACACATGAAGTTTCTGAAGTGCTGTGGGCGTATTTGTGTAGTGTTGGATATGCTGGTGCTAATACCAATATTTGGCACTAGCACCACGCACATTCCCAGTGGACACACATGACCTTTCTGAAGTGCTGTGGGCGTATTTGTGTAATGTTTGATATGCTGGTGCTAATACCAATATTTGGCACTAGCAAAACGCACATTCCCAGTGGACACATATGACCTCTCGTAATTGCTGTAGGCGTATTTGTGTAGTGTTGGATATGCTGGTGCTAATACCAATATTTGGCACTAGCACCACGCACATTCCCAGTGGACACACATGACCTTTCTGAAGTGCTGTGGGCGTATTTGTGTAGTGTTGGATATGCTGGTGCTAATACCAATATTTGGCACTAGCACCACGCACATTCCCAGTGGACACACATGACCTTTCTGAAGTGCTGTGGGCGTATTTGTGTAGTGTTGGATATGCTGGTGCTAATACCAATATTGGGCACTAGCACCACGCACATTCCCAGTGGACACACATGACCTTTCTAAAGTGCTGTGGGCGTATTTGTGTAGTGTTGGATATGCTGGTGCTAATACCAATATTTGGCACTAGCACCGCGCACATTCCCAGTGGACACACATAAAGTTTCTGAAGTGCTGTGGGCGTATTTGTGTAGTGTTGGATATGCTGGTCCTAATACCAATATTTGGCAATAGCACCACACACATTCCCAGTGGACATACATGAAGTTTCTTAACTACTGTGGGCGTATTTGTGTAGTGTTGGATATGCTGGTGCTAATACCAATATTTGGCACTAGCACCACGCACATTCCCAGTGGACACACATGACCTTTCTGAAGTGCTGTGGGCGTATTTGTGTAATGTTGGATATGCTGGTGCTAATACCAATATTTGGCACTAGCACCACGCACATTCCCAGTGGACACAAATGAAGTTTCTGAAGTGCTGTGGGCGCATTTCTGTAGTGTTGGATATGCTGGTGCTAATACCAATATTTGGCACTAGCACCACGCACATTCCCAGCGGACACACATGAAATTTCTTAACTACTGTGGGCGTATTTGTGCAATGTTGGATATGCTGGTGCTAATACCAATATTGGGCACTAGCACCACGCACATTCCCAATGGACACACATGACCTTTCTAAAGTGCTGTGGGCGTATTTGTGTAGTGTTGGATATGCTGGTGCTAATACTAATATTTGGCACCAGCACCGCGCACATTCCCAGTGGACACACATGAAGTTTCTGAAGTGCTGTGGGCGTATTTGTGTAGTGTTGGATATGCTGGTGCTAATACCAATATTTGGCACTAGCACCACGCACATTCCCAGTGGAAACATATGACCTTTCGTAATTGCTGTAGGCGTATTTGTGTAGTGTTGGATATGCTGGTGCTAATACCAATATTTGGCACTAGCAGCACGCACATTCCCAGTGGACACACATGACCTTTCTGAAGTGCTGTGGGCGTATTTGTGTAGTGTTGGATATGCTGGTGCTAATACCAATATTTGGCACTAGAACCACGCACATTCCCAGTGGACACACATGACCTTTCTGAAGTGCTGTGGGCGTATTTGTGTAGTGTTGGATATGCTGGTGCTAATACCAATATTGGGCACTAGCACCACGCACATTCCCAGTGGACACACATGACCTTTCTAAAGTGCTGTGGGCGTTTTTGTGTAATGTTGGATATGCTGGTGCTAATACCAATATTTGGCACTAGCACCGCGCACATTCCCAGTGGACACACATAAAGTTTCTGAAGTGCTGTGTGCGTATTTGTGTAGTATTGGATATACTGGTCCTAATACCAATATTTGGCACTAGCACCACACACATTCCCAGTGGACACACATGAAGTTTCTTAACTACTGTGGGCGTATTTGTGTAGTGTTGGATATGCTGGTGCTAATACCAATATTTGGCACTAGCACCACGCACATTCCCAGTGGACACAAATGAAGTTTCTGAAGTGCTGTGGGCGCATTTCTGTAGAGTTGGATATGCTGGTGCTAATACCAATATTGGGCACTAGCACCCCGCACATTCTCAGTGGACACACATGACCTTTCTGAAGTGCTGCGGGCGTATTTGTGTAGTGTTGGATTTGCTAGTGCTAATACCAATATTTGGCACTAGCAACACGCACATTCCCAGTGGACACACATGACCTTTCTGAAGTGCTGTGGGAGTATTTGTGTAGTGTTGGATATGCTGGTGCTAATACCAATATTTGGCACTAGCACCGCACACATTCCCAGTGGACACACATGAAGTTTCTTAACTACTGTGGGCGTATTTGTGTAATGTTGGATATGCTGGTGCTAATACCAATATTGGGCACTAGCACCACGCACATTCCCAGTGGACACACATGACCTTTCTAAGGTGCTGT
This sequence comes from Halisarca cf. caerulea, assembly GCA_963170055.1. NCBI lineage: Eukaryota > Metazoa > Porifera > Demospongiae > Chondrillida > Halisarcidae > Halisarca > Halisarca cf. caerulea. The sequence continues at coordinate 181,225 of CAUJGJ010000200.1, read as the reverse complement.
GGGCATATTTGTGTAGTGTTGGATATGCTGGTGCTAATACCAATATTTGGCACTAGCACCACGCACATTCCCAGTGGACACACATTACCTTTCTGAAGTGCTGTGGGCGTATTTGTGTAGTGTTGGATATGCTGGTGCTAATACCAATATTTTGCACTAATACCACGCACATTCCCAGTGGACACACATGAAGTTTTTTAACTACTGTGGGCGTATTTGTGTAATGTTAGCTATGCTGGTGCTAAAACTAATATTTGGCACTAGCACCACGCACATTCCCAGTGGACACACATGAAGTTTATTAACTACTGTGGGCGTTTTTGTGTAATGTTGGATATGCTGGTGCTAATACCAATATTTGGCACTAGCACCACGCACATTCCCAGTGGACACACATGAAATTTCTTAACTACTGTGGGCGTATTTGTGTAATGTTGGATATGCTGGTGCTAATACCAATATTGGGCACTAGCACCACGCACATTCCCAGTGGACACACATGACCTTTCTAAAGTGCTGTGGGCGTATTTGTGTAGTGTTGGATATGCTGGTGCTAATACTAATATTTGGCACTAGCACCGCGCACATTCCCAGTGGACACACATGAAGTTTCTGAAGTGCTGTGGGCGTATTTTTATAGTGTTGAATATGCTGGTGCTAATACCAATATTTGGCAATAGCACCACACACATTCCCAGTGGTCACACATGAAGTTTCTTAACTACTGTGGGCGTATTTGTTTAGTGTTGGATATGCTGGTGCTTATACCAATATTTGGCACTAGCACCACGCACATTCCCAGGGGACACACATGACCTTTCTGAAGTGCTGTGGGCGTATTTGTGTAGTGTTGGATATGCTGGTGCTAATACCAATATTTGGCACTAGCACAACGCACATTCCCAGTGGACACACATGAAGTTTCTTAACTACTGTGGGCGTATTTGTGTAGATTTGGATATGCTGGTGCTAATACCAATATTTGGCACTAGCACCATACACATTCCCAGTTGACACACATGACCTTTTTGAATTGCTGTGGGCGTATTTGTGTAGTGTTGGATATGCTGGTGCTAATACCAATATTTGGCACTAACACCACGCACATTCCCAGTGGACACACATGACCTTTCTGAAGTGCTGTGGGCGTATTTGTGTAGTGTTGGATATGCTGGTGCTAATACCAATATTTGGCACTAGCACCACGCACATTCCCAGTGGACACACATGACCTTTCTGACGTGCTGTGGGCGTATTTGTGTAGTGTTGGATATGCTGGTGCTAATACCAATATTTGGCACTAGCACCACGCACATTCCCAGTGGACACACATGACCTTTCTGAAGTGCTGTGGGCGTATTTGTGTAGTGTTGGATATGCTGGTGCTTATACCAATATTTGGCACTAGCACCACGCACATTCCCAGTGGAAACACATGACCTTTCTGAAGTGCTGTGGGCGTATTTGTGTAGTGTTGGATATGCTGGTGCTAATACCAATATTTGGCACTAGCACCACGCACATTCCCAGTGGACACACATGAAGTTTCTTAACTACTGTGGGCGTATTTGTGTAGATTTGGATATGCTGGTGCTAATACCAATATTTGGCACTAGCACCATACACATTCCCAGTTTACACACATGACCTTTTTGAATTGCTGTGGGCGTATTTGTGTAGTGTTGGATATGCTGGTGCTAATACCAATATTTGGCACTAGCACCACGCACATTCCCAGTGGACACACATGACCTTTCTGAAGTGCTGTGGGCGTATTTGTGTAGTGTTGGATATGCTGGTGCTAATACCAATATTTGGCACTAGCACCACGCACATTCCCAGTGGACACACATGACCTTTCTAAAGTGCTGTGGGCGTATTTGTGTAGTGTTGGATATGCTAGTGCTAATACTTATATTTGGCACTAGCACCGCGAAAATTCCCAGTGGACACACATGAAGTTTCTGAAGTGCTGTGGGCGTATTTGTGTAGTGTTGGATATGCTGGTGCTAATACCAATATTTGGCACTAGCACCACGCACATTCCCAGTGGACACACATGACCTTTCTGAAGTGCTGTGGGCGTATTTGTGTAGTGTTGGATATGCTGGTGCTAATACCAATATTTGGCACTAGTACCACGCACATTCCCAGTGGACACACATGACCTTTCTGAAGTGCTGTGGGCGTATTTGTGTAGTGTTGGATATGCTGGTGCTAATACCAATATTTGGCACTAGCACCACGCACATTCCCAGTGGACACACATGACCTTTCTGAAGTGCTGTGGGTGTATTTGTGTAGTGTTGGATATGCTGGTGCTAATACCAATATTTGGCACTAGCACCACGCACATTCCCAGTGGACACACATGAAGTTTCTGAAGTGCTGTGGGCGTATTTGTGTAGTGTTGGATATGCTGGTGCTAATACCAATATTTGGCACTAGCACCACGCACATTCCCAGTGGACACAAATGAAGTTTATGAAGTGCTGTGGGCGTATTTGTGTAGTGTTGGATATGCTGGTGCTAATACCAATATTTGGCACTAGCACCACGCAATTCCCAGTGGACACACATGACCTTTCTGAAGTGCTGTGGGCGTATTTGTGTAGTGTTGGATATGCTGGTGCTAATACCAATATTTGGCACTAGCACCACGCTCATTCCCAGTGGACACACATGAAGTTTCTGAAGTGCTGTGGGCGTATTTGTGTAGTGTTGGATATGCTGGTGCTAATACCAATATTTGGCACTAGCACCACGCACATTCCCAGTGGACACACATGACCTTTTTGAATTGCTGTGGGAGTATTTGTGTAGTGTTGGATATGCTGGTGATAATACCAATATTTGGCACTAGCACCACGCACATTCCCAGTGGACACACATGAAGTTTCTCAACTACTGTGGGCTTATTTGTGTAGTGTTGGATATGCTGGAGCTAATACCCATATTTGGCACTAGCACCACGCACATTCCCAGTGGACACACATGACCTTTCTGAAGTGCTGTGGGCGTATTTGTGTAGTGTTGGATATACTGGTGCTAATACCAATATTTGGCACTAGCACCACGCACATTCCCAGTGGACACAAATGAAGTTTCTGAAGTGCTGTGGGCGTATTTGTGTAGTGTTGGATATGCTGGTGCTAATACCAATATTTGGCACTAGCACCACGCACATTCCCAGTACACACACATGACCTTTCTGAAGTGCTGTGGGCGTATTTGTGTAGTGTTGGATATGCTGGTGCTAATACCAATATTTGGCACTAGCACCACGCACATTCCCAGTGGACACACATGAAGTTTTTAACTACTGTGGGCATATTTGTTTAGTGTTGGATATGCTGGTGCTAATACCAATATTTGGCACTAGCACCATACACATTCCCAGTGGACACACATGACCTTTTTGAATTGCTGTGGGCATATTTGTGTAGTGTTGGATATGCTGGTGCTAATACCAATATTTGGCACTAGCACCACGCACATTCCCAGTGAACACACATGACCTTTCTGAAGTGCTGTGGGCGTATTTGTGTAGTGTTGGATATGCTGGTGCTAATACCAATATTTGGCACTAGCACCCCGCACATTCTCAGTGGACACACATGACCTTTCTGAAGTGCTGCGGGCGTATTTGTGTAGGGTTGGATTTGCTGGTGCTAATACCAATATTTGGCACTAGCACCACGCACATTCCCAGTGGTCATACATGACCTTTCTGAAGTGCAGTGGGCGTATTTTTAGTGTTGGATATGCCGGTGCTAATACCAATATTTGGCACTAGCACCACACACATTCCCAGTGATCACACATGAAGTTTCTGAAGTGCTGTGGGCGTATTTGTTTAGTGTTGGATATGCTGGTGCAAATACCAATATTTGGCACTAGCACCACGCACATTCCCAGGGGACACACATGACCTTTCTGAAGTGCTGTGGGCGTATTTGTGTAGTGTTGGATATGCTGGTGATAATACCAATATTTGGCACTAGCACCACGCACATTCCCAGTGGACACACATGAAGTTTCTTAACTACTGTGGGCGTATTTGTGTAGATTTGGATATGCTGGTGCTAATACCAATATTTGGCACTAGAACCATACACATTCCCAGTTGACACACATGACCTTTTTGAATTGCTGTGGGCGTATTTGTGTAGTGTTGGATATGCTGGTGCTAATACCAATATTTGGCACTAGCACCACGCACATTCCCAGTGGACACACATAACCTTTCTAAAGTGCTGTGGGCGTATTTGTGTAGTGTTGGATATGCTGGTGCTAATACTTATATTTGGCACTAGCACCGCGAAAATTCCCAGTGGACACACATGAAGTTTCTGAAGTGCTGTGGGCGTATTTGTGTAGTGTTGGATATGCTGGTGCTAATACCAATATTTGGCACTAGCACCACGCACATTCCCAGTGGACACACATGACCTTTCTGAAGTGCTGTGGGCGTATTTGTGTAGTGTTGGATATGCTGGTGCTAATACCAATATTTGGCACTAGCACCACGCACATTCCCAGTGGACACACATGACCTTTCTGAAGTGCTGTGGGCGTATTTAAGTAGTGTTGGATATGCTGGTGCTAATACCAATATTTGGCACTAGCACCACGCACATTCCCAGTGGACACACATGACCTTTCTGAAGTGCTGTGGGCGTATTTGTGTAGTGTTGGATATGCTGGTGCTAATACCAATATTTGGCACTAGCACCACGCACATTCCCAGTGGACACACATTAAGTTTCTTAAGTGCTGTGGGCGTAGTTGTGTAGTGTTGGATATGCTGGTGCTAATACCAATATTTGGCACTAGCACCACGCACATTCCCAGTGGACACACATGACCTTTCTGAAGTGCTGTGGGCGTATTTGTGTAGTGTTGGATATGCTGGTGCTAATACCAATATTTGGCACTAGCACCACGCACATTCCCAGTGGACACACATGACCTTTCTGAAGTGCTGTGGGCTTATTTGTGTAGTGTTGGATTTGCTGGTGCTAATACCAATATTTGGCACTAGCACCACGCACATTCCCAGTGGTCATACATGACCTTTCTGAAGTGCAGTGGGCGTATTTTTAGTGTTGGATATGCCGGTGCTAATACCAATATTTGGCACTAGCACCACACACATTCCCAGTGATCACACATGAAGTTTCTGAAGTGCTGTGGGCGTATTTGTTTAGTGTTGGATATGCTGGTGCAAATACCAATATTTGGCACTAGCACCACGCACATTCCCAGGGGACACACATGACCTTTCTGAAGTGCTGTGGGCGTATTTGTGTAGTGTTGGATATGCTGGTGATAATACCAATATTTGGCACTAGCACCACGCACATTCCCAGTGGACACACATGAAGTTTCTTAACTACTGTGGGCGTATTTGTGTAGATTTGGATATGCTGGTGCTAATACCAATATTTGGCACTAGAACCATACACATTCCCAGTTGACACACATGACCTTTTTGAATTGCTGTGGGCGTATTTGTGTAGTGTTGGATATGCTGGTGCTAATACCAATATTTGGCACTAGCACCACGCACATTCCCAGTGGACACACATAACCTTTCTAAAGTGCTGTGGGCGTATTTGTGTAGTGTTGGATATGCTGGTGCTAATACTTATATTTGGCACTAGCACCGCGAAAATTCCCAGTGGACACACATGAAGTTTCTGAAGTGCTGTGGGCGTATTTGTGTAGTGTTGGATATGCTGGTGCTAATACCAATATTTGGCACTAGCACCACGCACATTCCCAGTGGACACACATGACCTTTCTGAAGTGCTGTGGGCGTATTTGTGTAGTGTTGGATATGCTGGTGCTAATACCAATATTTGGCACTAGCACCACGCACATTCCCAGTGGACACACATGACCTTTCTGAAGTGCTGTGGGCGTATTTAAGTAGTGTTGGATATGCTGGTGCTAATACCAATATTTGGCACTAGCACCACGCACATTCCCAGTGGACACACATGACCTTTCTGAAGTGCTGTGGGCGTATTTGTGTAGTGTTGGATATGCTGGTGCTAATACCAATATTTGGCACTAGCACCACGCACATTCCCAGTGGACACACATTAAGTTTCTTAAGTGCTGTGGGCGTAGTTGTGTAGTGTTGGATATGCTGGTGCTAATACCAATATTTGGCACTAGCACCACGCACATTCCCAGTGGACACAAATGAAGTTTATGAAGTGCTGTGGGTGTATTTGTGTAGTGTTGGATATGCTGGTGCTAATACCAATATTTGGCACTAGCACCACGCACATTCCCAGTGGACACACATGACCTTTCTGAAGTGCTGTGGGCGTATTTGTGTAGTGTTGGATATGCTGGTGCTAATACCAATATTTGGCACTAGCACCACGCACATTCCCAGTGGACACACATGACCTTTCTGAAGTGCTGTGGGCTTATTTGTGTAGTGTTGGGTATGCTGGAGCTAATACCAATATTTGGCACTAGCACCACGCACATTCCCAGTGGTCACACATGAAGTTTCTTAACTACTGCGGGCGTATTTGTTTAGTGTTGGATATGCTGGTGCTAATACCAATATTTGGCACTAGCACCACGCACATTCCCAGGGGACACACATGACCTTTCTGAAGTGCTGTGGGCGTATTTGTGTGGTGTTGGATATGCTGGTGCTAATACCAATATTTGGCACTAGCACCACGCACATTCCCAGTGGACACACATGAAGTTTCTTAACTACTGTAGGCGTATTTGTGTAGATTTGGATATGCTGGTGCTAATACCAATATTTGGCACTAGCACCATACACATTCCCAGTTGACACACATGACCTTTTTGAATTGTTGTGGGCGTATTTGTGTAGTGTTGGATATGCTGGTGCTAATACCAATATTTGGCACTAGCACCACGCACATTCCCAGTGGACACACATGACCTTTCTAAAGTGCTGTGGGCGTATTTGTGTAGTGTTGGATATGCTAGTGCTAATACTTATATTTGGCACTAGCACCGCGAAAATTCCCAGTGGACACACATGAAGTTTCTGAAGTGCTGTGGGCGTATTTGTGTAGTGTTGGATATGCTGGTGCTAATACCAATATTTGGCACTAGCACCACGCACATTCCCAGTTTACACACATGACCTTTCTGAAGTGCTGTGGGCGTATTTGTGTAGTGTTGGATATGCTGGTGCTAATACCAATATTTGGCACTAGCACCACACACATTCCCAGTGGACACACATGAAGTTTCTTAACTACTGTGGGCTTATTTGTGTAGTGTTGGATATGCTGGTGCTAATACCCATATTTGGCACTAGCACCACGCACATTCCCAGTGGACACACATGACCTTTCTGAAGTGCTGTGGGCGTATTTGTGTAGTGTTGGATATACTGGTGCTAATACCAATATTTGGCACTAGCACCACGCACATTCCCAGTGGACACACATGACCTTTCTGAAGTGCTGTGGGCGTATTTGTGTAGTGTTGGATATACTGGTGCTAATACCAATATTTGGCACTAGCACCAAGCACATTCCCAGTGGACACACATGAAGTTTCTGAAGTGCTGTGGGCGTATTTGTGTAGTGTTGGGTATGCTGGTGCTAATACCAATATTTGGCACTAGCACCACGCACATTCCCAGTACACACACATGACCTTTCTGAAGTGCTGTGGGCGTATTTGTGTAGCGTTGGATATGCTGGTGCTAATACCCATATTTGGCACTAGCACCACGCACATTCCCAGTGGACACACATGAAGTTTTTAACTACTGTGGGCATATTTGTTTAGTGTTGGATATGCTGGTGCTAATACCAATATTAGGCACTAACACCATACACATTCCCAGTGGACACACATGAAGTTTCTTAACTACTGTGGGCGTATTTGTGTAGTGTTGGATATGCTGGTGCTAATAGCAATATTTGGCACTAGCACCACGCACATTCCCAGGGGACACAAATGAAGTTTCTGAAGTACTGTGGGCGTATTTGTGTAGTGTTAGATAATTGCTGGTGCTAATACCGATATTTGGCACTAGCACCACGCACATTCCCAGTGGACACATATGAAGTTTGTTAACTACTGTGGGCGTATTTGTGTAGTGTCGGATAAGCTGGTGCTAATACCAATATTTGGCACTAGCACCACGCACATTCCCAGTGGACACACATGAAGTTTCTCAACTTCTGTGGGCTTATTTGTGTAGTGTTGGATATGCTGGTGCTAATACCAATATTTGGCACTAGCACCACGCACATTCCCAGGGGACACAAATGAAGTTTCTGAAGTGCTGTGGGCGTATTTGTGTAGTGTTGGATATTTGCTGGTGCTAATACCGATATTTGGCACTAGCACCACGCACATTCCCAGTGGACACACATGAAGTTTCTCAACTTCTGTGGGCTTATTTCTGTAGTGTTGGATATGCTGGTGCTAATACCAATATTTGGCACTAGCACCACGCACATTCCCAGTGGACACAAATGAAGTTTCTGAAGTGCTGTGGGCGTATTTGTGTAGTGTTGGATATGCTGGTGCTAATACCAATATTTGGCACTAGCACCACGCACATTCCCAGTACACACACATGACCTTTCTGAAGTGCTGTGGGCGTATGTGTGTAGTGTTGGATATAGTGGTGCTAATACCAATATTTGGCACTAGCACCACGCACATTCCCAGTGGACACACATGAAGTTTCTGAAGTGCTGTGGGCGCATTTGTGTAGTGTTGGATATGCTGGTGCTAATACCAATATTTGGCACTAGCACCACGCAAATTCCCAGTGAACACACATGACCTTTCTGAAGTGCTGTGGGCATATTTGTGTAGTGTTGGATATGCTGATGCTAATACCAATATTTGGCACTAGCACTACGCACATTCCCAGGGGACACAAATGAAGTTTCTGAAGTGCTGTGGGCGTATTTGTGTAGTGTTGGATATGCTGGTGCTAATACCGATATTTGGCACTAGCACCACGCACATTCCTAGTGGACACACATGAAGTTTCTTAACTACTGTGGGCTTATTTGTGTAGTGTTGGATATGCTGGTGCTAATACCAATATTTGGCACTAGCACCACGCACATTCTCAGTGGACACACATGACTTTTCTGAAGTGCTGTGGGCGTATTTGTGTAGTGTTGGATATGCTGGTGCTAATACCCATATTTGGCACTAGCACCACGCACATTCCCAGTGGACACACATGACCTTTCTGAAGTGCTGTGGGCGTATTTGTGTAGTGTTGGATATACTGGTGCTAATACCAATATTTGGCACTAGCACCACGCACATTCCCAGTGGACACACATGACCTTTCTGAAGTGCTGTGGGCGTATTTGTGTAGTGTTGGATATACTGGTGCTAATACCAATATTTGGCACTAGCACCAAGCACATTCCCAGTGGACACACATGAAGTTTCTGAAGTGCTGTGGGCGTATTTGTGTAGTGTTGGATATGCTGGTGCTAATACCAATATTTGGCACTAGCACCACGCACATTCCCAGTACACACACATGACCTTTCTGAAGTGCTGTGGGCGTATTTGTGTAGTGTTGGATATAGTGGTGCTAATACCAATATTTGGCACTAGCACCACGCACATTCCCAGTGGACACACATGAAGTTTCTGAAGTGCTGTGGGCGCATTTGTGTAGTGTTGGATATGCTGGTGCTAATACCAATATTTGGCACTAGCACCACGCAAATTCCCAGTGAACACACATGACCTTTCTGAAGTGCTGTGGGCATATTTGTGTAGTGTTGGATATGCTGATGCTAATACCAATATTTGGCACTAGCACTACGCACATTCCCAGGGGACACAAATGAAGTTTCTGAAGTGCTGTGGGCGTATTTGTGTAGTGTTGGATATGCTGGTGCTAATACCGATATTTGGCACTAGCACCACGCACATTCCTAGTGGACACACATGAAGTTTCTTAACTACTGTGGGCTTATTTGTGTAGTGTTGGATATGCTGGTGCTAATACCAATATTTGGCACTAGCACCACGCACATTCTCAGTGGACACACATGACTTTTCTGAAGTGCTGTGGGCGTATTTGTGTAGTGTTGGATATGCTGGTGCTAATACCCATATTTGGCACTAGCACCACGCACATTCCCAGTGGACACACATGACCTTTCTGAAGTGCTGTGGGCGTATTTGTGTAGTGTTGGATATACTGGTGCTAATACCAATATTTGGCACTAGCACCACGCACATTCCCAGTGGACACACATGACCTTTCTGAAGTGCTGTGGGCGTATTTGTGTAGTGTTGGATATACTGGTGCTAATACCAATATTTGGCACTAGCACCAAGCACATTCCCAGTGGACACACATGAAGTTTCTGAAGTGCTGTGGGCGTATTTGTGTAGTGTTGGATATGCTGGTGCTAATACCAATATTTGGCACTAGCACCACGCACATTCCCAGTACACACACATGACCTTTCTGAAGTGCTGTGGGCGTATTTGTGTAGTGTTGGATATGCTGGTGCTAATACCAATATTTGGCACTAGCACCACGCACATTCCCAGTGGACACACATGAAGTTTTTAACTACTGTGGGCATATTTGTTTAGTGTTGGATATGCTGGTGCTAATACCAATATTTGGCACTAGCACCAAGCACATTCCCAGTGGACACACATGAAGTTTCTGAAGTGCTGTGGGCGTATTTGTGTAGTGTTGGATATGCTGGTGCTAATACCAATATTTGGCACTAGCACCACGCACATTCCCAGTACACACACATGACCTTTCTGAAGTGCTGTGGGCGTATTTGTGTAGTGTTGGATATAGTGGTGCTAATACCAATATTTGGCACTAGCACCACGCACATTCCCAGTGGACACACATGAAGTTTCTGAAGTGCTGTGGGCGCATTTGTGTAGTGTTGGATATGCTGGTGCTAATACCAATATTTGGCACTAGCACCACGCAAATTCCCAGTGAACACACATGACCTTTCTGAAGTGCTGTGGGCATATTTGTGTAGTGTTGGATATGCTGATGCTAATACCAATATTTGGCACTAGCACTACGCACATTCCCAGGGGACACAAATGAAGTTTCTGAAGTGCTGTGGGCGTATTTGTGTAGTGTTGGATATGCTGGTGCTAATACCGATATTTGGCACTAGCACCACGCACATTCCTAGTGGACACACATGAAGTTTCTTAACTACTGTGGGCTTATTTGTGTAGTGTTGGATATGCTGGTGCTAATACCAATATTTGGCACTAGCACCACGCACATTCTCAGTGGACACACATGACTTTTCTGAAGTGCTGTGGGCGTATTTGTGTAGTGTTGGATATGCTGGTGCTAATACCCATATTTGGCACTAGCACCACGCACATTCCCAGTGGACACACATGACCTTTCTGAAGTGCTGTGGGCGTATTTGTGTAGTGTTGGATATACTGGTGCTAATACCAATATTTGGCACTAGCACCACGCACATTCCCAGTGGACACACATGACCTTTCTGAAGTGCTGTGGGCGTATTTGTGTAGTGTTGGATATACTGGTGCTAATACCAATATTTGGCACTAGCACCAAGCACATTCCCAGTGGACACACATGAAGTTTCTGAAGTGCTGTGGGCGTATTTGTGTAGTGTTGGATATGCTGGTGCTAATACCAATATTTGGCACTAGCACCACGCACATTCCCAGTACACACACATGACCTTTCTGAAGTGCTGTGGGCGTATTTGTGTAGTGTTGGATATGCTGGTGCTAATACCAATATTTGGCACTAGCACCACGCACATTCCCAGTGGACACACATGAAGTTTTTAACTACTGTGGGCATATTTGTTTAGTGTTGGATATGCTGGTGCTAATACCAATATTAGGCACTAGCACCATACACATTCCCAGTGGACACACATGAAGTTTCTTAACTACTGTGGGCGTATTTGTGTAGTGTTGGATATGCTGGTGCTAATACCAATATTTGGCACTAGCACCACGCACATTCCCAGGGGACACAAATGAAGTTTCTGAAGTGCTGTGGGCGTATTTGTGTAGTGTTGGATAATTGCTGGTGCTAATACCGATATTTGGCACTAGCACCACGCACATTCCCAGTGGACACACATGAAGTTTCTCAACTTCTGTGGGCTTATTTGTGTAGTGTTGGATATGCTGGTGCTAATACCAATATTTGGCACTAGCACCACGCACATTCCCAGTGGACACACATGACCTTTCTGAAGTGCTGTGGGCGTATTTGTGTAGTGTTGGATATACTGGTGCTAATACCAATATTTGGCACTAGCACCACGCACATTCCCAGTGGACACACATGACCTTTCTGAAGTGCTGTGGGCGTATTTGTGTAGTGTTGGATATACTGGTGCTAATACCAATATTTGGCACTAGCACCAAGCACATTCCCAGTGGACACACATGAAGTTTCTGAAGTGCTGTGGGCGTATTTGTGTAGTGTTGGATATGCTGGTGCTAATACCAATATTTGGCACTAGCACCACGCACATTCCCAGTACACACACATGACCTTTCTGAAGTGCTGTGGGCGTATTTGTGTAGTGTTGGATATGCTGGTGCTAATACCAATATTTGGCACTAGCACCACGCACATTCCCAGTGGACACACATGAAGTTTTTAACTACTGTGGGCATATTTGTTTAGTGTTGGATATGCTGGTGCTAATACCAATATTAGGCACTAGCACCATACACATTCCCAGTGGACACACATGAAGTTTCTTAACTACTGTGGGCGTATTTGTGTAGTGTTGGATATGCTGGTGCTAATACCAATATTTGGCACTAGCACCACGCACATTCCCAGGGGACACAAATGAAGTTTCTGAAGTGCTGTGGGCGTATTTGTGTAGTGTTGGATAATTGCTGGTGCTAATACCGATATTTGGCACTAGCACCACGCACATTCCCAGTGGACACACATGAAGTTTCTCAACTTCTGTGGGCTTATTTGTGTAGTGTTGGATATGCTGGTGCTAATACCAATATTTGGCACTAGCACCACGCACATTCCCAGTGGACACACATGACCTTTCTGAAGTGCTGTGGGCGTATTTGTGTAGTGTTGGATATACTGGTGCTAATACCAATATTTGGCACTAGCACCAAGCACATTCCCAGTGGACACACATGAAGTTTCTTAAGTGCTGTGGGCGTATTTGTGTAGTGTTGGATATGCTGGTGCTAATACCAATATTTGGCACTAGCACCACGCACATTCCCAGTGGACACACATGACCTTTCTGAAGTGCTGTGGGCGTATTTGTGTAGTGTTGGATATGCTGGTGCTAATACCAATATTTGGCACTAGCACCACGCACATTCCTAGTGGACACACATGAAGTTTCTTAACTACTGTGGGCATATTTGTTTAGTGTTGGATATGCTGGTGCTAATACCAATATTTGGCACTAGCACCACGCACATTCCCAGTGGACACACATGACCTTTCTGAAGTGCTGTGGGCGTATTTGTGTAGTGTTGGATATGCTGGTGCTAATACCAATATTTGGCACTAGCACCACGCACATTCCCAGTGGACACACATGAAGTTTCTTAACTACTGTGGGCTTATTTGTGTAGTGTTGGATATGCTGGTGCTAATACCAATATTTGGCACTAGCACCACGCAAATTCCCAGTGAACACACATTACCTTTCTGAAGTGCTGTGGGCATATTTGTGTAGTGTTGGATATGCTGATGCTAATACCAATATTTGGCACTAGCACTACGCACATTCCCAGGGGACACAAATGAAGATTCTGAAGTGCTGTGGGCGTATTTGTGTAGTGTTGGATATACTGGTGCTAATACCAATATTTGGCACTAGCACCACGCACATTCCCAGTGGACACACATGACCTTTCTGAAGTGCTGTGGGCGTATTTGTGTAGTGTTGGATATGCTGGTGCTAATACCAATATTTGGCACTAGTACCACGCACATTCCCAGTGGACACACATGACCTTTCTGAAGTGCTGTGGGCGTATTTGTGTAGTGTTGGATATGCTGGTGCTAATACCAACATTTGGCACTAGCACCACGCACATTCCCAGTGGACACACATGACCTTTCTGAAGTGCTGTGGGCATATTTGTGTAGTGTTGGATATGCTGGTGCTAATACCAATATTTGGCACTAGCACCACGCACATTCCCAGTGGACACACATGAAGTTTCTGAAGTGCTGTGGGCGTATTTGTGTAGTGTTGGATATGCTGGTGCTAATACCAATATTTGGCACTAGCACCACGCACATTCCCAGTGGACACAAATGAAGTTTATGAAGTGCTGTGGGCGTATTTGTGTAGTGTTGGATATACTGGTGCTAATACCAATATTTGGCACTAGCACCACGCACATTCCCAGTGGACACACATGACCTTTCTGAAGTGCTGTGGGCGTATTTGTGTAGTGTTGGATATGCTGGTGCTAATACCAATATTTGGCACTAGTACCACGCACATTCCCAGTGGACACACATGACCTTTCTGAAGTGCTGTGGGCGTATTTGTGTAGTGTTGGATATGCTGGTGCTAATACCAACATTTGGCACTAGCACCACGCACATTCCCAGTGGACACACATGACCTTTCTGAAGTGCTGTGGGCATATTTGTGTAGTGTTGGATATGCTGGTGCTAATACCAATATTTGGCACTAGCACCACGCACATTCCCAGTGGACACACATGAAGTTTCTGAAGTGCTGTGGGCGTATTTGTGTAGTGTTGGATATGCTGGTGCTAATACCAATATTTGGCACTAGCACCACGCACATTCCCAGTGGACACAAATGAAGTTTATGAAGTGCTGTGGGCGTATTTGTGTAGTGTTGGATATGCTGGTGCTAATACCAATATTTGGCACTAGCACCACGCACATTCCCAGTGGACACACATGACCTTTCTGAAGTGCTGTGGGCGTATTTGTGTAGTGTTGGATATGCTGGTGCTAATACCAATATTTGGCACTAGCACCACGCTCATTCCCAGTGGACACACATGAAGTTTCTGAAGTGCTGTGGGCGTATTTGTGTAGTGTTGGATATGCTGGTGCTAATACCAATATTTGGCACTAGCACCACGCACATTCCCAGTGGACACACATGACCTTTTTGAATTGCTGTGGGCGTATTTGTGTAGTGTTGGATATGCTGGTGATAATACCAATATTTGGCACTAGCACCACGCACATTCCCAGTGGACACACATGAAGTTTCTCAACTACTGTGGGCTTATTTGTGTAGTGTTGGATATGCTGGAGCTAATACCCATATTTGGCACTAGCACCACGCACATTCCCAGTGGACACACATGACCTTTCTGAAGTGCTGTGGGCGTATTTGTGTAGTGTTGGATATACTGGTGCTAATACCAATATTTGGCACTAGCACCACGCACATTCCCAGTGGACACAAATGAAGTTTCAGAAGTGCTGTGGGCGTATTTGTGTAGTGTTGGATATGCTGGTGCTAATACCAATATTTGGCACTAGCACCACGCACATTCCCAGTACACACACATGACCTTTCTGAAGTGCTGTGGGCGTATTTGTGTAGTGTTGGATATGCTGGTGCTAATACCAATATTTGGCACTAGCACCACGCACATTCCCAGTGGACACACATGAAGTTTTTAACTACTGTGGGCATATTTGTTTATTGTTGGATATGCTGGTGCTAATACCAATATTTGGCACTAGCACCATACACATTCCCAGTGGACACACATGACCTTTTTGAATTGCTGTGGGCGTATTTGTGTAGTGTTGGATATGCTGGTGCTAATACCAATATTTGGCACTAGCACCACGCACATTCCCAGTGGACACACATGAAGTTTCTTAACTACTGTGGGCGTATTTGTGTAGTGTTGGATATGCTGGTGCTAATACCAATATTTGGCACTAGCACCACGCACATTCCCAGTGGACACACATGACCTTTCTGAAGTGCTGTGGGCGTATTTGTGTAGTGTTGGATATGCTGGTGCTAATACCAATATTTGGCACTAGCACCACGCACATTCCCAGTGGACACAAATGAAGTTTCAGAAGTGCTGTGGGCGTATTTGTGTAGTGTTGGATATGCTGGTGCTAATACCAATATTTGGCACTAGCACCACGCACATTCCCAGTACACACACATGACCTTTCTGAAGTGCTGTGGGCGTATTTGTGTAGTGTTGGATATGCTGGTGCTAATACCAATATTTGGCACTAGCACCACGCACATTCCCAGTGGACACACATGAAGTTTTTAACTACTGTGGGCATATTTGTTTAGTGTTGGATATGCTGGTGCTAATACCAATATTTGGCACTAGCACCATACACATTCCCAGTGGACACACATGACCTTTTTGAATTGCTGTGGGCGTATTTGTGTAGTGTTGGATATGCTGGTGCTAATACCAATATTTGGCACTAGCACCACGCACATTCCCAGTGGACACACATGAAGTTTCTTAACTACTGTGGGCGTATTTGTGTAGTGTTGGATATGCTGGTGCTAATACCAATATTTGGCACTAGCACCACGCACATTCCCAGGGGACACAAATGAAGTTTCTGAAGTGCTGTGGGCGTATTTGTGTAGTGTTGGATATTTGCTGGTGCTAATACCGATATTTGGCACTAGCACCACGCACATTCCCAGTGGTCACACATGAAGATTCTCAACTTCTGTGGGCTTATTTCTGTAGTGTTGGATATGCTGGTGCTAATACCAATATTTGGCACTAGCACCACGCACATTCCCAGTGGACACAAATGAAGTTTCTGAAGTGCTGTGGGCGTATTTGTGTAGTGTTGGATATGCTGGTGCTAATACCAATATTTGGCACTAGCACCACGCACATTCCCAGTACACACACATGACCTTTCTGAAGTGCTGTGGGCGTATTTGTGTAGTGTTGGATATGCTGGTGCTAATACCAATATTTGGCACTAGCACCACGCACATTCCCAGTGGACACACATGAAGTTTGTAACTACTGTGGGCATATTTGTTTAGTGTTGGATATGCTGGTGCTAATACCAATATTTGGCACTAGCACCATACACATTCCCAGTGGACAAACATGACCTTTTTAAATTGCTGTGGGCGTATTTGTGTAGTGTTGGATATGCTGGTGCTAATACCAATATTTGGCACTAGCACCACGCACATTCCCAGTGGACAAACATGAAGTTTCTTAACTACTGTGGGCGTATTTGTGTAGTGTTGGATATGCTGGTGCTAATACCAATATTTGGCACTCGCACCACGCACATTCCCAGGGGACACAAATGAAGTTTCTGAAGTGCTGTGGGCGTATTTGTGTAGTGTTGGATATTTGCTGGTGCTAATACCAATATTTGGAACTATCACCACGCACATTCCCAGTGGACACACATGAAGTTTCTCAACTTCTGTGGGCTTATTTGTGTAGTGTTGGATATGCTGGTGCTAATACCAATATTTGGCACTAGCACCACGCACATTCCCAGTGGACACACATGACCTTTCTGAAGTGCTGTGGGCGTATTTGTGTAGTGTTGGATATACTGGTGCTAATACCAATATTTGGCACTAGCACCAAGCACATTCCCAGTGGACACACATGAAGTTTCTGAAGTGCTGTGGGCGTATTTGTTTAGTGTTGGATATGCTGGTGCAAATACCAATATTTGGCACTAGCACCACGCACATTCCCAGTAGACACACATGACCTTTCTGAAGTGCTGTGGGCGTATTTGTGTAGTGTTGAATATGCTGGTGCTAATACCAATATTTGGCACTAGCACCACGCACATTCCCAGTGGACACACATGAAGTTTCTTAACTACTGTGAGCTTATTTGTTTAGTGTTGGATATGCTGGTGCTAATACCCATATTTGGCACTAGCACCACGCACATTCCCAGTGGACACACATGACCTTTCTGAAGTGCTGTGGGCATATTTGTGTAGTGTTGGATATAGTGGTGCTAATACCAATATTTGGCACTAGCACCACGCACATTCCCAGTGGACACACATGAAGTTTCTTAACTACTGTGGGCGTATTTGTGTAGTGTTGGATATGCTGGTGCTAATACCAATATTTGGCACTAGCACCACGCAAATTCCCAGTGAACACACATGACCTTTCTGAAGTGCTGTGGGCATATTTGTGTAGTGTTGGATATGCTGATGCTAATACCAATATTTGGCACTAGCACTACGCACATTCCCAGGGGACACAAATGAAGTTTCTGAAGTGCTGTGGGCGTATTTGTGTAGTGTTGGATATGCTGGTGCTAATACCGATATTTGGCACTAGCACCACGCACATTCCTAGTGGACACACATGAAGTTTCTTAACTACTGTGGGCTTATTTGTGTAGTGTTGGATATGCTGGTGCTAATACCCATATTTGGCACTAGCACCACGCACATTCCCAGTGGACACACAAGACCTTTCTGAAGTGCTGTGGGCGTATTTGTGTAGTGTTGGATATACTGGTGCTAATACCAATATTTGGCACTAGCACCACGCACATTCCCAGTGGACACACATGAAGTTTCTGAAGTGCTGTGGGCGTATTTGTGTAGTGTTGGACATGCTGGTGCTAATACCAATATTTGGCACTAGCACCACGCACATTCTCAGTGGACACACATGAAGTTTCTTAACTACTGTGGGCTTATTTGTGTAGTGTTGGATATGCTGGTGCTAATACCCATATTTGGCACTAGCACCACGCACATTCCCAGTGGACACACATGACCTTTCTGAAGTGCTGTGGGCGTATTTGTGTAGTGTTGGATATACTGGTGCTAATACCAATATTTGGCACTAGCACCACGCACATTCCCAGTGGACACACATGAAGTTTCTGAAGTGCTGTGGGCGTATTTGTGTAGTGTTGGACATGCTGGTGCTAATACCAATATTTGGCACTAGCACCACGCACATTCTCAGTGGACACACATGACTTTTCTGAAGTGCTGTGGGCGTATTTGTGTAGTGTTGGATATGCTGGTGCTAATACCCATATTTGGCACTAGCACCACGCACATTCCTAGTGGACACACATGAAGTTTCTTAACTACTGTGGGCTTATTTGTGTAGTGTTGGATATGCTGGTGCTAATACCCATATTTGGCACTAGCACCACGCACATTCCCAGTGGACACACATGACCTTTCTTAAGTGCTGTGGGCGTATTTGTGTAGTGTTGGATATACTGGTGCTAATACCCATATTTGGCACTAGCACCACGCACATTCCCAGTGGACACACATGAAGTTTCTGAAGTGCTGTGGGCGTATTTGTGTAGTGTTGGATATGCTGGTGCAAATACCAATATTTGGCACTAGCACCACGCACATTCTCAGTGGACACACATGACTTTTCTGAAGTGCTGTGGGCGTATTTGTGTAGTGTTGGATATGCTGGTGCTAATACCAATATTTGGCACTAGCACCACGCACATTCCCAGTACACACACATGACCTTTCTGAAGTGCTGTGGGCGTATTTGTGTAGTGTTGGATATGCTGGTGCTAATACCAATATTTGGCACTAGCACCACGCACATTCCCAGTGGACACACATGAAGTTTGTAACTACTGTGGGCATATTTGTTTAGTGTTGGATATGCTGGTGCTAATACCAATATTTCGCACTAGCACCATACACATTCCCAGTGGACACACATGACCTTTTTGAATTGCTGTGGGCGTATTTGTGTAGTGTTGGATATGCTGGTGCTAATACCAATATTTGGCACTAGCACCACGCACATTCCCAGTGGACACACATGAAGTTTCTTAACTACTGTGGGCGTATTTGTGTAGTGTTGGATATGCTGGTGCTAATACCCATATTTGGCACTAGCACCACGCACATTCCCAGTGGACACACATGACCTTTCTGAAGTGCTGTGGGCATATTTGTGTAGTTTTGGATATAGTGGTGCTAATACCAATATTTGGCACTAGCACCACGCACATTCCCAGTGGACACACATGAAGTTTCTTAACTACTGTGGGCGTATTTGTGTAGTGTTGGATATGCTGGTGCTAATACCAATATTTGGCACTAGCACCACGCAAATTCCCAGTGAACACACATGACCTTTCTGAAGTGCTGTGGGCATATTTTTGTAGTGTTGGATATGCTGATGCTAATACCAATATTTGGCACTAGCACTACGCACATTCCCAGGGGACACAAATGAAGTTTCTGAAGTGCTGTGGGCGTATTTGTGTAGTGTTGGATATGCTGGTGCTAATACCGATATTTGGCACTAGCACCACGCACATTCCTAGTGGACACACATGAAGTTTCTTAACTACTGTGGGCTTATTTGTGTAGTGTTGGATATGCTGGTGCTAATACCCATATTTGGCACTAGCACCACGCACATTCCCAGTGGACACACATGACCTTTCTGAAGTGCTGTGGGCGTATTTGTGTAGTGTTGGATATACTGGTGCTAATACCAATATTTGGCACTAGCACCACGCACATTCCCAGTGGACACACATGAAGTTTCTGAAGTGCTGTGGGCGTATTTGTGTAGTGTTGGATATGCTGGTGCTAATACCAATATTTGGCACTAGCACCACGCACATTCTCAGTGGACACACATGACTTTTCTGAAGTGCTGTGGGCGTATTTGTGTAGTGTTGGATATGCTGGTGCTAATACCCATATTTGGCACTAGCACCACGCACATTCCTAGTGGACACACATGAAGTTTCTTAACTACTGTGGGCTTATTTGTGTAGTGTTGGATATGCTGGTGCTAATACCCATATTTGGCACTAGCACCACGCACATTCCCAGTGGACACACATGACCTTTCTGAAGTGCTGTGGGCGTATTTGTGTAGTGTTGGATATACTGGTGCTAATACCAATATTTGGCACTAGCACCACGCACATTCCCAGTGGACACACATGAAGTTTCTGAAGTGCTGTGGGCGTATTTGTGTAGTGTTGGATATGCTGGTGCAAATACCAATATTTGGCACTAGCACCACGCACATTCTCAGTGGACACACATGACTTTTCTGAAGTGCTGTGGGCGTATTTGTGTAGTGTTGGATATGCTGGTGCTAATACCAATATTTGGCACTAGCACCACGCACATTCCCAGTGGACACACATGACCTTTCTGAAGTGCTGTGGGCGTATTTGTGTAGTGTTGGATATACTGGTGCTAATACCAATATTTGGCACTAGCACCACGCACATTCCCAGTGGACACACATGACCTTTCTGAAGTGCTGTGGGCGTATTTGTGTAGTGTTGGATATACTGGTGCTAATACCAATATTTGGCACTAGCACCAAGCACATTCCCAGTGGACACACATGAAGTTTCTGAAGTGCTGTGGGCGTATATGTGTAGTGTTGGATATGCTGGTGCTAATACCAATATTTGGCACTAGCACCACGCACATTCCCAGTACACACACATGACCTTTCTGAAGTGCTGTGGGCGTATTTGTGTAGTGTTGGATATGCTGGTGCTAATACCAATATTTGGCACTAGCACCACGCACATTCCCAGTGGACACACATGAAGTTTGTAACTACTGTGGGCATATTTGTTTAGTGTTGGATATGCTGGTGCTAATACCAATATTTGGCACTAGCACCATACACATTCCCAGTGGACACACATGACCTTTTTGAATTGCTGTGGGCGTATTTGTGTAGTGTTGGATATGCTGGTGCTAATACCAATATTTGGCACTAGCACCACGCACATTCCCAGTGGACACACATGAAGTTTCTTAACTACTGTGGGCGTATTTGTGTAGTGTTGGATATGCTGGTGCTAATACCCATATTTGGCACTAGCACCACGCACATTCCCAGTGGACACACATGACCTTTCTGAAGTGCTGTGGGCATATTTGTGTAGTTTTGGATATAGTGGTGCTAATACCAATATTTGGCACTAGCACCACGCACATTCCCAGTGGACACACATGAAGTTTCTTAACTACTGTGGGCGTATTTGTGTAGTGTTGGATATGCTGGTGCTAATACCAATATTTGGCACTAGCACCACGCAAATTCCCAGTGAACACACATGACCTTTCTGAAGTGCTGTGGGCATATTTGTGTAGTGTTGGATATGCTGATGCTAATACCAATATTTGGCACTAGCACTACGCACATTCCCAGGGGACACAAATGAAGTTTCTGAAGTGCTGTGGGCGTATTTGTGTATTGTTGGATATGCTGGTGCTAATACCGATATTTGGCACTAGCACCACGCACATTCCTAGTGGACACACATGAAGTTTCTTAACTACTGTGGGCTTATTTGTGTAGTGTTGGATATGCTGGTGCTAATACCCATATTTGGCACTAGCACCACGCACATTCCCAGTGGACACACATGACCTTTCTGAAGTGCTGTGGGCGTATTTGTGTAGTGTTGGATATACTGGTGCTAATACCAATATTTGGCACTAGCACCACGCACATTCCCAGTGGACACACATGAAGTTTCTGAAGTGCTGTGGGCGTATTTGTGTAGTGTTGGATATGCTGGTGCTAATACCAATATTTGGCACTAGCACCACGCACATTCTCAGTGGACACACATGACTTTTCTGAAGTGCTGTGGGCGTATTTGTGTAGTGTTGGATATGCTGGTGCTAATACCCATATTTGGCACTAGCACCACGCACATTCCCAGTGGACACACATGACCTTTCTGAAGTGCTGTGGGCGTATTTGTGTAGTGTTGGATATACTGGTGCTAATACCAATATTTGGCACTAGCACCACGCACATTCCCAGTGGACACACATGACCTTTCTGAAGTGCTGTGGGCGTATTTGTGTAGTGTTGGATATTCTGGTGCTAATACCAATATTTGGCACTAGCACCAAGCACATTCCCAGTGGACACACATGAAGTTTCTGAAGTGCTGTGGGCGTATTTGTGTAGTGTTGGATATGCTGGTGCTAATACCAATATTTGGCACTAGCACCACGCACATTCCCAGTGGACACACATGACCTTTCTGAAGTGCTGTGGGCGTATTTGTGTAGTGTTGGATATACTGGTGCTAATACCAATATTTGGCACTAGCACCAAGCACATTCCCAGTGGACACACATGAAGTTTCTGAAGTGCTGTGGGCGTATATGTGTAGTGTTGGATATGCTGGTGCTAATACCAATATTTGGCACTAGCACCACGCACATTCCCAGTACACACACATGACCTTTCTGAAGTGCTGTGGGCGTATTTGTGTAGTGTTGGATATGCTGGTGCTAATACCAATATTTGGCACTAGCACCACGCACATTCCCAGTGGACACACATGAAGTTTCTGAAGTGCTGTGGGCGTATTTGTGTAGTGTTGGACATGCTGGTGCTAATACCAATATTTGGCACTAGCACCACGCACATTCTCAGTGGACACACATGACTTTTCTGAAGTGCTGTGGGCGTATTTGTGTAGTGTTGGATATGCTGGTGCTAATACCCATATTTGGCACTAGCACCACGCACATTCCTAGTGGACACACATGAAGTTTCTTAACTACTGTGGGCTTATTTGTGTAGTGTTGGATATGCTGGTGCTAATACCCATATTTGGCACTAGCACCACGCACATTCCCAGTGGACACACATGACCTTTCTGAAGTGCTGTGGGCGTATTTGTGTAGTGTTGGATATACTGGTGCTAATACCAATATTTGGCACTAGCACCACACACATTCCCAGTGGACACACATGAAGTTTCTGAAGTGCTGTGGGCGTATTTGTGTAGTGTTGGATATGCTGGTGCAAATACCAATATTTGGCACTAGCACCACGCACATTCTCAGTGGACACACATGACTTTTCTGAAGTGCTGTGGGCGTATTTGTGTAGTGTTGGATATGCTGGTGCTAATACCCATATTTGGCACTAGCACCACGCACATTCCCAGTGGACACACATGACCTTTCTGAAGTGCTGTGGGCGTATTTGTGTAGTGTTGGATATACTGGTGCTAATACCAATATTTGGCACTAGCACCACGCACATTCCCAGTGGACACACATGACCTTTCTGAAGTGCTGTGGGCGTATTTGTGTAGTGTTGGATATACTGGTGCTAATACCAATATTTGGCACTAGCACCAAGCACATTCCCAGTGGACACACATGAAGTTTCTGAAGTGCTGTGGGCGTATATGTGTAGTGTTGGATATGCTGGTGCTAATACCAATATTTGGCACTAGCACCACGCACATTCCAAGTACACACACATGACCTTTCTGAAGTGCTGTGGGCGTATTTGTGTAGTGTTGGATATGCTGGTGCTAATACCAATATTTGGCACTAGCACCACGCACATTCCCAGTGGACACACATGAAGTTTTTAACTACTGTGGGCATATTTGTTTAGTGTTGGATATGCTGGTGCTAATACCAATATTTGGCACTAGCACAATACACATTCCCAGTGGACACACATGACCTTTTTGAATTGCTGTGGGCGTATTTGTGTAGTGTTGGATATGCTGGTGCTAATACCAATATTTGGCACTAGCACCACGCACATTCCCAGTGGACACACATGAAGTTTCTTAACTACTGTGGGCGTATTTGTGTAGTGTTGGATATGCTGGTGCTAATACCCATATTTGGCACTAGCACCACGCACATTCCCAGTGGACACACATGACCTTTCTGAAGTGCTGTGGACATATTTGTGTAGTGTTGGATATAGTGGTGCTAATACCAATATTTGGCACTAGCACCACGCACATTCCCAGTGGACACACATGAAGTTTCTTAACTACTGTGGGCGTATTTGTGTAGTGTTGGATATGCTGGTGCTAATACCAATATTTGGCACTAGCACCACGCAAATTCCCAGTGAACACACATGACCTTTCTCAAGTGCTGTGGGCATATTTGTGTAGTGTTGGATATGCTGATGCTAATACCAATATTTGGCACTAGCACTACGCACATTCCCAGGGGACACAAATGAAGTTTCTGAAGTGCTGTGGGCGTATTTGTGTAGTGTTGGATATGCTGGTGCTAATACCGATATTTGGCACTAGCACCACGCACATTCCTAGTGGACACACATGAAGTTTCTTAACTACTGTGGGCTTATTTGTGTAGTGTTGGATATGCTGGTGCTAATACCCATATTTGGCACTAGCACCACGCACATTCCCAGTGGACACACATGACCTTTCTGAAGTGCTGTGGGCGTATTTGTGTAGTGTTGGATATGCTGGTGCTAATACCAATATTTGGCACTAGCACCACGCACATTCCCAGTGGACACACATGAAGTTTCTGAAGTGCTGTGGGCGTATTTGTGTAGTGTTGGACATGCTGGTGCTAATACCAATATTTGGCACTAGCACCACGCACATTCTCAGTGGACACACATGACTTTTCTGAAGTGCTGTGGGCGTATTTGTGTAGTGTTGGATATGCTGGTGCTAATACCCATATTTGGCACTAGCACCACGCACATTCCTAGTGGACACACATGAAGTTTCTTAACTACTGTGGGCTTATTTGTGTAGTGTTGGATATGCTGGTGCTAATACCCATATTTGGCACTAGCACCACGCACATTCCCAGTGGACACACATGACCTTTCTGAAGTGCTGTGGGCGTATTTGTGTAGTGTTGGATATACTGGTGCTAATACCAATATTTGGCACTAGCACCACACACATTCCCAGTGGACACACATGAAGTTTCTGAAGTGCTGTGGGCGTATTTGTGTAGTGTTGGATATGCTGGTGCAAATACCAATATTTGGCACTAGCACCACGCACATTCTCAGTGGACACACATGACTTTTCTGAAGTGCTGTGGGCGTATTTGTGTAGTGTTGGATATGCTGGTGCTAATACCCATATTTGGCACTAGCACCACGCACATTCCCAGTGGACACACATGACCTTTCTGAAGTGCTGTGGGCGTATTTGTGTAGTGTTGGATATACTGGTGCTAATACCAATATTTGGCACTAGCACCACGCACATTCCCAGTGGACACACATGACCTTTCTGAAGTGCTGTGGGCGTATTTGTGTAGTGTTGGATATACTGGTGCTAATACCAATATTTGGCACTAGCACCAAGCACATTCCCAGTGGACACACATGAAGTTTCTGAAGTGCTGTGGGCGTATATGTGTAGTGTTGGATATGCTGGTGCTAATACCAATATTTGGCACTAGCACCACGCACATTCCAAGTACACACACATGACCTTTCTGAAGTGCTGTGGGCGTATTTGTGTAGTGTTGGATATGCTGGTGCTAATACCAATATTTGGCACTAGCACCACGCACATTCCCAGTGGACACACATGAAGTTTTTAACTACTGTGGGCATATTTGTTTAGTGTTGGATATGCTGGTGCTAATACCAATATTTGGCACTAGCACAATACACATTCCCAGTGGACACACATGACCTTTTTGAATTGCTGTGGGCGTATTTGTGTAGTGTTGGATATGCTGGTGCTAATACCAATATTTGGCACTAGCACCACGCACATTCCCAGTGGACACACATGAAGTTTCTTAACTACTGTGGGCGTATTTGTGTAGTGTTGGATATGCTGGTGCTAATACCCATATTTGGCACTAGCACCACGCACATTCCCAGTGGACACACATGACCTTTCTGAAGTGCTGTGGACATATTTGTGTAGTGTTGGATATAGTGGTGCTAATACCAATATTTGGCACTAGCACCACGCACATTCCCAGTGGACACACATGAAGTTTCTTAACTACTGTGGGCGTATTTGTGTAGTGTTGGATATGCTGGTGCTAATACCAATATTTGGCACTAGCACCACGCAAATTCCCAGTGAACACACATGACCTTTCTCAAGTGCTGTGGGCATATTTGTGTAGTGTTGGATATGCTGATGCTAATACCAATATTTGGCACTAGCACTACGCACATTCCCAGGGGACACAAATGAAGTTTCTGAAGTGCTGTGGGCGTATTTGTGTAGTGTTGGATATGCTGGTGCTAATACCGATATTTGGCACTAGCACCACGCACATTCCTAGTGGACACACATGAAGTTTCTTAACTACTGTGGGCTTATTTGTGTAGTGTTGGATATGCTGGTGCTAATACCCATATTTGGCACTAGCACCACGCACATTCCCAGTGGACACACATGACCTTTCTGAAGTGCTGTGGGCGTATTTGTGTAGTGTTGGATATACTGGTGCTAATACCAATATTTGGCACTAGCACCACGCACATTCCCAGTGGACACACATGAAGTTTCTGAAGTGCTGTGGGCGTATTTGTGTAGTGTTGGATATGCTGGTGCTAATACCAATATTTGGCACTAGCACCACGCACATTCTCAGTGGACACACATGACTTTTCTGAAGTGCTGTGGGCGTATTTGTGTAGTGTTGGATATGCTGGTGCTAATACCAATATTTGGCACTAGCACCACGCACATTCCCAGTGGACACACATGACCTTTCTGAAGTGCTGTGGGCGTATTTGTGTAGTGTTGGATATACTGGTGCTAATACCAATATTTGGCACTAGCACCACGCACATTCCCAGTGGACACACATGACCTTTCTGAAGTGCTGTGGGCGTATTTGTGTAGTGTTGGATATTCTGGTGCTAATACCAATATTTGGCACTAGCACCAAGCACATTCCCAGTGGACACACATGAAGTTTCTGAAGTGCTGTGGGCGTATATGTGTAGTGTTGGATATGCTGGTGCTAATACCAATATTTGGCACTAGCACCACGCACATTCCCAGTACACACACATGACCTTTCTGAAGTGCTGTGGGCGTATTTGTGTAGTGTTGGATATAGTGGTGCTAATACCAATATTTGGCACTAGCACCACGCACATTCCCAGTGGACACACATGAAGTTTCTTAACTACTGTGGGCGTATTTGTGTAGTGTTGGATATGCTGGTGCTAATACCAATATTTGGCACTAGCACCACGCAAATTCCCAGTGAACACACATGACCTTTCTGAAGTGCTGTGGGCATATTTGTGTAGTGTTGGATATGCTGATGCTAATACCAATATTTGGCACTAGCACTACGCACATTCCCAGGGGACACAAATGAAGTTTCTGAAGTGCTGTGGGCGTATTTGTGTAGTGTTGGATATGCTGGTGCTAATACCGATATTTGGCACTAGCACCACGCACATTCCTAGTGGACACACATGAAGTTTCTTAACTACTGTGGGCTTATTTGTGTAGTGTTGGATATGCTGGTGCTAATACCCATATTTGGCACTAGCACCACGCACATTCCCAGTGGACACACATGACCTTTCTGAAGTGCTGTGGGCGTATTTGTGTAGTGTTGGATATACTGGTGCTAATACCAATATTTGGCACTAGCACCACGCACATTCCCAGTGGACACACATGAAGTTTCTGAAGTGATGTGGGCGTATTTGTGTAGTGTTGGATATTCTGGTGCTAATACCAATATTTGGCACTAGCACCAAGCACATTCCCAGTGGACACACATGAAGTTTCTGAAGTGCTGTGGGCGTATTTGTGTAGTGTTGGATATGCTGGTGCTAATACCAATATTTGGCACTAGCACCACGCACATTCCCAGTACACACACATGACCTTTCTGAAGTGCTGTGGGCGTATTTGTGTAGTGTTGGATATGCTGGTGCTAATACCAATATTTGGCACTAGCACCACGCACATTCCCAGTGGACACACATGACCTTTCTGAAGTGCTGTGGGCGTATTTGTGTAGTGTTGGATATACTGGTGCTAATACCAATATTTGGCACTAGCACCAAGCACATTCCCAGTGGACACACATGAAGTTTCTGAAGTGCTGTGGGCGTATATGTGTAGTGTTGGATATGCTGGTGCTAATACCAATATTTGGCACTAGCACCACGCACATTCCCAGTACACACACATGACCTTTCTGAAGTGCTGTGGGCGTATTTGTGTAGTGTTGGATATAGTGGTGCTAATACCAATATTTGGCACTAGCACCACGCACATTCCCAGTGGACACACATGAAGTTTCTTAACTACTGTGGGCGTATTTGTGTAGTGTTGGATATGCTGGTGCTAATACCAATATTTGGCACTAGCACCACGCAAATTCCCAGTGAACACACATGACCTTTCTGAAGTGCTGTGGGCATATTTGTGTAGTGTTGGATATGCTGATGCTAATACCAATATTTGGCACTAGCACTACGCACATTCCCAGGGGACACAAATGAAGTTTCTGAAGTGCTGTGGGCGTATTTGTGTAGTGTTGGATATGCTGGTGCTAATACCGATATTTGGCACTAGCACCACGCACATTCCTAGTGGACACACATGAAGTTTCTTAACTACTGTGGGCTTATTTGTGTAGTGTTGGATATGCTGGTGCTAATACCCATATTTGGCACTAGCACCACGCACATTCCCAGTGGACACACATGACCTTTCTGAAGTGCTGTGGGCGTATTTGTGTAGTGTTGGATATACTGGTGCTAATACCAATATTTGGCACTAGCACCACGCACATTCCCAGTGGACACACATGAAGTTTCTGAAGTGATGTGGGCGTATTTGTGTAGTGTTGGATATTCTGGTGCTAATACCAATATTTGGCACTAGCACCAAGCACATTCCCAGTGGACACACATGAAGTTTCTGAAGTGCTGTGGGCGTATTTGTGTAGTGTTGGATATGCTGGTGCTAATACCAATATTTGGCACTAGCACCACGCACATTCCCAGTACACACACATGACCTTTCTGAAGTGCTGTGGGCGTATTTGTGTAGTGTTGGATATGCTGGTGCTAATACCAATATTTGGCACTAGCACCACGCACATTCCCAGTGGACACACATGACCTTTCTGAAGTGCTGTGGGCGTATTTGTGTAGTGTTGGATATACTGGTGCTAATACCAATATTTGGCACTAGCACCAAGCACATTCCCAGTGGACACACATGAAGTTTCTGAAGTGCTGTGGGCGTATATGTGTAGTGTTGGATATGCTGGTGCTAATACCAATATTTGGCACTAGCACCACGCACATTCCCAGTACACACACATGACCTTTCTGAAGTGCTGTGGGCGTATTTGTGTAGTGTTGGATATGCTGGTGCTAATACCAATATTTGGCACTAGCACCACGCACATTCCTAGTGGACACACATGAAGTTTCTGAAGTGCTGTGGGCGTATTTGTGTAGTGTTGGACATGCTGGTGCTAATACCAATATTTGGCACTAGCACCACGCACATTCCCAGTGGACACACATGACTTTTCTGAAGTGCTGTGGGCGTATTTGTGTAGTGTTGGATATGCTGGTGCTAATACCCATATTTGGCACTAGCACCACGCACATTCCTAGTGGACACACATGAAGTTTCTTAACTACTGTGGGCTTATTTGTGTAGTGTTGGATATGCTGGTGCTAATACCCATATTTGGCACTAGCACCACGCACATTCCCAGTGGACACACATGACCTTTCTGAAGTGCTGTGGGCGTATTTGTGTAGTGTTGGATATACTGGTGCTAATACCAATATTTGGCACTAGCACCACACACATTCCCGGTGGACACACATGAAGTTTCTGAAGTGCTGTGGGCGTATTTGTGTAGTGTTGGATATGCTGGTGCAAATACCAATATTTGGCACTAGCACCACGCACATTCTCAGTGGACACACATGACTTTTCTGAAGTGCTGTGGGCGTATTTGTGTAGTGTTGGATATGCTGGTGCTAATACCAATATTTGGCACTAGCACCACGCACATTCCCAGTGGACACACATGACCTTTCTGAAGTGCTGTGGGCGTATTTGTGTAGTGTTGGATATACTGGTGCTAATACCAATATTTGGCACTAGCACCACGCACATTCCCAGTGGACACACATGACCTTTCTGAAGTGCTGTGGGCGTATTTGTGTAGTGTTGGATATACTGGTGCTAATACCAATATTTGGCACTAGCACCAAGCACATTCCCAGTGGACACACATGAAGTTTCTGAAGTGCTGTGGGCGTATATGTGTAGTGTTGGATATGCTGGTGCTAATACCAATATTTGGCACTAGCACCACGCACATTCCAAGTACACACACATGACCTTTCTGAAGTGCTGTGGGCGTATTTGTGTAGTGTTGGATATGCTGGTGCTAATACCAATATTTGGCACTAGCACCACGCACATTCCCAGTGGACACACATGAAGTTTTTAACTACTGTGGGCATATTTGTTTAGTGTTGGATATGCTGGTGCAAATACCAATATTAGGCACTAGCACAATACACATTCCCAGTGGACACACATGACCTTTTTGAATTGCTGTGGGCGTATTTGTGTAGTGTTGGATATGCTGGTGCTAATACCAATATTTGGCACTAGCACCACGCACATTCCCAGTGGACACACATGAAGTTTCTTAACTACTGTGGGCGTATTTGTGTAGTGTTGGATATGCTGGTGCTAATACCCATATTTGGCAATAGCACCACGCACATTCCCAGTGGACACACATGACCTTTCTGAAGTGCTGTGGGCATATTTGTGTAGTGTTGGATATAGTGGTGCTAATACCAATATTTCGCACTAGCACCACGCACATTCCCAGTGGACACACATGAAGTTTCTTAACTACTGTGGGCGTATTTGTGTAGTGTTGGATATGCTGGTGCTAATACCAATATTTGGCACTAGCACCACGCAAATTCACAGTGAACACACATGACCTTTCTGAAGTGCTGTGGGCATATTTGTGTAGTGTTGGATATGCTGATGCTAATACCAATATTTGGCACTAGCACTACGCACATTCCCAGGGGACACAAATGAAGTTTCTGAAGTGCTGTGGGCGTATTTGTGTAGTGTTGGATATGCTGGTGCTAATACCGATATTTGGCACTAGCACCACGCACATTCCTAGTGGACACACATGAAGTTTCTTAACTACTGTGGGCTTATTTGTGTAGTGTTGGATATGCTGGTGCTAATACCCATATTTGGCACTAGCACCACGCACATTCCCAGTGGACACACATGACCTTTCTGAAGTGCTTTGGGCGTATTTGTGTAGTGTTGGATATACTGGTGCTAATACCAATATTTGGCACTAGCACCACGCACATTCCCAGTGGACACACATGAAGTTTCTGAAGTGCTGTGGGCGTATTTGTGTAGTGTTGGATATGCTGGTGCTAATACCAATATTTGGCACTAGCACCACGCACATTCTCAGTGGACACACATGACTTTTCTGAAGTGCTGTGGGCGTATTTGTGTAGTGTTGGATATGCTGGTGCTAATACCCATATTTGGCACTAGCACCACGCACATTCCCAGTGGACACACATGACCTTTCTGAAGTGCTGTGGGCGTATTTGTGTAGTGTTGGATATACTGGTGCTAATACCAATATTTGGCACTAGCACCACGCACATTCCCAGTGGACACACATGACCTTTCTGAAGTGCTGTGGGCGTATTTGTGTAGTGTTGGATATTCTGGTGCTAATACCAATATTTGGCACTAGCACCAAGCACATTCCCAGTGGACACACATGAAGTTTCTGAAGTGCTGTGGGCGTATTTGTGTAGTGTTAGATATGCTGGTGCTAATACCAATATTTGGCACTAACACCACACACATTCCCAGTGGACACACATGACCTTTCTGAAGTGCTGTGGGCGTATTTGTGTAGTGTTGGATATACTGGTGCTAATACCAATATTTGGCACTAGCACCAAGCACATTCCCAGTGGACACACATGAAGTTTCTGAAGTGCTGTGGGCGTATATGTGTAGTGTTGGATATGCTGGTGCTAATACCAATATTTGGCACTAGCCCCACGCACATTCCCAGTACACACACATGACCTTTCTGAAGTGCTGTGGGCGTATTTGTGTAGTGTTGGATATAGTGGTGCTAATACCAATATTTGGCACTAGCACCACGCACATTCCCAGTGGACACACATGAAGTTTCTTAACTACTGTGGGCGTATTTGTGTAGTGTTGGATATGCTGGTGCTAATACCAATATTTGGCACTAGCACCACGCAAATTCCCAGTGAACACACATGACCTTTCTGAAGTGCTGTGGGCATATTTGTGTAGTGTTGGATATGCTGATGCTAATACCAATATTTGGCACTAGCACTACGCACATTCCCAGGGGACACAAATGAAGTTTCTGAAGTGCTGTGGGCGTATTTGTGTAGTGTTGGATATGCTGGTGCTAATACCGATATTTGGCACTAGCACCACGCACATTCCTAGTGGACACACATGAAGTTTCTTAACTACTGTGGGCTTATTTGTGTAGTGTTGGATATGCTGGTGCTAATACCCATATTTGGCACTAGCACCACGCACATTCCCAGTGGACACACATGACCTTTCTGAAGTGCTGTGGGCGTATTTGTGTAGTGTTGGATATACTGGTGCTAATACCAATATTTGGCACTAGCACCACGCACATTCCCAGTGGACACACATGAAGTTTCTGAAGTGCTGTGGGCGTATTTGTGTAGTGTTGGATATTCTGGTGCTAATACCAATATTTGGCACTAGCACCAAGCACATTCCCAGTGGACACACATGAAGTTTCTGAAGTGCTGTGGGCGTATTTGTGTAGTGTTGGATATGCTGGTGCTAATACCAATATTTGGCACTAGCACCACGCACATTCCCAGTACACACACATGACCTTTCTGAAGTGCTGTGGGCGTATTTGTGTAGTGTTGGATATGCTGGTGCTAATACCAATATTTGGCACTAGCACCACGCACATTCCCAGTGGACACACATGAAGTTTTTAACTACTGTGGGCATATTTGTTTAGTGTTGGATATGCTGGTGCTAATACCAATATTAGGCACTAGCACCATACACATTCCCAGTGGACACACATGAAGTTTCTTAACTACTGTGGGCGTATTTGTGTAGTGTTGGATATGCTGGTGCTAATACCAATATTTGGCACTAGCACCACGCACATTCCCAGGGGACACAAATGAAGTTTCTGAAGTGCTGTGGGCGTATTTGTGTAGTGTTGGATAATTGCTGGTGCTAATACCGATATTTGGCACTAGCACCACGCACATTCCCAGTGGACACACATGAAGTTTCTCATTTTCTGTGGGCATATTTGTGTAGTGTTGGATATGCTGGTGCTAATACCAATATTTGGCACTAGCACCACGCACATTCCCAGTGGACACACATGACCTTTCTGAAGTGCTGTGGGCGTATTTGTGTAGTATTGGATATAGTGGTGCTAATACCAATATTTGGCACTAGCACCAAGCACATTCCCAGTGGACACACATGAAGTTTCTTAAGTGCTGTGGGCGTATTTGTGTAGTGTTGGATATGCTGGTGCTAATACCAATATTTGGCACTAGCACCACGCACATTCCCAGTGGACACACATGACCTTTCTGAAGTGCTGTGGGCGTATTTGTGTAGTGTTGGATATACTGGTGCTAATACCAATATTTGGCACTAGCACCAAGCACATTCCCAGTGGACACACATGAAGTTTCTGAAGTGCTGTGGGCGTATATGTGTAGTGTTGGATATGCTGCTGCTAATACCAATATTTGGCACTAGCACCACGCACATTCCCAGTACACACACATGACCTTTCTGAAGTGCTGTGGGCGTATTTGTGTAGTGTTGGATATAGTGGTGCTAATACCAATATTTGGCACTAGCACCACGCACATTCCCAGTGGACACACATGAAGTTTCTTAACTACTGTGGGCGTATTTGTGTAGTGTTGGATATGCTGGTGCTAATACCAATATTTGGCACTAGCACCACGCAAATTCCCAGTGAACACACATGACCTTTCTGAAGTGCTGTGGGCATATTTGTGTAGTGTTGGATATGCTGATGCTAATACCAATATTTGGCACTAGCACTACGCACATTCCCAGGGGACACAAATGAAGTTTCTGAAGTGCTGTGGGCGTATTTGTGTAGTGTTGGATATGCTGGTGCTAATACCGATATTTGGCACTAGCACCACGCACATTCCTAGTGGACACACATGAAGTTTCTTAACTACTGTGGGCTTATTTGTGTAGTGTTGGATATGCTGGTGCTAATACCCATATTTGGCACTAGCACCACGCACATTCCCAGTGGACACACATGACCTTTCTGAAGTGCTGTGGGCGTATTTGTGTAGTGTTGGATATACTGGTGCTAATACCAATATTTGGCACTAGCACCACGCACATTCCCAGTGGACACACATGAAGTTTCTGAAGTGCTGTGGGCGTATTTGTGTAGTGTTGGATATTCTGGTGCTAATACCAATATTTGGCACTAGCACCAAGCACATTCCCAGTGGACACACATGAAGTTTCTGAAGTGCTGTGGGCGTATTTGTGTAGTGTTGGATATGCTGGTGCTAATACCAATATTTGGCACTAGCACCACGCACATTCCCAGTACACACACATGACCTTTCTGAAGTGCTGTGGGCGTATTTGTGTAGTGTTGGATATGCTGGTGCTAATACCAATATTTGGCACTAGCACCACGCACATTCCCAGTGGACACACATGAAGTTTTTAACTACTGTGGGCATATTTGTTTAGTGTTGGATATGCTGGTGCTAATACCAATATTAGGCACTAGCACCATACACATTCCCAGTGGACACACATGAAGTTTCTTAACTACTGTGGGCGTATTTGTGTAGTGTTGGATATGCTGGTGCTAATACCAATATTTGGCACTAGCACCACGCACATTCCCAGGGGACACAAATGAAGTTTCTGAAGTGCTGTGGGCGTATTTGTGTAGTGTTGGATAATTGCTGGTGCTAATACCGATATTTGGCACTAGCACCACGCACATTCCCAGTGGACACACATGAAGTTTCTCATTTTCTGTGGGCATATTTGTGTAGTGTTGGATATGCTGGTGCTAATACCAATATTTGGCACTAGCACCACGCACATTCCCAGTGGACACACATGACCTTTCTGAAGTGCTGTGGGCGTATTTGTGTAGTGTTGGATATAGTGGTGCTAATACCAATATTTGGCACTAGCACCAAGCACATTCCCAGTGGACACACATGAAGTTTCTTAAGTGCTGTGGGCGTATTTGTGTAGTGTTGGATATGCTGGTGCTAATACCAATATTTGGCACTAGCACCACGCACATTCCCAGTGGACACACATGACCTTTCTGAAGTGCTGTGGGCGTATTTGTGTAGTGTTGGATATGCTGGTGCTAATACCAATATTTGGCACTAGCACCACGCACATTCCTAGTGGACACACATGAAGTTTCTTAACTACTGTGGGCATATTTGTTTAGTGTTGGATATGCTGGTGCTAATACCAATATTTGGCACTAGCACCACGCACATTCCCAGTGGACACACATGACCTTTCTGAAGTGCTGTGGGCGTATTTGTGTAGTGTTGGATATGCTGGTGCTAATACCAATATTTGGCACTAGCACCACGCACATTCCCAGTGGACACACATGAAGTTTCTTAACTACTGTGGGCTTATTTGTGTAGTGTTGGATATGCTGGTGCTAATACCAATATTTGGCACTAGCACCACGCAAATTCCCAGTGAACACACATTACCTTTCTGAAGTGCTGTGGGCATATTTGTGTAGTGTTGGATATGCTGATGCTAATACCAATATTTGGCACTAGCACTACGCACATTCCCAGGGGACACAAATGAAGTTTCTGAAGTGCTGTGGGCGTATTTGTGTAGTGTTGGATATGCTGGTGCTAATACCCATATTTGGCACTAGCACCACGCACATTCCCAGTGGACACACATGACCTTTCTGAAGTGCTGTGGGCGTATTTGTGTAGTGTTGGATATAGTGGTGCTAATACCAATATTTGGCACTAGCACCACGCACATTCCCAGTGGACACACATGAAGTTTCTGAAGTGCTGTGGGCGTATTTGTGTAGTGTTGGATATGCTGGTGCTAATACCAATATTTGGCACTAGCACCACGCACATTCTCAGTGGACACACATGACTTTTCTGAAGTGCTGTGGGCGTATTTGTGTAGTGTTGGATATGCTGGTGCCAATACCCATATTTGGCACTAGCACCACGCACATTCCCAGTGGACACACATGACCTTTCTGAAGTGCTGTGGGCATATTTGTGTAGTGTTGGATATGCTGATGCTAATACCAATATTTGGCACTAGCACCACGCACATTCCCAGTGGACACACATGACCTTTCTGAAGTGCTGTGGGCGTATTTGTGTAGTGTTGGATATACTGGTGCTAATA
Organism: Halisarca cf. caerulea; assembly: GCA_963170055.1. Classification (NCBI taxonomy): domain Eukaryota; kingdom Metazoa; phylum Porifera; class Demospongiae; order Chondrillida; family Halisarcidae; genus Halisarca; species Halisarca cf. caerulea. The sequence continues at coordinate 143,854 of CAUJGJ010000200.1, read as the reverse complement.
CCAATATTTGGCACTAGCACCACGCACATTCCCAGTGGACACACATGAAGTTTCTGAAGTGCTGTGGGCGTATTTGTGTAGTGTTGGATATGCTGGTGCTAATACCAATATTTGGCACTAGCACCACGCACATTCTCAGTGGACACATATGACTTTTCTGAAGTGCTGTGGGCGTAATTGTGTAGTGTTAGATATGCTGGTGCTAATACCCATATTTGGCACTAGCACCACGCACATTCCCAGTGGACACACATGACCTTTCTGAAGTGCTGTGGGCGTATTTGTGTAGTGTTGGATATACTGGTGCTAATACCAATATTTGGCACTAGCACCACGCACATTCCCAGTGGACACACATGACCTTTCTGAAGTGCTGTGGGCGTATTTGTGTAGTGTTGGATATTCTGGTGCTAATACCAATATTTTGCACTAGCACCAAGCACATTCCCAGTGGACACACATGAAGTTTCTGAAGTGCTGTGGGCGTATTTGTGTAGTGTTGGATATGCTGGTGCTAATACCAATATTTGGCACTAGCACCACGCACATTCCCAGTACACACACATGACCTTTCTGATGTGCTGTGGGCGTATTTGTGTAGTGTTGGATATGCTGGTGCTAATACCAATATTTGGCACTAGCACCACGCACATTCCCAGTGGACACACATGAAGTTTTTAACTACTGTGGGCATATTTGTTTAGTGTTGGATATGCTGGTGCTAATACCAATATTAGGCACTAGCACCATACACATTCCCAGTGGACACACATGTAGTTTCTTAACTACTGTGGGCGTATTTGTGTAGTGTTGGATATGCTGGTGCTAATACCAATATTTGGCACTAGCACCACGCACATTCCCAGTGGACACACATGACCTTTCTAAAGTGCTGTGGGCGTATTTGTGTAGTGTTGGATAATTGCTGGTGCTAATACCAATATTTGGCACTAGCACCACGCACATTCCCAGTGGACACACATGACCTTTCTGAAGTGATGTGGGCGTATTTGTGTAGTGTTGGATATACTGGTGCTAATACCAATATTTGGCACTAGCACCACGCACATTCCCAGTGGACACACATGAAGTTTCTGAAGTGCTGTGGGCGTATTTGTGTAGTGTTGGATATGCTGGTGCTAATACCAATATTTGGCACTAGCACCACGCACATTCTCAGTGGACACATATGACTTTTCTGAAGTGCTGTGGGCGTATTTGTGTAGTGTTAGATATGCTGGTGCTAATACCCATATTTGGCACTAGCACCACGCACATTCCCAGTGGACACACATGACCTTTCTGAAGTGCTGTGGGCGTATTTGTGTAGTGTTGGATATACTGGTGCTAATACCAATATTTGGCACTAGCACCACGCACATTCCCAGTGGACACACATGACCTTTCTGAAGTGCTGTGGGCGTATTTGTGTAGTGTTGGATATTCTGGTGCTAATACCAATATTTGGCACTAGCACCAAGCACATTCCCAGTGGACACACATGAAGTTTCTGAAGTGCTGTGGGCGTATTTGTGTAGTGTTGGATATGCTGGTGCTAATACCAATATTTGGCACTAGCACCACGCACATTCCCAGTACACACACATGACCTTTCTGATGTGCTGTGGGCGTATTTGTGTAGTGTTGGATATGCTGGTGCTAATACCAATATTTGGCACTAGCACCACGCACATTCCCAGTGGACACACATGAAGTTTTTAACTACTGTGGGCATATTTGTTTAGTGTTGGATATGCTGGTGCTAATACCAATATTAGGCACTAGCACCATACACATTCCCAGTGGACACACATGTAGTTTCTTAACTACTGTGGGCGTATTTGTGTAGTGTTAGATATGCTGGTGCTAATACCAATATTTGGCACTAGCACCACGCACATTCCCAGTGGACACACATGACCTTTCTAAAGTGCTGTGGGCGTATTTGTGTAGTGTTGGATAATTGCTGGTGCTAATACCAATATTTGGCACTAGCACCACGCACATTCCCAGTGGACACACATGACCTTTCTGAAGTGCTGTGGGCGTATTTGTGTAGTGTTGGATATACTGGTGCTAATACCAATATTTGGCACTAGCACCAAGCACATTCCCAGTGGACACACATGAAGTTTCTTAAGTGCTGTGGGCGTATTTGTGTAGTGTTGGATATGCTGGTGCTAATACCAATATTTGGCACTAGCACCACGCACATTCCCAGTGGACACACATGACCTTTCTGAAGTGCTGTGGGCGTATTTGTGTAGTGTTGGATATGCTGGTGCTAATACCAATATTTGGCACTAGCACCACGCACATTCCTAGTGGACACACATGAAGTTTCTTAACTACTGTGGGCATATTTGTTTAGTGTTGGATATGCTGGTGCTAATACCAATATTTGGCACTAGCACCACGCACATTCCCAGTGGACACACATGACCTTTCTGAAGTGCTGTGGGCGTATTTGTGTAGTGTTGGATATGCTGGTGCTAATACCAATATTTGGCACTAGCACCACGCACATTCCCAGTGGACACACATGAAGTTTCTTAACTACTGTGGGCATATTTGTGTAGTGTTGGATATGCTGGTGCTAATACCAATATTTGGCACTAGCACCACGCAAATTCCCAGTGAACACACATTACCTTTCTGAAGTGCTGTGGGCATATTTGTGTAGTGTTGGATATGCTGATGCTAATACCAATATTTGGCACTAGCACTACGCACATTCCCAGGGGACACAAATGAAGTTTCTGAAGTGCTGTGGGCGTATTTGTGTAGTGTTGGATATGCTGGTGCTAATACCCATATTTGGCACTAGCACCACGCACATTCCCAGTGGACACACATGACCTTTCTGAAGTGCTGTGGGCGTATTTGTGTAGTGTTGGATATAGTGGTGCTAATACCAATATTTGGCACTAGCACCACGCACATTCCCAGTGGACACACATGAAGTTTCTGAAGTGCTGTGGGCGTATTTGTGTAGTGTTGGATATGCTGGTGCTAATACCAATATTTGGCACTAGCACCACGCACATTCTCAGTGGACACACATGACTTTTCTGAAGTGCTGTGGGCGTATTTGTGTAGTGTTGGATATGCTGGTGCCAATACCCATATTTGGCACTAGCACCACGCACATTCCCAGTGGACACACATGACCTTTCTGAAGTGCTGTGGGCGTATTTGTGTAGTGTTGGATATTCTGGTGCTAATACCAATATTTGGCACTAGCACCACGCACATTCCCAGTGGACACACACGAAGTTTCTTAACTACTGTGGGCGTATTTGTGTAATGTTGAATATGCTGGTGCTAATACCATTATTTGGCACTAGCACCGCGTACAATCTCAGTGTGCACACATGACTTTTCTGAAGTGCTGTGAGCGCATTTGTGTAGTGTTGGATATGCTGGTGCTAATACCAATATTTGGCACTAGCACCACACACATTCCCAGTGGACACACATGAAGTTTCATAACTACTGTGGGCGTATTTGTGTAATGTTGGATATGGTGGTGCTAATGCCAATATTTAGCACTAGCATCACGCACATTCCCAGTGGACACACATGAAGTTTCTGAAGTGCTGTGGGCGTATTTGTGTAGTGTTGGATATGCTGGTGCTAATACCAATATTTGGCACTAGCACCACGCACATTCCCAGTACACACACATGACCTTTCTGAAGTGCTGTGGGCGTATTTGTGTAGTGTTGGATATGCTGGTGCTAATACCCATATTTGGCACTAGCACCACGCACATTCCCAGTGGACACACATGAAGTTTCTGAAGTGCTGTGGGCGTATTTGTGTAGTGTTGGATATGCTGGTGCTAATACCAATATTTGGCACTAGCACCACGCACATTCCCAGTGGACACACATGAAGTTTCTGAAGTGCTGTGGGCGTATTTGTGCAGTGTTGGATATGCTGGTGCTAATACCAATATTTGGCACTAGCACCACGCACATTCCCAGTGGACACACATGAAGTTTCTGAAGTGCTGTGGGTGTATTTGTGTAGTGTTGGATATGCTGGTGCTAATACCAATATTAGGCACTAGCACCACGCACATTCCCAGTAGACACACATGAAGTTTCTGAAGTGCTGTGGGTGTATTTGTGTAGTGTTGGATATGCTGGTGCTAATACCAATATTAGGCACTAGCACCACGCACATTCCCAGTAGACACACATGAAGTTTCTGAAGTGCTGTGGGCGTATTTGTGTAGTGTTGGATATGCTGGTGCTAATACCAATATTTGGCACTAGCACCACGCACATTCCCAGTGGACACACATGAAGTTACTGAAGTGCTGTGGGCGTATTTGTGCTGTGTTGGATATGCTGGTGCTAATACCAATATTTGGAACTAGCAACACGCACATTCCTAGTGGACACACATGAAATTTCATAAGTACTGTGGGCGTATTTGTTTAGTGTGGGATATGCTTGTGCTAATACCAATATTTAGCACTTGCACTACCCAAACCCCCAGTGGACACAGATAAAGTTTTTGTATTGCTGTGAGTGCATTTGTGTAGTGTTGGATATGCTGGTGCTAATACCAATATTTGGCACTAGCACCATGCGTATTCCAAGTGGACACACTTGACGTTCCTGAAGTGCTGTGGGCGTATTTGTGAAGTGTTGGATATGCTGGTGCTAACACCAATATTTGGAACTATAACCACGCATATTCCCAGTGGACACACATGAATTTTCTGAAGTGCTGCGGGCGTATGTGTGTAGTGTTGGATATGCTGGTGTTAATACCAATCTTAAGCACTAGCACCACGCACATTCCCAGTGGACACACATTAAGTTTCTAAGAAGATCTGTGGGCGTATTTGTGTAGTTTTGGATATACTGGTGCTAATACCAATATTTGGCACTAGCACCACGCACATTCCCAGTGGACACACATGAAGTTTCTGAAAAGCTTTGAGCGTATTTGTGTAGTGTTGGATATGCTGGTGCTAATAAAATTATTTGGTAATAGCACCATGCACATTCTCAATTTACACACATGAAGTGTCTGAAGTGATGTAGGCGTTTTTGTGCAGTGTGGAATATACTGGGGCTAAAACCAATATTTGGCACTAGAACCACGCACATTCCCAGTGGACATACATAAAGTTTATTAAGTGCTGAAGGCGTATTTGTGTAGTGTTGGATATGCTGGTGCTAATACCAATATTTGGCACTAGCACCACGCACATTCCCAGTGGACAAACATGAAGTTTCTGAAGTGCTGTGGGCGTATTTGTGCAGTGTTGGATATGCTGGTGCTAATACCAATATTTGGCACTAGCACCACGCACATTCCTAGTAGATACACATGAAATTTCATAAGTACTGTGGGCGTATTTGTTTAGTGTTGGATATGCTTGTGCTAATACCAATATTTAGCACTTGCACCACCCAAATTCCCAGTGGACACACATGAAGTTTTTGAATTGCTGTGAGTGCATTTGTGTAGTGTTGGATATGCTGGTGCAAATACCAATATTTGGAACTAGCACCACGCATATTCCCGGTGGACACATTTGATGTTCCTGAAGTGCTGTGGGCGTATTTGTGAAGTGTTGGATATGCTGGTGCTAATACCAAAATTTGGAACTAACACCACGCATATTCCCAGTGGACACACATGAAGTTTTGTGAAGTTCTGCAGGCGTATGTGTGTAGTGTTGGATATGCTGGTGTTAATACCAATCTTAAGTACTAGCACCACGCACATTCCCAGTGGACACACATTAAGTTTCTAAGAAGATCTGTGGGCGTATTTGTGTAGTTTTGTATATGCTGGTGCTAATACAAATATTTGGCACTAGCACCACACACATTCCCAGTGGACACACATTAAGTTTCTAAGAAGTTCTGTGGGCGTATTTGTGTAGTGTTGGATATGCTGGTGCTAATACCAATATTTGGCACTAGCACCACCCAAATTCCCAGTGGACACACATGAAGTTTTTGAATTGCTGTGAGTGCATTTTGTAGTGTTGGATATGCTGGTGCTAATACCAATATTTGGAACTAGCACCACGCATATTCCCAGTGGACACACATGAAGTTCCTGAAGTGCTGTGGGCGTAATTGTGTAGTGTTGGATATGCTGGTGCTAATACCAATATTTAGAACTAACAAAACGCATAATCCCAGTGGACACACAGGAAGTTTCATAAGTACAGTGGACCCTCGCATATCCGAACTTCAGTTATCCGGAGGCTGGGTTTATCCGGTTGGCTGTTTAGTATGTAAATCTCCATTTTTAATTTTATTCAACCTCATTAGAAAATGGCGGTTTGTCCTTCAGTGAAAAGAAAACGTGTTGTTTTGTCATTCGAAAACAAGTTGGATATTCTAGAACGGTTGTCTAAAGGAGAATCACAGGCTAAATTAGCTAGCGAATATGGAGTCGGGAAGTCTACGGTTGGTGATATAAAGAAGAACGAAGAAAAAATTCGATGCTTCGTGTCTACAATGGACGAGGTATCGATGAGCAAGAATTCCCGGAAGGTAATGCGCCAAGCTGAGGATAACAATCTAGATGAAGCTGTTTACCTTTGGTTCGTCCAGCAAGGAAGTTTAGGAGCTCCAGTAAGTGGCCCGGTTTTATGCGCTAAAGCTATACAGTTGTATGATAAGCTCCACGAAGGTGAGACAGTGCCTCCATTCCAAGCAAGTAAAGGTTGGCTGTGGAGATTCTGTAACCGTCATGGTATGAGACAGCTAACTGTACAAGGAGAAAAGCTCTCTTCTGATACCACTGCTCCTGAACCATTTAAAGAAAAATTACAACTGCTTATGGAACAGGAATCTCTTAGCTTGCAGCAAATTTACAACTGTGACGAAACTGGGTTGTTTTACAGAATGCTACCAAATAAGACAATTGCAGCTAGGTCAGAGAGGGAAGCACCTGGATTCAAACGGCAAAAGGACAGGGTAACAATTTTGGCATGCTCCAATGCTACTGGGTCACACAAACTCCCACTCATGCTTGTTGGTAAAGCTGCAAATCCACGCTGTTTCAAGAATGTGAATAAAGCAGCCTTACCAGTTTCTTACTATTCACAGAGAAATGCATGGGTTGATGCGCATATATTCGGTGATTGGTTCCATCAACACTTTGTGCCATCCGTAACAAGGTATTTAAGAGATGCAGGCCTACCTGTAAAAGGACTACTCTTGATGGATAATGCACCTGCTCATCCAGAAGCAAGTGGCCTAGTAAGCCAAGATGGAAATATCAAAGCAATGTTTCTGCCACCTAACACAACTGCTCTCATACAGCCGATGGATCAAGGAGTGTTGGAGGGAATAAAGAGGAGATACAGAAAAGCCATGCTACAAAAGTTACTGCTTGAGGATCAGGAAGGAAGATCAATTATTGAATCTCTGAAAAAAATTGACGTCAAGAGTGTTGCTTACATGTCAGCAGCAGCTTGGGATGACACACCTGCTTCTGCAATTGCTAATTCATGGCACAAACTCCTGATTAGCAGTGTCCACAATGAAATACCATCACCTAATGACCAAACTGGTGATCATTCCACATGTGAAACACTCGTCAGTCAACTTGATAGCGATCTCTCACATGAAGACATTGATAGCTGGCTACATGAAGATACAGACGATCCTGGATATCAGTTGCTCTCAGATGATGACATTATTCATCAAATCACGGACCAACCTGATGTTTCCGCTGATGATGATGCTGATGATGATGAGGAACCTGATATGCAACAGAAGATTCCAACTAATGGAGAGGTTGCAGATATGCTGGACAAATGCTTACTCTGGTATGAGCAACAAGAAGAAAGTACATCATCGTCGCTGCTCCTTTTCAAGAGTATAAGAGATTTAGCTGCTGCAAAGCGTTACAGTAACTTAAAGCAAAAATCACTATATTCGTATTTTTCTAAATCATAAATGTGTAACTACATACGTACATATTAGTACTTACCAAGTTGTTGAATGCGCACATATTAATCACTGTACTTTTGTACGTATACTTTTAATTAGCAGTATTCTATTGTACATACGTACATGTCTTGTTATGATTACAGTTTGGTTGTTTCACTTATCCGGCTGTTTCACTTATCCGGCCTTAGCTCGGTCCCATTGAGGCCGGATAAGTGAGGGTCCACTGTACTGTGGGCGTATGTGTGTAGTGTTGGAGATGCTGGTGCAAATACCAATGTTAAGCAATAGCACCACGCACATTCTCAGTGGACACACATGAAGTTTCATATGTTCTGTGGGTGTAATTGTGTAGTGCTGGATTTGCCGGTGCTAATACCAATATTTGGCACTAGCACCACACACATTCTCAGTGGACACACATGAAGTTTCATAAGTTCTGTGGGTGTAATTGTGCATTGTTGGATATGCTTGTGCTTATACAAATATTTGGCACTAGCACCACCCACATTCCCAGTGGACACACATGAAATATTTAATTGCTGTGAGTGCATTTGTGTAGTGTTGGATATGCTGGTACTAATACCAATATTTGGCACTAACACCATGCACATTCCCAGTGGACACACATGAAGTTTTTGAACTGCTGTGAGCGTATTTGTGTAGTGTTGGATATGCTGGTCTTAAGACCTATATTTGGTACTAAAACCACGCACATTCCCAGTGGAAACACATGAAGTTACTGAAGTGCTGTGGGCGTATTTGTGCAGTGTTGGATATGCTGGTGCTAATAACAATATTTAGTACTAGCACTAGCTCATTCCCAGTGGACACACAAGAAGTTTCTGAAGTACTGTGAGCGTATTTGTGTAGTGTTGGATAAGCTGGTGCTAATACCAAAATTTGGAACTAGCACAACACACATTCCCAGTGGACACACATGAAGTTTACGAAGTGCTGTGAGCGTATTTGAGTAGTGTCGGATATGCTGGTGCTAATACCAATATTTGGTAATAGCACCACGCACATTCCCAATTGACACACATGAAGTTTCTGAAGTGCTGTGAGCTTATTTTTGTAGTGTTGGATATGCTGGTGCTAATATCAATATTTAGCACTAGCACCACGCACATTTCTTGTAGACACACATGAAATTTCATAAGTACTGTGGGCGTATTCGTGTAGTGTTGGATATGCTGGTGCTAATACCAATATTTGGCTCTAGCACCATGCACATTCCTAGTGGACACATATGAAGTTTTTTAAGTGTTGTGAGCATATTTGTTTAGTGTTGGATATGCTGGTGCTAATACCAATATTTGGCACTAGCACCAAGCACATTCCCACTGGACAATTTCCGACGACTGGAGAATGCTTCCCGCAACCAAAGAAACTCTTCCTGTTGTCAATTTTCAATTTCCCATGCCACCACATAGTTTCTTGCATGAAAGGGAACACTGCCTGAGGTGAAAATTTTAATTTCCCACGCCACCAGATTGCTCCCCACATCAAATGGAACACTTCCTTGGTGAAAATTTGATTTTCGAATTACTCCACATGGCTTACCACATCAAAGAAAACACTTCCTTGTTGAAAATTTCAAATTGCCACGACTCTAGATGGCTTCCCGCTTCAAAGGGAACACTTCCTTAAATAAAAATTTCAATTTACCACGGCTCCAGATGGTTTCCCGCATCAAAAGGAACACTTCCTGTGGTGAAAATTTCTATTTCAAAGTACAGCTCGTTGCCATTTAAGTACAGCTCATTACTATACTGGTACAGCTGATTGCTGTACCAGTACAGCTCATTGCTATACCGGTACAATTATATGACTCTAAAAATGAATACTTCCTGTGGTTAAGTTTCCATTTCAAACACCAAACATGGCTTTAAGCGTAAAAGGGAAAACTTCCCGTGGAAAAAATAACAATTTCCCACGGCTCCACATGGTTGAATGCATCAAAGGGAACACTTCCTGTGTTGAAAATTTTAAATAACTCAAAACTCCACATGGCTTCTCACATCAAAGGGAACACTTCCTGTTGTGAAAATTGAAATTTTTACCGAAAATATTGCAAATAGCATTAAAGGGAACACTTCTTGGGTTGAAAATTCAATTTCCCACGCCTCCACATAACTCTCAGGATCAAAAGGAAAACTAGCCTAACCGTGAAAATTTCCATTTCCCACAACAACACATGGGGACCCGCATAAAAAAAAAACTATCTGTAATGAAAATTTAAATTTCAAACTAAACAGTTTCCAGATTTCAGGCTTCCCCCATTAACCCTTAAACATTCCAATTCCCATTTTGAAATTTTGCGCGAACGTTCCAAAGCCACTTGAGTGGCTTTTGCGGTGTGAAAATAGGTTATTTTTGCCAACGGTTTTCTGCTGTTCTGTTGACTTGTAGGAAACTTCAAGCTTGTCCCGAATGTAGTTTGTAGCTAGTGAGATCTTCGTACAAGTCTTGGTGTTCCATTTTCTACGCAAAACTTCGTATTGGCCTCCAAACCTGAAAGTACTACGTACCTAAATTTGTAAACTTGTATATACATACGTTATCAATCGGCTGGTAAACATTTCGTTACAAAATTCAACGCAACTACACATTTAACACTGAAAATACATTGACAGAAACAAAAACGAAAAGTTGCAGCTAAAAGTCAAGGCATTGGTGAATGCGTCTCTTCTACTTCCTAGTCGACGGTCTAATCAACTTGCATACTTTGACGCGTAAATCTCTTCAGTGCTTCAAGACGACATTGAAAGAGCACACTGAAGCTGGCAAAGGAGATTATGTCCCAGTACAAATGCAAGAAACGTAAAGGACAAATTTCCTCGGATGGCCCACCATCTGGACGATTCTACGAACGTCAAATCCCCCTGTAAAGCTTCCAAAACGATAATATGTCTTGTCTGAAGCTCAAAGAACGAGCGTGTGAGAATATCCTTGACCTGCAAGGAGGTTATCTCCACAATCCGGCGCTTCACTGCCCTTCTCTATACTTTGCCGTAAAGAACAATCCGTATACTAGAATATAACTTTGCATAACTGCATATTATAAGGAAAATAACACGTATATACATAGGAATAACTTGTATAACAGTAATCTTTACATAGAATGTTTAAGCTATAGTACAGAACGCATTACTACCGAACTATAAGATAATGTGCCAATCAATAGTAGAAACTAGGCCTAAACTTTACATATAAAAAATCAACGAAGAAAATTGGAACTTGCAGTTTATGTGCGCGAGCCACTTAAGTGGCTTTGCAATGTTTAACGGTTAAAGGGAACACATCATGAGATGAAAATTGCCATTTCCCATGAAATTACATGGCTTCCTGCACGAAAAGGAACACTTCCTGTTGTAAAAATAATTTATCCCGCTTCAAGATGGCTTCTCACATCAAAATGATTACTTCTTTGTATAAAAATTTCAATTTCACACGCCTGCACATGGACTCCTGCATCAACGGATAAATTTTTCGTGAAAATTTTACCTTCCAACATCTCCACATGGTGTCTTACATCAAAGGGAACACTTCCTGTGGTGAATATTTCAATTTTCCACGCCACCACACGTCCCCTAACCCTAACCCTAACGGTAACCCTAACGGTAACCCTAACGGTAACCCTAACGGTAACCCTAACGGTAACCCTAACGGTAACCCTAACGGTAACCCTAACGGTAACCCTAACGGTAACCCTAACGGTAACCCTAACGGTAACCCTAACGGTAACCCTAACGGTAACCCTAACGGTAACCCTAACGGTAACCCTAACGGTAACCCTAACGGTAACCCTAACGGTAACCCTAACGGTAACCCTAACGGTAACCCTAACGGTAACCCTAACGGTAACCCTAACGGTAACCCTAACGGTAACCCTAACGGTAACCCTAACGGTAACCCTAACGGTAACCCTAAGGGTTAGGGTTAGGGTTAGGGTTAGGGTTAGGGTTAGGGTTAGGGTTAGGGTTAGGGTTAGGGTTACCGTTAGGGTTACCGTTAGGGTTACCGTTAGGGTTACCGTTAGGGTTACCGTTAGGGTTACCGTTAGGGTTACCGTTAGGGTTACCGTTAGGGTTACCGTTAGGGTTACCGTTAGGGTTACCGGGGTTAGGGTTAGGGTTAGGGTTAGGGTTAGGGTTAGGGTTAGGGTTAGGGTTAGGGTTAGGGTTAGGGTTAGGGTTAGGGTTAGGGTTAGGGTTAGGGTTAGGGTTAGGGTTAGGGTTAGGGTTAGGGTTAGGGGTTAGGGTTAGGGTTAGGGTTAGGGTTAGGGTTAGGGTTAGGGTTAGGGTTAGGGTTAGGGTTAGGGTTAGGGTTAGGGTTAGGGTTAGGGTTAGGGTTAGGGTTAGGGTTAGGGTTAGGGTTAGGGTTAGGGTTAGGGTTAGGGTTAGGGTTAGGGTTAGGGTTAGGGTTAGGGTTAGGGTTAGGGTTAGGGTTAGGGTTAGGGTTAGGGTTAGGGTTAGGGTTAGGGTTAGGGTTAGGGTTAGGGTTAGGGTTAGGGGTTAGGGTTAGGGTTAGGGTTAGGGTTAGGGTTAGGGTTAGGGTTAGGGTTAGGGTTAGGGTTAGGGTTAGGGTTAGGGTTAGGGTTAGGGTTAGGGTTAGGGTTTGGGTTAGGGTTAGGGGTTAGGGTTAGGGTTAGGGTTTGGGGTTGGGTTAGGGTTAGGGTTAGGGTTTCAGGCTTTCCCCCAAAGGCTTTAGGGTACAATATTGGTATCATTCGATAGCTCTTTAAAAATGATTACTTCTGACCTAATGTATGGGGGGTAAACCCTAATTAATTTTCGAGAAAATGGCGTTTGAAAGAAAAAATTCAAAAAAAAAGTTATTATTTCCGAATTTTTTTAATTGTATGTTAATCAGCATTGAATATCGTTAAGAATGACGTATATATTGTTTGCATATTATACACAGTATAGGAGATACATAAATCCTCACTTTAACTGGACCACTGCTAATTAATATAGCAATTATGCAATTCCGACATATGGATACGATAGACCATGCGAAGATATTGCGACATACTTGTTTTTGACCTAACAAATTACTTGTGGGCGGAGGTACGGCTTCTTTCTTATAGTATTTGAATATACGTATGATACATTTTTGCGTATATTGCGACATACATAGGTGCGATTGCTCAATACTGTTTACGAGCAGGTTTGTCATGCATTAAACATGCGAAAACAATATTTTAATTTCCAAGAAATTTTTAGGAAAAGTTTAAGTGTATTAGGGTTAAGGTCAAAGATTGTAAAGGTCATTTAAATCAATTTACTATGCTTTACTAAGGTCAATAGGCATGTCAATGGTCAATCTTATTATATTGGGTGTATTTTTATTATTGAAGGTCAAAGGTCATTTTAAAGGTCACTTTTTTAAAGGTCATTTTTGGACTTTTTGTAAGAATCTAAGAACATTTTTTCCAAAAATTAGGGTTAGGGTTACGAAAATTTTTATAAGTATTTTAAGTCAAATTTTTTTTGGCTTATTTTAATAAGGGAAGGTCAAAGGTCAGTTTAGGGTTAGGGTTAGGGTTAGGGTTAGGGTTAGGGTTAGGGTTAGGGTTAGGGTTAGGGTTAGGGTTAGGGTTAGGGTTAGGGTTAGGGTTAGGGTTAGGGTTAGGGTTAGGGTTTCAGGCTTTCCCCCAAAGGCTTTAGGGTACAATATTGGTTAGGGTTAGGGTTAGGGTTTCAGGCTTTCCCCCAAAGGCTTTAGGGTACAATATTGGTATCATTCGATAGCTCTTTGAAAATGATTAATTCTGACCTAATGTATGGGGGGTAAACCCTAATTAATTTTCGAGAAAATGGCGTTTGAAAGAAAAAATTCAAAAAAAAAGTTATTATTTCCGAATTTTTTTAATTGTATGTTAATTAGCATTGAATATCGTTAAGAATGACGTATATATTGTTTGCATATTATACACAGTATAGGAGATACATAAATCCTCACTTTAACTGGACCACTGCTAATTAATATAGCAATTATGCAATTCCGACATATGGATACGATAGACCATGCGAAGATATTGCGACATACTTGTTTTTGACCTAACAAATTACTTGTGGGCGGAGTTACGGCTTCTTTCTTATAGTATGTGAATATACGTATAATACATTTTTGCGTATATTGCGACATAGATAGGTGCGATTGCTCAATACTGTTTACGAGCAGGTTTGTCATGCATTAAACATGCGAAAACAATATTTTAATTTCCAAGAAATTTTTAGGAAAAGTTTAAGTATATTAGGGTTAAGGTCAAAGATTGTAAAGGTCATTTAAATCAATTTACTATGCTTTACTAAGGTCAATAGGCATGTCAAAGGTCAATCATTTTATATTGGGTGTATTTTTATTATTGAAGGTCAAAGGTCATTTTAAAGGTCACTTTTTTAAAATTGAAGGTCAAAGGTCATTTTAAAGGTCACTTTTTTAAAGGTCATTTTTGGACTTTTTGTAAGAATCTAAGAACATTTTTTCCAAAAATTAGGGTTAGGGTTACGAAAATTTTTATAAGTATTTTAGGTCAAATTTTTTTTGGCTTATTTTAATAAGGGAAGGTCAAAGGTTAGGGTTAGGGTTAGGGTTAGGGTTAGGGTTAGGGTTAGGGTTAGGGTTAGGGTTAGGGGTTAGGGTTAGGGTTAGGGTTAGGGTTAGGGTTAGGGTTAGGGTTAGGGTTAGGGTTAGGGTTAGGGTTAGGGTTAGGGTTAGGGTTAGGGTTAGGGGTTAGGGTTAGGGGTTAGGGTTAGGGGTTAGGGTTAGGGTTAGGGTTAGGGTTAGGGTTAGGGTTAGGGTTAGGGTTAGGGTTAGGGTTAGGGTTAGGGTTAGGGTTAGGGTTAGGGTTAGGGTTAGGGTTAGGGTTAGGGTTAGGGTTAGGGTTAGGGTTAGGGTTAGGGTTAGGGTTAGGGTTAGGGTTAGGGTTAGGGTTAGGGTTAGGGTTAGGGTTAGGGTTAGGGTTAGGGTTAGGGTTAGGGTTAGGGTTAGGGTTAGGGTTAGGGTTAGGGTTAGGGTTAGGGTTAGGGTTAGGGTTAGGGTTAGGGTTAGGGTTAGGGTTAGGGTTAGGGTTAGGGTTAGGGTTAGGGTTAGGGTTAGGGTTAGGGTTAGGGTTAGGGTTAGGGTTAGGGTTAGGGTTAGGGTTAGGGTTAGGGTTAGGGTTAGGGTTAGGGTTAGGGTTAGGGTTAGGGTTAGGGTTAGGGTTAGGGTTAGGGTTAGGGTTAGGGTTAGGGTTAGGGTTAGGGTTAGGGTTAGGGTTAGGGTTAGGGTTAGGGTTAGGGTTAGGGTTAGGGTTAGGGTTAGGGTTAGGGTTAGGGTTAGGGTTAGGGTTAGGGTTAGGGTTAGGGTTAGGGTTAGGGTTAGGGTTAGGGTTAGGGTTAGGGTTAGGGTTAGGGTTAGGGTTAGGGTTAGGGTTAGGGTTAGGGTTAGGGTTAGGGTTAGGGTTAGGGTTAGGGTTAGGGTTAGGGTTAGGGTTAGGGTTAGGGTTAGGGTTAGGGTTAGGGTTAGGGTTAGGGTTAGGGTTAGGGTTAGGGTTAGGGTTAGGGTTAGGGTTAGGGTTAGGGTTAGGGTTAGGGTTAGGGTTAGGGTTAGGGTTAGGGTTAGGGTTAGGGTTAGGGTTAGGGTTAGGGTTAGGGTTAGGGTTAGGGTTAGGGTTAGGGTTAGGGTTAGGGTTAGGGTTAGGGTTAGGGTTAGGGTTAGGGTTAGGGTTAGGGTTAGGGTTAGGGTTAGGGTTAGGGTTAGGGTTAGGGTTAGGGTTAGGGTTAGGGTTAGGGTTAGGGTTAGGGTTAGGGTTAGGGTTAGGGTTAGGGTTAGGGTTAGGGTTAGGGTTAGGGTTAGGGTTAGGGTTAGGGTTAGGGTTAGGGTTAGGGTTAGGGTTAGGGTTAGGGTTAGGGTTAGGGTTAGGGTTAGGGTTAGGGTTAGGGTTAGGGTTAGGGTTAGGGTTAGGGTTAGGGTTAGGGTTAGGGTTAGGGTTAGGGTTAGGGTTAGGGTTAGGGTTAGGGTTA
Organism: Halisarca cf. caerulea; assembly: GCA_963170055.1. Lineage (NCBI taxonomy): Eukaryota > Metazoa > Porifera > Demospongiae > Chondrillida > Halisarcidae > Halisarca > Halisarca cf. caerulea. Next base: position 127,899 of record CAUJGJ010000200.1, on the reverse strand, counting down.
GGGTTAGGGTTAGGGTTAGGGTTAGGGTTAGGGTTAGGGTTAGGGTTAGGGTTAGGGTTAGGGTTAGGGTTAGGGTTAGGGTTAGGGTTAGGGTTAGGGTTAGGGTTAGGGTTAGGGTTAGGGTTAGGGTTAGGGTTAGGGTTAGGGTTAGGGTTAGGGTTAGGGTTAGGGTTAGGGTTAGGGTTAGGGTTAGGGTTAGGGTTAGGGTTAGGGTTAGGGTTAGGGTTAGGGTTAGGGTTAGGGTTAGGGTTAGGGTTAGGGTTAGGGTTAGGGTTAGGGTTAGGGTTAGGGTTAGGGTTAGGGTTAGGGTTAGGGTTAGGGTTAGGGTTAGGGTTAGGGTTAGGGTTAGGGTTAGGGTTAGGGTTAGGGTTAGGGTTAGGGTTAGGGTTAGGGTTAGGGTTAGGGTTAGGGTTAGGGTTAGGGTTAGGGTTAGGGTTAGGGTTAGGGTTAGGGTTAGGGTTAGGGTTAGGGTTTCAGGCTTTCCCCCAAAGGCTTTAGGGTACAATATTGGTATCATTCGATAGCTCTTTGAAAATGATTAATTCTGACCTAATGTATGGGGGGTAAACCCTAATTAATTTTCGAGAAAATGGCGTTTGAAAGAAAAAATTCAAAAAAAAAGTTATTATTTCCGAATTTTTTTAATTGTATGTTAATTAGCATTGAATATCGTTAAGAATGACGTATATATTGTTTGCATATTATACACAGTATAGGAGATACATAAATCCTCACTTTAACTGGACCACTGCTAATTAATATAGCAATTATGCAATTCCGACATATGGATACGATAGACCATGCGAAGATATTGCGACATACTTGTTTTTGACCTAACAAATTACTTGTGGGCGGAGTTACGGCTTCTTTCTTATAGTATGTGAATATACGTATAATACATTTTTGCGTATATTGCGACATAGATAGGTGCGATTGCTCAATACTGTTTACGAGCAGGTTTGTCATGCATTAAACATGCGAAAACAATATTTTAATTTCCAAGAAATTTTTAGGAAAAGTTTAAGTATATTAGGGTTAAGGTCAAAGATTGTAAAGGTCATTTAAATCAATTTACTATGCTTTACTAAGGTCAATAGGCATGTCAAAGGTCAATCATTTTATATTGGGTGTATTTTTATTATTGAAGGTCAAAGGTCATTTTAAAGGTCACTTTTTTAAAGGTCATTTTTGGACTTTTTGTAAGAATCTAAGAACATTTTTTCCAAAAATTAGGGTTAGGGTTACGAAAATTTTTATAAGTATTTTAGGTCAAATTTTTTTTGGCTTATTTTAATAAGGGAAGGTCAAAGGTTAGGGTTAGGGTTAGGGTTAGGGTTAGGGTTAGGGTTAGGGTTAGGGTTAGGGTTAGGGTTAGGGTTAGGGTTAGGGTTAGGGTTAGGGTTAGGGGTTAGGGTTAGGGGTTAGGGTTAGGGTTAGGGTTAGGGTTAGGGTTAGGGTTAGGGTTAGGGTTAGGGTTAGGGTTAGGGTTAGGGTTAGGGTTAGGGTTAGGGTTAGGGTTAGGGTTAGGGTTAGGGTTAGGGTTAGGGTTAGGGTTAGGGTTAGGGTTAGGGTTAGGGTTAGGGTTAGGGTTAGGGTTAGGGTTAGGGTTAGGGTTAGGGTTAGGGTTAGGGTTAGGGTTAGGGTTAGGGTTAGGGTTAGGGTTAGGGTTAGGGTTAGGGTTAGGGTTAGGGTTAGGGTTAGGGTTAGGGTTAGGGTTAGGGTTAGGGTTAGGGTTAGGGTTAGGGTTAGGGTTAGGGTTAGGGTTAGGGTTAGGGTTAGGGTTAGGGTTAGGGTTAGGGTTAGGGTTAGGGTTAGGGTTAGGGTTAGGGTTAGGGTTAGGGTTAGGGTTAGGGTTAGGGTTAGGGTTAGGGTTAGGGTTAGGGTTAGGGTTAGGGTTAGGGTTAGGGTTAGGGTTAGGGTTAGGGTTAGGGTTAGGGTTAGGGTTAGGGTTAGGGTTAGGGTTAGGGTTAGGGTTAGGGTTAGGGTTAGGGTTAGGGTTAGGGTTAGGGTTAGGGTTAGGGTTAGGGTTAGGGTTAGGGTTAGGGTTAGGGTTAGGGTTAGGGTTAGGGTTAGGGTTAGGGTTAGGGTTAGGGTTAGGGTTAGGGTTAGGGTTAGGGTTAGGGTTAGGGTTAGGGTTAGGGTTAGGGTTAGGGTTAGGGTTAGGGTTAGGGTTAGGGTTAGGGTTAGGGTTAGGGTTAGGGTTAGGGTTAGGGTTAGGGTTAGGGTTAGGGTTAGGGTTAGGGTTAGGGTTAGGGTTAGGGTTAGGGTTAGGGTTAGGGTTAGGGTTAGGGTTAGGGTTAGGGTTAGGGTTAGGGTTAGGGTTAGGGTTAGGGTTAGGGTTAGGGTTAGGGTTAGGGTTAGGGTTAGGGTTAGGGTTAGGGTTAGGGTTAGGGTTAGGGTTAGGGTTAGGGTTAGGGTTAGGGTTAGGGTTAGGGTTAGGGTTAGGGTTAGGGTTAGGGTTAGGGTTAGGGTTAGGGTTAGGGTTAGGGTTAGGGTTAGGGTTAGGGTTAGGGTTAGGGTTAGGGTTAGGGTTAGGGTTAGGGTTAGGGTTAGGGTTAGGGTTAGGGTTAGGGTTAGGGTTAGGGTTAGGGTTAGGGTTAGGGTTAGGGTTAGGGTTAGGGTTAGGGTTAGGGTTAGGGTTAGGGTTAGGGTTAGGGTTAGGGTTAGGGTTAGGGTTAGGGTTAGGGTTAGGGTTAGGGTTAGGGTTAGGGTTAGGGTTAGGGTT
>CAUJGJ010000200.1:0-120000 GCA_963170055.1 Halisarca cf. caerulea | reverse complement strand
GATCATGGATATGATCATAGCAGTCAATAATATCCACATAGTTCACATTCACACAATTAACAGTGTTCATATGCATGGAGTATCTACATGTTAAAAAACTATGCAATTATATAATAAAGATTTTCTAACGTAGCAGAGATCAACTGCAGGCCTTCGTTCTGTAGACCTCTGCTTCGTTATATCATATAAGATAAAAGCAGGTAATTTCGTCGGCTATTCAGTTTATGCACTGAAAGTTATGACATTCCCGAAATTATCTGCTTTCACCTTACGCATACTAATGAGGTAGAGTGTCCTAATCCTGATCACTCCCTAATCCTGATCACCGCATCTCCCAGCAGACACAGAAAGATTTAGGCTTTATTATTCCGTAGCTGTAATGCCAGGCTAACTTTAGTTACTGAGTTCAGGAAAAGTGCCGATTGGCATTAGGGAGTGATCAGGATAAGGGCACTTTACCTTATATACACTCGAAAATACACTTACGTAGGGTCTATGGCCAAACAAACACTCACCGCAGGTCTGGTTCGCAAGCATACTTGTTACTGACTGCCCGGCCGCCATTTTACCTGCTACACGTGTCTGTGTTGTTTATCACGTGAGTCAATAGTCTTGAGCGGGAAAAGAAGAAATTCAAATCCTTCAAAGATAAGTTGAAATGTTTTAGGCGTATTTAGTCCTAAATACTTGTTATTTATGCTTTTTAGTTTGTATTTTACGTTTTTAAATCTTTCACTGTCCTCTTTCCCGTTTTCTTTCACACTCAGAACAGTATTTTCCGAAGAAGCGCCTACAACGCGGAAAAGGAGCCTAGGGTTAGAAGGTGAGCCCAAACATCTGTGTATTTTGATGGGCGTTCTTGTTACGTGTCTTTATTGGGGTAGAGGTGTGTGTGCGTACGTCAGAGGGAGATTGACCAAGTAAGGTAAAGGGGGGTAATTTGGAACGGCAGGTAATTTGGAACAGTCAGGCCAAAAGCCGTGCCAACCATAAGCTACATCAATCATTATCCTTATAATCCTTATCCTTATAATCATTATCATTATCAGTCCGTATTATCTCCATGGAGGGGGAGTTTGGCAGTAGCAAAGATGGTTGGGTGACTTAACCACAACAAAAGTTACTGGCCCTGTCCCAAATTACCATCGTGTTCCAAATTACCCCCTTTACCTTACTTACTTGATTCTTGTGTGTGTGTGGGGGGGGGGGGTAGTATGTACTTAGCATGGTCAATCTGCACGTACGTAACATTCTGAGATTGTTCAGCGGATGATCAAATGCTACTTACGTACAAATAGGAATGTGAGGGTAGTGGGTATAAGGGCTACTTTGCAGGGATTCCAGCAAAGAACACAAACACAGATGCAAAATTTAAATTGGAAGTGGAAAAGGCATGCATGAGCAATTTTAACAAACACAATAATAACTACGATCAATAATTTAAAATTGAAGTGCATAATAGAGTGGATGATGTAGCATGAGAAATCAAGGTGTATGTTATGTGAGGCCATATTACAATAAATAAGAATCTGATCAGTGACTTGTGGAAGAAAGTTATATCACACATGGTACATTTTAGAGTATACATGCATGTAGTACACACCGGCATACAACGCACACATATAAACATATAATACAGTAACATATACATACTATTTAATAATTGTCAAGTTACATAGTTGCATTCCAGGCTTTTGCCATTCGATAGCTGAATGCCTTCTTTCTGTACTTGGATCTAATAGCCCGTGTTGTCAGGTGGCCTCGAGTAGCACTGCGTGTGGCATAGGAGTGGGTTGATGCAATAGGCTCTGCTAGTAGTCTTAGATAAGAGGGAGTTCCTGCTGAGTTTGGTTGAATCAATTGTTTGCATAATTTGACAATTTTTTCCTCCCTTTGATTTGGGAGTGGTTTCCAATTTATAATATGAAGGGCTTCAGAGGCAGATGACGTCCTAGGCTCTGCTAGTAGTCTTAGATAAGAGGGAGTTTCTGCTGAGTTTGGTTGAATCAATTGTTTGCATAATTTGACAATTTTTTCCTCCCTTTGATTTGGGAGTGGTTTCCAATTTATAATATGAAGGGCTTCAGAGGCAGATGACGTCCTAGATCTCCTGAGAATGATGCGGCTGCATAGTTCTGTAAACATTCTAGGACTCCAGCGTAAATGTTCATCGATGATAACTCCCAGTAGTTTGAATATACTAACCTGCTCAATGCAACAATCATTAAATGTAATGTTCAGTGGAGGTGGGTGTGATCTTTGTTGATGGATGAGCATACATTCAGGGATTCACAAGTTGAGGTTGAGATTAGAGGTAGCTCACAATAGTTAACAGGTGGGGGAGTGGCAAAGGTCGTGCTTGATGCTGTAGGAGTAACGATATCTGATGCAATTGAGGCGACGGTAGTGAAGTATGAGTTCATTCAATGTAAAAGGGTACTTGCTTCCGTTATTCCTGTACAATTTTACGGCTGGCCAAATTGAGGGTGGAGTGGCTCTCTTCATGATGAGGCTGGTCACATATTGCTCTTTGGCTAGTCTCTGTTGGTGTACCACTTGGTTTGGAAATTGGCAAATACAAGGCGATCGGTTTCAGAACGGGATTTCAAAAATTTTCGGTGTAGACGATTCCGATATGTCCTTGTTTTTTTTTCAGTTGTGGTGTAATCCACGGAGTCGTATGTGTCTTAATTACTACGTACTTGAGTTAACGAGGTGTGGTGATTGATAATGTCAAGTAGGAGTAGGTTGAAGGCTTCAGGTTTGTCCGAAGTGTCTTTGGTTTGCATTCAATGTAAAAGAGTACTTGCTTCCGTTATTCCCGCACAATTTTACGGCTGGCCAAATTGAGGGTGGAGTGGCTCTCTTCATGATGAGGCTGGTCACATATTGCTCTTTGGCTAGTCTCTGTTGGTGTACCACTTGGTTTGGAAATTGGCAAAATACAAGGCGATCGGTTTCAGAACGGGATTTCAAAAATTTTCGGTATAGACAATTCCGATATGTCCTTGTTTTTTTTTCAGTTGTGGTGTAATCCACGGAGTCGTATGTGTCTTAATTACTACGTACGTACTTTAGTTAACGAGGTGTGGTGATTGATAATGTCAAGTAGGAGCAGGTTGAAGGCTTCAGGTTTGTCCGAAGTGTCTTTGGTTTGCATTCAATGTAAAAGAGTACTTGCTTCCGTTATTCCCGCACAATTTTACGGCTGACCAAATTGAGGATGGAGTGGCTCTCTTCATGATGAGGCTGGTCACATATTGCTCTTTGGCTAGTCTCTGTTGGTGTACCACTTGGTTTGGAAATTGACAAATACAAGGCGATCGGTTTCAGAACGGGATTTCAAAAATTTTCGGTGTAGACGATTCCGATATGTCCTTGTTTTTTTTTCAGTTGTGGTGTAATCCACGGAGTCGTATGTGTCTTAATTACTACGTACGTACTTTAGTTAACGAGGTGTGGTGATTGATAATGTCAAGTAGGAGCAGGTTGAAGGCTTCAGGTTTGTCCGAAGTGTCTTTGGTTTGCATTCAATGTAAAAGAGTACTTGCTTCCGTTATTCCCGCACAATTTTACGGCTGACCAAATTGAGGATGGAGTGGCTCTCTTCATGATGAGGCTGGTCACATATTGCTCTTTGGCTAGTCTCTGTTGGTGTACCACTTGGTTTGGAAATTGGCAAATACAAGGCGATCGGTTTCAGAACGGGATTTCAAAAATTTTCGGTGTAGGCGATTCCGATATGTCCTTGTTTTTTTTTCAGTTGTGGTGTAATCCACGGAGTCGTATGTGTCTTAATTACTACGTACTTTAGTTAACGAGGTGTGGTGATTGATAATGTCAAGTAGGAGCAGGTTGAAGGCTTCAGGTTTGTCCGAAGTGTCTTTGGTTTGCATTCAATGTAAAAGAGTACTTGCTTCCGTTATTCCCGCACAATTTTACGGCTGACCAAATTGAGGATGGAGTGGCTCTCTTCATGATGAGGCTGGTCACATATTGCTCTTTGGCTAGTCTCTGTTGGTGTACCACTTGGTTTGGAAATTGGCAAAATACAAGGCGATCGGTTTCAGAACGGGATTTCAAAAATTTTCGGTGTAGACGATTCCGATATGTCATTGTTTTTTTTTCAGTTGTGGTGTAATCCACGGAGTCATATGTGTCTTAATTACTACGTACTTTAGTTAATGAGGTGTGGTGATTGATAATGTCAAGTAGGAGCAGGTTGAAGGCTTCAGGTTTGTCCGAAGTGTCTTCGAATAGATCAAGAATTCCCCGGGGGGCTGAGTCGAGGTCCCGCCTAAAGGCTGCATGATCAAAGTGTTTGAGTGATCAATGATAGATTGTGGTTGGGTCAACAGGACTGTCTTGTTTCCATTTTAGTACTGTATAGCATAGTAAAAGGTAGGGTGTATTCTCTGTTATTCCGTAGGTGGGGGAGGGTACTTTGTTTCTTTTTTATACATATCTGCAATGGAATGAGATGGATTTCAATGCCTACGTCCTCTGGGAGTGTCTGTAAGGTGTGGCCATGGGGATTGTGCATTTGGTTGAGGGGCAATACTTAATAAGGTGGTTAATGTGCTCTTTAGGGTGTCGGGCCAATTGCAATTCGAATTACTAAGGGCCCATAGTAGGAATTTTAAGTGGGGGCTCTGGGGAGGAAGGGTATTTGCCTTGCTAGCAAGGTAGGGAAGCCAATAATTTGGAATTCCATAATTTACAAGTAACTCTTTGGGGGTTGTTGGGGATAGATGTATTGTTCCGGAGGTACCAACACAAAGGGACTGGCCTTGACGATAGAACCTAGCATTGCAGTGACGCTCTGCAACTTGGTCAACTACCTTCCAGTCCGGCTGGGTGTAGTTGACCAATGTGCTCTGAGAGGCCAGCTCTCTCATCGCCTCGTCCAAGCCCCCTTGGTTGGCGTACCTCCCCAAGTTGGTGCCGTCATAGTGATCGGCACCAAAAACAAAACTATTTACAGCCAATTCATAATCAGGGTTGGAGGGGGGGTGACCTCTGGGAAGGGGACGGAGGGAATAGTAAGTTAAAAATTTATCATCTGGTATGTACAAATTGGATTGGGCCCCATGCACAAAGAGACCCAGCCCCGCACCTTCGATAGTGCTCTTCCGAATCATCAAGTGGCCTTCGTTGCTTCCTCCAGCTTGACTTGTGATTCGGCAGATGTCACTACCGATGGTGATGCGTACCTCAGTGGAGGAGAGGAGCTGCCGTCTAACCTCCGACGGATGGAGATCTAGTGCAGACATGTCTGCACTGAGGCTGTAGAGGCCTCTCCTCTCCTCCATGGCCACACGCTGGGCCTCCTTGATGCTGGAGGGGGCCTCCCCAAAGGGAACGGAGAGGCCTTGCTGTACGAGGTCCTCTCCGTTGGTAGTACTCACACCACTCCGCACAAGGTGGACAGTTACTAGCAGTCGACCATAGCTGTCCACGGAGCCACTAGTAGACAGGAGGGCCTTCTTGCTGGTGGCAATGTTGTGCCTGGCACGTCTCAGGGCTGTAACACCCAGCTCCTGCTTTCGCAGTCCTCGCACATTGGCTGATCCACATGTAAATGTGTGGGTCAGCTCAATGGCGTCATGCGACTCCTCACGAAAGCCAACCAGGTGTTGACCGTTGGTAAGCTGGAGTATCTCAATGTTGGAAATGGGGGCGAGATACTCCAGGAGCCCTGACACTGCCTCAGCAAGAAGGTTGCCCCCATCGCCGTCCACATAGTGGATTGCCTCCACAGACAGTGGGAAGACTGCCCCCCTGAGTAGCCTCAGGGGATTGGGTAGTGGTTGGGTTGGCGGGATGGTGAGGGATGTCAGACAAGGCAGAGCTTGTCTGACACGTGCGGGGGACTGTCGTGATTTAAAAAAATATTCGTGCGATAGGGGGGAGGACTTTTCATAAAATTTACATACCTGTCTAAAAAAGGTGGGGGTTAAATTTGTAAAATTGCTCACTGTCAGGGCCATGGCAGCAGCCACATATGTACAGGGCCCTGGCTGGCTGCCTGTGGGGGCATCCAGCCACGTCAGCTCCTGTCGACACTTGTGACAGGAGCAGCCCTGTAACAGGCCCCGGTAATGTCTGAGCTTCATGTCTTCTCCATCATTGCACAGAGTGGCAATGACGGAGAAGACATTCTCTGATGTTGACTCGCAAGTTTCCCTGACGAGCCTGCCCAGAACATAGTGGGCCCTGACAGCAAGCTGGTGGAGGGAGGAAAAAATATCGAGGACTAAGGGTAGGGGGGGTGTGGTAGGGAGGGGAGAATTATGGTCTAAGAGCAGCTTCACACACTCGTCCAGCGAGTGTGTGAAGCTGTGGTCCTCCCCACACACCAGAGCCAAGAGGGAGGCTTGCTGATCAATGCTGTTGCCAGCAGCGGCATTGATCAGCCTGAGGAAATCTCTGGTGTTGGGGAGGCTGGTGGGAACGCCTGGTATATGTGTGTATGCGAATCTATAGTTTTCTACATAGTAACGTTTGCTTCTTCCCTCACTCACACTCTCTTCCCACGCCCTCACACTCTCTTCCTCCGCCCTCTCATCCACACCCTCACTCACACTCTCATCCACACCCTCACTCACACTCTCTTCCTCCGCCCTCTCATCCACACCCTCACTCACACTCTCTTCCTCCGCCCTCTCATCCACACCCTCACTCACACTCTCTTCCTCCGCCCTCTCATCCACACCCTCACTCACACTCTCTCCCCCCGCCCTCAGACTCTCATCCACACTCTCCCTCACACTCTCTTCCTCCGTCCTCTCATCCACATCCTCACTCACACTCTCTCCCCCCGCCCTCAGACTCTCATCCACACTCTCCCTCACACTCTCTTCCCCCGCCCTCAACTCCACATTCATATGTTCACTCTCATTCCTCACATTCCCCTCTATACTCACGTCCATGCTCTCGTCCCTCGCCCTCACATTCCCACTGTCAACCCACACACTCGAATCACTCACTGGCTGTCCACCAACCAGGTAGGCTACAGCCTCCTGGAGGGTGGACAGCAGGTGTTGTAGGGGTCCTTCCTCCTCCACAACACACACAAGTTCACGAATTCTCTCCAAAGAGTTTAAAATACAATCCTTGGTCTTCACCGCCATTACTGCTGGTTCTACCATGTGGTCACACTTCCAGTCACATGCACTAGGGCTATTTACTGTTGTCATGATTAGTCCCAATTTAAATTTGTTACTTTGCCAGGGTGTTTTTGTCATCTCAAAGACCTGAAAAGCTCACCACCATACATCATCCTAAGTGAGTGAATTTTACAATGTTGTGTGTCTGGGTTTGGCATTGCTTCTGAGTTGAATCTATGGGATGTGGGAGTCATTTGAGCCAAGTGTGGGTTTTGACAATGCTCAGGGGCCACATGTCCCTCCTGTTGACATGGATATTATACTTGATAGTGCATAAGAGGGGGTGTGGTCAATGGACATGTTTGTAATGTATAAGTGAAGTGTGTGTGCTTGTGTGTGTACATGTGTATGTGGTGTACAGAAAATCTGACCCTACCCCTAAAACACAATATAACCCTAGGCACATTTGCCGGGTATAATGTTGTCATCTACTGCAATATCCGCCCTAACCCTAACCCTAGGGTTAGGTTAGGGGTTAGGGTTAGGGTTAGGGTTAGGGTTAGGGTTACCATTAGGGTTACCGTTAGGGGGCGTGTGGTGGCCTGGAAAATTGAAATATTCACCACAGGAAGTGTTCCCTTTGATGTAAGACACCATGTGGACATGTTGGAAGTTAAAATTTTCATGAGAAGTTTATCCATTGATGCAGGAGTCCATGTGCAGGCATGTGAAATTGAAATTTTCATACCAAGAAGTAATCCCTTTGATGTGAGAAGCCATCTTGAAGCGTGATAAATTATTTTTACAACAGGAAGTGTTCCTTTTCGTGCAGGAAGCCATGTAATTTCATGGGAAATGGCAATTTTCATCTCATGATGTGTTCCCTTTAACCGTTAAACATTCCAAAGCCACTTAAGTGGCTCGCGCACATAAACTGCAAAAGTTCCAATTTTCTTCGTTTATTTTTTATATGTAAAGTTTATGCCTAGTTTCTACTATTGATTGGCACATTTTCTTATAGTTTGGTAGTAATGCTTTCTGTACTATAGCGGAAACATTCTATGTAAAGATTACTGTTATACAAGTTATTCCTATGCATATACGTTTTATTTTACTTAGAATATGCAGTTATGCGAAGTTATAGTCTAGTATACGGATTGTTCTTTACGGCAAAGTATAGAGAAGAGCAGTGAAGCGCCAGATTGTGGAGATTACCTCCTTGCAGGTAAAGGATATTCTCACACGCTCGTTCTTTGAGCTTCAGACAAGACATATTATCGTTTTGGAAGCTTTACAGGGGGATTTGACGTTCGTAGAATCGTCCAGATGGTGGGCCATCCGAGGAAATTTGTCCTTTATGTTTCTTGCATTTGTACTGGGACATAATCTCCTTTGCCAGCTTCAGTGTGCTCTTTCAATGTCCTCTTAAAGCACTGAAGAGATTTACGCGTCAAAGTACGCAAGTTGATTAGACAGTCGACTAGGAAGTAGAAGAGACGCATTCACCAATGCCTTGACTTTTAGCTGCAACTTTTCGTTTTTATTTCTGTCAATGTATTTTCAGTGTTAAATGTGTAGTTGCGTTGAATTTTGTAGCGAAATGATTACCAGCCGATTGATGACGTATGTATATACAAGTTTACAAATTTAGGTACGTAGTACTTACAGGTTTGGAGGCCAATACGAAGTTTTGCGTAGAAAATGGAACACCAAGACTTGTACGAAGATCTCACTAGCTACAAACTACATTCGGGACAAGCTAGAAGTTTCCTACAAGTCAACAGAACAGCAGAAAACCGTTGGCAAAAATAACCTATTTTCACACCGCAAAAGCCACTCAAGTGGCTTTGGAACGTTCGCGCAAAATTTCAAAATGGGAATTGGAATGTTTAAGGGTTAATGGGGGAAGCCTGAAATCTGGAAACTGTTTAGTTTGAAATTTAAATTTTCATTACAGATAGTTTTTTTTTATGCGGGTCCCCATGTGTTGTTGTGGGAAATGGAAATTTTCACGGTTAGGCTAGTTTTCCTTTTGATCCTGAGAGTTATGTGGAGGCGTGGGAAATTGAATTTTCAACCCAAGAAGTGTTCCCTTTAATGCTATTTGCCATATTTTCGGTAAAAATTTCAATTTTCACAACAGGAAGTGTTCCCTTTGATGTAAGAAGCCATGTGGAGTTTTGAGTTATTTAAAATTTTCAACACAGGAAGCGTTCCCTTTGATGCATTCAACCATGTGGAGTCGTGGGAAATTGTTATTTTTTCCACGGGAAGTTTTCCCTTTTACGCTTAAAGCCATGTTTGGCGTTTGAAATGGAAACTTAACCACAGGAAGTATTCATTTTTAGAGTCATATAATTGTAACGGTATAGCAATGAGCTGTACTGGTACAGCAATCAGCTGTACCAGTATAGTAATGAGCTGTACTTAAATGGCAACGAGCTGTACTTTGAAATAGAAATTTTCACCACAGGAAGTGTTCATTTTGATGTTGGAAACCATCTGGAGCCGTGGTAAATTGAAATTTTCATTTAAGGAAGTGTTCCCTTTGAAGCGGGAAGCCATCTAGAGTCGTGGCAATTTGAAATTTTCAACAAGGAAGTGTTTTCTTTGATGTGGTAAGCCATATGGAGTAATGGGAAAATCAAATTTTCACCAAGGAAGTGTTCCATTTGATGTGGGGAGCAATCTGTTGCGTGGGAAATTAAAATTTTCACCTCAGGCAGTGTTCCCTTTCATGCAAAAAACTATGTGGTGACATGGGAAATTGAAAATTGACAACAGGAAGAGTTCCTTTGGTTGCGGGAAGCATTCTCCAGTCGTCGGAAATTGTCCAGTGGGAATGTACTTGGTGCTAGTGCCAAATATTGGTATTAGCACCAGCATATCCAACATTACACAAATACGCCCACAGTAGTTAAGAAACTTCATGTGTGTCCACTGGGAATGTGCGTGGTACTAGTGCCAAATATTGGCACTAGCACCAGCATATCCAACACTACACAAATATGCTCATAGCACTTAAAAAACTTCATATGTGTCCACTAGGAATGTGCATGGTGCTAGAGCCAAATATTGGTATTAGCACCAGCATATCCAACACTACACAAATAAGCTCACAGCACTTCAGAAACTTCATGTGTGTCAATTGGGAATGTGCGTGGTGCTATTACCAAATATTGGTATTAGCACCAGCATATCCGACACTGCTCAAATACGCTCACAGCACTTCGTAAACTTCATGTGTGTCCACTGGGAATGTGTGTTGTGCTAGTTCCAAATTTTGGTATTAGCACCAGTATATCCAACACTACACAAATACGCCAACAGCACTTCAGAAACTTCATGTGTGTCCACTGGGAATGTGCATGGTTCTAGTGCCAAACATTAGTCTTAGCACCAGCTTATCCAACTCTACACAAATACGCTCACAGTACTTCAGAAACTTCTTGTGTGTCCACTGGGAATGTGCTAGTGCTAGTACTAAATATTGTTATTAGATCCAGCATATCCAACACTGCACAAATACGCCCACAGCACTTCAGTAACTTCATGTGTTTCCACTAGGAATGTGCGTGGTTTTAGTACCAAATATAGGTCTTAAGACCAGCATATCCAACACTACACAAATACGCTCACAGCAGTTCAAAAACTTCATGTGTGTCCACTGGTAATGTGCATGGTGTTAGTGCCAAATATTGGTATTAGCACCAGCATATCCAACACTACACAAATGAACTCACAGCAATTAAAATATTTCATGGGTGTCCACTGGGAATGTGGGTGGTGCTAGTGCCAAATATTTGTATAAACACAAGCATATCCAACAATGCACAATTACACCCACAGAACTTATGAAACTTCATGTGTGTCCACTGAGAATGTGTGTGGTGTTAGTGCCAAATATTTGTATTAGCACCAGAATATCCAACACTACACAAATACGCCCTCAGCACTTAATATACTTTATGTATGTCCACTGGGAATGTGCGTGGTTCTAGTGCCAAATATTGGTTATAGCACCAGTATATTCCACACTGAAAAAAAACGCCCACAGCATCACTTCAGACACTTCATGTGTGTAAATTGGGAATGTGCATGGTGCTATTACCAAATATTTTTATTAGCACCAGCATATCCAACACTACACAAATACGCTCAAAGCTCTTCAGAAACTTCATGTGTGTCCACTGGGAATGTGCGTGGTGCTAGTGCCAATTATTGGTATTAGCACCAGTATATCCAACACTACACAAATACACCAACAGATCTTCTTAGAAACTTAATGTGTGTCCACTGGGAATGTGTGTGGTGCTAGTGCTTGAGATTGGTATTAGCACCAGCATATCCAACACTACACACATACGCCCGCAGCATTTCAGAAACTTCATGTGTGTCCACTGGGAATATGCGTGGGTATAGTTCCAAATATTGGTGTTAGCACCAGCATATCCAACACTTCACAAATACGCCCACAGCACTTCAGGAACGTCAAGTGTGTCCACTGGGAATATGCATGGTGCTAGTGCCAAATATTGGTATTAGCACCAGCATATCCAACACTACACAAATGCACTCACAGCAATTAAAAAACTTCATGTGTGTCCACTGGGAATTTGGGTGGTGCAAGTGCTAAATATTGGTATTAGCACAAGCATATCCAACACTAAACAAATACGCCCACAGTACTTATGAAATTTCATGTGTGTCCACTAGGAATGTGCGTGTTGCTAGTTCCAAATATTGGTATCAGCACCAGCATATCCAACACAGCACACATACGCCCACAGCACTTCAGTAACTTCATGTGTGTCCACTGGGAATATGCGTGGTATTAGTACCAAATATTGGTATTAGCACCAGCATATCCAACACTACACAAATACGCTCACAGCAGTTCAAAAACTACATGTGTGTCCACTTGGAATGTGCATGGTGCTAGTGCTAAACATTGGTATTAACACCAGCATATCCAACACTACACAAATGCACTCACAGCAATTCAATAACTTGATGGGTGTCCACTGGGAATGTGAGTGGTGCTAGTGCCAAATATTGGTAATAGCACAAGCATATCCAACACTACACAAATACACCCATAGTACTTATGAAATTTCATGTGTGTCAACTAAGAATGTGCGTGGTGCTAGTGCCAAATATTGGTATTAGCAACAGCATATCCAACACTACAAAATACGCCCACAGAACTTAAGTAACTTCATGTGTGTCCACTGGGAATGTGCGTGGTGCTAGTGCCAAATTTTATTCTTAGCAACAGCATATCCAACACTACACAAATACGCTCACAGTACTTCAGAAACTTCATGTGTGTCCACTGGGAATGCGCGTGGTGCTAGTGCCAAATATTGGTATTACCACCAGCATATCCAGCACTACACAAATGCGCCTACAGCACTTCAGTAAAATCATGTGTGTCCACTGGGAATGTGTTTGATGCTAGTGCCAAATATTAGTCTTAGCACGAGCATATCCAACACTACACAAATACGCTCACAGTACTTCAGCAACTTCATGTGTGTCCACTGGGAATGTGCGTGGTGCTAGTGCTAACTATTGGTATTAGCACCAGCATATCCAACACTAAAAAATACACTTACAGTACTTATGAAAATTCATGTGTGTCTACTAGGAATGTGCGTGGTGCTAGTGCCAAATAATGGTATTAGCACCAGCATATCCAACACTACACAAATACGTCCACAGCACTTCGGGAACTTCATGTGTGTCTACTGGGAATGTGCGTGGTGCTAGTGCCAAATATTGGTTTTAGCACCAGCATATCCAACACTACACAAATACGCCCACATCACTTATGAAAGGTCATGTATGTCCACTGGGAATGTGCGTGGTGCTAGTGCCAAAGATTGGTATTAGCACCAGCATATCCAACACTACACAAATACGCCCACAGCACTTCAGAAACTTCATGTGTGTCCACTGGGAATGTGCGTGGTGCTAGTGCCAAATATTGGTATTAGCACCAGCATATCCAACACTACACAAATACGCCCACACCACTTTAGAAAGGTCATGTGTGTCCACTGGGAATGTGCGTGGTGCTAGTGCCAAATATTGGTATTAGCACCAGCATATCCTACACTACAGAAATACGCCCACAGCACTTCAGAAAGGTCATGTGTGTCCACTTGGCATGTGCGTTGTGCTAGTGCTAAATATTGGTATTAGCACCAGCATATCCAACATTACACAAATACGCCCACAGTAGTTAAGAAACTTCATGTGTGTCCACTGGGAATGTGCGTGGTGCTAGTGCCAAATATTGGTATTAGCACCAGCATATCCAACACTACACAAATACGCCCACAGCACTTCAGAAAGGTCATATGTGTCCACTGGGAATGTGCGTGGTGCTAGTGCCAAATATTGGTATTAGCACCAGCATATCCAACACTACACAAATACGCCCACAGTAGTTAAGAAACTTCATGTGTTTCCACTGGGAATTTGCGTGGTGCTAGTGCCAAATATTGGTATTAGCACCAGCATATCCAACACTACGCAAATACGCCCACACCACTTTAGAAAGGTCATGTGTGTCCACTGGGAATATGCGTGGTGCTAGTGCCAAATATTGGTATTAGCACCAGCATATCCAACACTACACAAATACGCCCACACCACTTTAGAAAGGTCATGTGTGTCCACTGGGAATATGCGTGGTGCTAGTGCCAAATATTGGTATTAGCACCAGCATATCCAACACTACAGAAATACGCCCACAGCACTTCAGAAAGGTCATGTGTTTCCACTGGGAATGTGCGTGGTGCTAGTGCCAAATATTGGTATTAGCACCAGCATATCCAACACTACACAAATATGCCCACAGCACTTCAGAAACTTCATGTGTGTCCACTGGGAATGTGCGTGGTGCTAGTCACAAATATTGGTATTAGCACCAGCATATCCAACACTACACAAATACGCCCACATCACTTCGGGAACTTCATGTGTGCTACTGGGAATGTGCGTGGTGCTAGTGCCAAATATTGGTTTTAGCACAAGCATATCATACACTACACAAATACGCCCACACCACATCAGAAAGGTCATGTGTGTCCACTGGGAATGTGCGTGGTGCTAGTTGCAAATATTGGTATTAGCACCAGCATATCCAACACAACACAAATACGCCCAAAGCACTTCAGAAAGGTCATGTGTGTCCACTGGGAATGTGCGTGGTGCTAGTGCCAAATATTGGTATTAGCACCACCATATCCAACACTACACAAATACGCCAACAGTAGTTAAGAAACTTCATGTGTGTCCACTGGGAATGTGCGTGGTGCTAGTGCCAAATATTGGTATTAGCACCAGCATATCCAACACTACACAAATACGCCCACAGCACTTCAGAAAGGTCATGGGTGTCCACTGGGAATGTGCGTGGTGCTAGTGCCAAATATTGGTATTAGCACCAGCATATCCAACACTACACAAATACGCCCACAGTAGTTAAGAAACTTCATGTGAGTTCACTGGGAATGTGCGTGGTGCTAGTGCCAAATATTGGTATTAGCACCAGCATATCCAATATTACAGAAATACGCCCACAGTAGTTAAGAAACTTCATGTGTGTCCACTGGGAATGTGCGTGGTGCTAGTGCCAAATATTGGTATTAGCACCAGCATATCCAACACTACACAAATACGCCCACAGCACTTCAGAAAGGTCATGTGTGTCCACTGGGAATGTGCGTGGTGCTAGTGCCAAATATTGGTATTAGCACCAGCATATCCAACACTACACAAATACGCCCACAGCACTTCAGAAAGGTCATGTGTGTCCACTGGGAATGTGCGTGGTGCTAGTTGCAAATATTGGTATTAGCACAAGCATATCCAACACTACACAAATACGCCCACACCTCATCAGAAAGGTCATGTGTGTCCACTGGGAATGTGCGTGGTGCTAGTGCCAAATATTGGTATTAGCACCAGCATATCCAACACTACACAAATACGCCCAAAGCACTTCAGAAAGGTCATGTGTGTCCACTGGGAATGTGCGTGGTGCTAGTGCCAAATATTGGTAATAGCACCAGCATATCCAACACTACACAAATACGCCCACAGCACTTCAGAAACTTCATGTGTGTCCACTGGGAATGTGCGTGGTGCTAGTGCCAAATATTGGTATTAGCACCAGCATATCCAACACTACACAAATACGCCCACAGCACTTTAGAAAGGTCATGGGTGTCCACTGGGAATGTGCGTGGTGCTAGTGCCAAATATTGGTATTAGCACCAGCATATCCAACACTACACAAATACGCCCACAGTAGTTAAGAAACTTCATGTGTTTCCACTGGGAATGTGCGTGGTGCTAGTGCCAACTATTGGTATTAGCACCACCATATCCAACACTACACAAATACGCCCACAGCACTTCAGAAACTTCATGTGTGTCCACTGGGAATGTGCGTGGTGCTAGTGCAAAATATTGGTATTAGCACCACCATATCCAACACTACACAAATACGCCCACAGCACTTGAGAAACTTCATGTGTGTCCACTGGGAATGTGCGTGGTGCTAGTGCCAAATATTGGTATTAGCACCAGCATATCCAACATTACACAAATACGCCCACAGTAGTTAAGAAACTTCATGTGTGTCCACTGGGAATGTGCGTGGTGCTAGTGACAAATATTGGTATTAGCACCAGCATATCAAACACTACACAAATACGCCCACAGCACTTCAGAAAGGTCATGGGTGTCCTCTGGGAATGTGCGTGGTGCTAGTGCCAAATATTGGTATTAGCACCAGCATATCCAACACTACACAAATACGCTCACAGTACTTCAGCAACTTCATGTGTGTCCACTGGGAATGTGCGTGGTGCTAGTGCTAACTATTGGTATTAGCACCAGCATATCCAACACTAAAAAATACACTTACAGTACTTATGAAAATTCATGTGTGTCTACTAGGAATGTGCGTGGTGCTAAAGCCAAATAATGGTATTAGCACCAGCATATCCAACACTACACAAATACGTCCACAGCACTTCGGGAACTTCATGTGTGTCTACTGGGAATGTGCGTGGTGCTAGTGCCAAATATTGGTTTTAGCACCAGCATATCCAACACTACACAAATACGCCCACATCACTTATGAAAGGTCATGTATGTCCACTGGGAATGTGCGTGGTGCTAGTGCCAAAGATTGGTATTAGCACCAGCATATCCAACACTACACAAATACGCCCACAGCACTTCAGAAACTTCATGTGTGTCCACTGGGAATGTGCGTGGTGCTAGTGCCAAATATTGGTATTAGCACCAGCATATCCAACACTACACAAATACGCCCACACCACTTTAGAAAGGTCATGTGTGTCCACTGGGAATGTGCGTGGTGCTAGTGCCAAATATTGGTATTAGCACCAGCATATCCTACACTACAGAAATACGCCCACAGCACTTCAGAAAGGTCATGTGTGTCCACTTGGCATGTGCGTTGTGCTAGTGCTAAATATTGGTATTAGCACCAGCATATCCAACATTACACAAATACGCCCACAGTAGTTAAGAAACTTCATGTGTGTCCACTGGGAATGTGCGTGGTGCTAGTGCCAAATATTGGTATTAGCACCAGCATATCCAACACTACACAAATACGCCCACAGCACTTCAGAAAGGTCATATGTGTCCACTGGGAATGTGCGTGGTGCTAGTGCCAAATATTGGTATTAGCACCAGCATATCCAACACTACACAAATACGCCCACAGTAGTTAAGAAACTTCATGTGTTTCCACTGGGAATTTGCGTGGTGCTAGTGCCAAATATTGGTATTAGCACCAGCATATCCAACACTACGCAAATACGCCCACACCACTTTAGAAAGGTCATGTGTGTCCACTGGGAATATGCGTGGTGCTAGTGCCAAATATTGGTATTAGCACCAGCATATCCAACACTACAGAAATACGCCCACAGCACTTCAGAAAGGTCATGTGTTTCCACTGGGAATGTGCGTGGTGCTAGTGCCAAATATTGGTATTAGCACCAGCATATCCAACACTACACAAATATGCCCACAGCACTTCAGAAACTTCATGTGTGTCCACTGGGAATGTGCGTGGTGCTAGTCACAAATATTGGTATTAGCACCAGCATATCCAACACTACACAAATACGCCCACATCACTTCGGGAACTTCATGTGTGCTACTGGGAATGTGCGTGGTGCTAGTGCCAAATATTGGTTTTAGCACAAGCATATCATACACTACACAAATACGCCCACACCACATCAGAAAGGTCATGTGTGTCCACTGGGAATGTGCGTGGTGCTAGTTGCAAATATTGGTATTAGCACCAGCATATCCAACACAACACAAATACGCCCAAAGCACTTCAGAAAGGTCATGTGTGTCCACTGGGAATGTGCGTGGTGCTAGTGCCAAATATTGGTATTAGCACCACCATATCCAACACTACACAAATACGCCAACAGTAGTTAAGAAACTTCATGTGTGTCCACTGGGAATGTGCGTGGTGCTAGTGCCAAATATTGGTATTAGCACCAGCATATCCAACACTACACAAATACGCCCACAGCACTTTAGAAAGGTCATGGGTGTCCACTGGGAATGTGCGTGGTGCTAGTGCCAAATATTGGTATTAGCACCAGCATATCCAACACTACACAAATACGCCCACAGTAGTTAAGAAACTTCATGTGTTTCCACTGGGAATGTGCGTGGTGCTAGTGCCAACTATTGGTATTAGCACCAGCATATCCAACACTACACAAATACGCCCACAGCACTTCAGAAACTTCATGTGTGTCCACTGGGAATGTGCGTGGTGCTAGTGCAAAATATTGGTATTAGCACCACCATATCCAACACTACACAAATACGCCCACAGCACTTGAGAAACTTCATGTGTGTCCACTGGGAATGTGCGTGGTGCTAGTGCCAAATATTGGTATTAGCACCAGCATATCCAACATTACACAAATACGCCCACAGTAGTTAAGAAACTTCATGTGTGTCCACTGGGAATGTGCGTGGTGCTAGTGACAAATATTGGTATTAGCACCAGCATATCAAACACTACACAAATACGCCCACAGCACTTAAGAAAGGTCATGGGTGTCCTCTGGGAATGTGCGTGGTGCTAGTGCCAAATATTGGTATTAGCACCAGCATATCCAACACTACACAAATACGCCCACAGCACTTCAGAAAGGTCATGTGTGTCCACTGGGAATGCGCGTGGTGCTAGTTGCAAATATTGGTATTAGCACAAGCATATCCAACACTACACAAATACGCCCACACCACATCAGAAAGGTCATGTGTGTCCACTGGGAATGTGCGTGGTGCTAGTGCCAAATATTGGTATTAGCACCAGCATATCCAACACTACACAAATACGCCCACAGCACTTCAGAAAGGTCATGTGTGTCCACTGGGAATGTGCGTGGTGCTAGTGCCAAATATTGGTATTAGCAGCAGCATATCCAATATTACACAAATACGCCCACAGTAGTTAAGAAACTTCATGTGTGTCCACTGGGAATGTGCGTGGTGCTAGTGCCAAATATTGGTATTAGCACCAGCATATCCAACACTACAGAAATACGCCCACAGCACTTCAGAAAGGTCATGTGTGTCCACTGGGAATGTGCGTGGTGCTAGTGCCAAATATTGGTATTAGCACCACCATATCCAACACTACACAAATACGCCCACAGTAGTTAAGAAACTTCATGTGTGTCCACTGGGAATGTGCGTGGTGCTAGTGCAAAATATTGGTAATAGCACCAGCATATCCAACACTACACAAATACGCCCACAGCACTTCAGAAACATATTGTGCGTCCACTGGGAATGTGCGTGGTGCTAGTGCCAAATATTGGTATTAGCACCACCATATCCAACACTACACAAATACGCCCACAGCACTTCAGAAACTTCATGTGTGTCCACTGGGAATGTGCGTGGTGCTAGTGCCAAATATTGGTATTAGCACCAGCATATCCAACATTACACAAATACGCCCACAGAAGTTAAGAAACTTCATGTGTGTCCACTGGGAATGTGCGTGGTGCTAGTGCCAAATATTGGTATTAGCACCAGCATATCAAACACTACACAAATACGCCCACAGCACTTCAGAAAGGTCATGGGTGTCCTCTGGGAATGTGCGTGGTGCTAGTTGCAAATATTGGTATTAGAACAAGCATATCCAACACTACACAAATACGCCCACACCACATCAGAAAGGTCATGTGTGTCCACTGGGAATGTGCGTGGTGTTAGTGCCAAATATTGGTATTAGAACCAGCATATCCAACACTACACAAATACGCCCACAGCACTTCAGAAAGGTCATGTGTGTCCACTGGGAATGTGCGTGGTGCTAGTGCCAAATATTGGTATTAGCACCAGCATATCCAACACTACACAAATACGCCCACAGTAGTTAAGAAACTTCATGTGTGTCCACTGGGAATGTGCGTGGTGCTAGTGCAAAATATTGGTAATAGCACCAGCATATCCAACACTAAACAAATACACCCACAGCACTTCAGAAACATATTGTGCGTCCACTGGGAATGTGCGTGGTGCTAGTGCCAAATATTGGTATTAGCACCAGCATATCCAACACTACACAAATACGCCCACAGCACTTCAGAAAGGTCATGGGTGTCCACTGGGAATGTGGGTGGTGCTAGTGCCAAATATTGGTATTAGCACCAGCATATCCAACACTACGCAAATACGGCCACAGCACTTCAGAAAGGTCATGTGTGTCCACTGGGAATGTGCGTGGTGCTAGTGCCAAGTATTGGTATTAGCACCAGCATATCCAACACTACACAAATACGCCTACAGTAGTTAAGAAACTTCATGTGAGTTCACTGGGAATGTGCGTGGTGCTAGTGCCAAATATTGGTATTAGCACCAGCATATCCAACACTACACAAATATGCCCACAGCACTTCAGAAACTTCATGTGTGTCCACTGGGAATGTGCGTAGTGCTAGTGACAAATATTGGTATTAGCACCACCATATCCAACACTACACAAATACGCCCACATCACTTCGGGAACTTCATGTGTGTCTACTGGGAATGTGCGTGGTGCTAGTGCCAAATATTGGTTTTAGCACAAGCATATCCAACACTACACAAATACGCCCACACCACATCAGAAAGGTCATGTGAGTCCACTGGGAATGTGCGTGGTGCTAGTGCCAAATATTGGTATTAGCACCAGCATATCCAACACTACACAAATATGCCCACAGCACTTCAGAAACTTCATGTGTGTCCACTGGGAATGTGCGTGGTGCTAGTGCCAAATATTCGTATTAGCACTACCATATCCAACACTAAACAAATACGCCCACAGTAGTTAAGAAACTTCATGTGTGTCCACTGGGAATGTGCGTGGTGCTAGTGCCAAATATTTGTAATAGCACCAGCATATCCAACACTACACAAATACGCCCACAGCACTTCAGAAACTTCATGTGTGTCCACTGGGAATGTGCGTGGTGCTAGTGCCAAATATTGGTATTAGCACCAGCATATCCAACACTACACAAATACGCCCACAGTAGTTTAGAAAATTCATGTGTGTCCACTGGGAATGTGCGTGGTGCTAGTGCCAAATATTGGTAATAGCACCAGCATATCCAACACTACACAAATACGCCCACAGCACTTCAGAAACTTCATGTGTGTCCACTGGGAATGTGCGTGGTGCTAGTGCCAAATATTGGTATTAGCACCAGCATATCCAACACTACACAAATACGCCCACAGCACTTCAGAAAGGTCATGGGTGTCCACTGGGAATGTGCGTGGTGCTAGTGCCAAATATTGGTATTAGCACCAGCATATCCAACACTACACAAATACGCCCACAGCACTTCAGAAAGGTCATGGGTGTCCACTGGGAATGTGCGTGGTGCTAGTGCCAAATATTGGTATTAGCACCAGCATATCCATCACTACACAAATACGCCTACAGTAGTTAAGAAACTTCATGTGAGTTCACTGGGAATGTGCGTGGTGCTAGTGCCAAATATTGGTATTTGCACCACCATATCCAACACTACACCAATACGCCACCAGTAGTTAAGAAAATTCATGTGTGTCCACAGGGAATGTGCGTGGTGCTAGTGCCAAATATTGGTAATAGCACCAGCATATCCAACACTACACAAATACGCCCACAGCACTTCAGAAACTTCATGTGTGTCCACTGGGAATGTGCGTGGTGCTAGTGCCAAATATTGGTATTAGCACCAGCATATCCAACACTACACAAATACGCCCACAGCACTTCAGAAACTTCATGTGTGTGTACTGGGAATGTGCGTGGTGCTAGTGCCAAATATTGGTATTAGCACCACCATATCCAACTCTACACAAATACGCCTACAGTAGTTAAGAAACTTCATGTGAGTTCACTGGGAATGTGCGTGGTGCTAGTGCCAAATATTGGTATTAGCACCAACATATCCAACACTACACAAATATGCCCACAGCACTTCAGAAACTTCATGTGTGTCCACTGGGAATGTGCGTGGTGCTAGTGCCAAATATTTGTATTAGCACCACCATATCCAACACTAAACAAATACGTCCACAGTAGTTAAGAAACTTCATGTGTGTCCACTAGGAATGTGCGTGGTGCTAGTGCCAAATATTGGTAATAGCACCAGCATATCCAACACTAAACAAATACGCCCACAGCACTTCAGAAACTTCATGTGTGTCCACTGGGAATGTGCGTGGTGCTAGTGCAAAATATTGGTATTAGCACCACCATATCCAACACTACACAAATACGCCCACAGCACTTGAGAAACTTCATGTGTGTCCACTGGGAATGTGCGTGGTGCTAGTGCCAAATATTGGTATTAGCACCAGCATATCCAACACTACACAAATACGCCCACAGCACTTCAGAAACTTCATGTGTGTCCACTGGGAATGTGCGTGGTGCTAGTGCCAAATATTGGTATTAGCACCAGCATATCCAACACTACACAAATACGCCCACAGCACTTCAGAAAGGTCATGTGTTCACTGGGAATGTGCGTGGTGCTAGTTGCAAATATTGGTATTAGCACAAGCATATCCAACACTAAACAAATACGCCCACACCACTTCAGAAAGGTCATGTGTGTCCACTGGGAATGTGCGTGGTGCTAGTGCCAAATATTGGTATTAGCACCAGCATATCCAACACTACACAAATACGCCCACAGCACTTCAGAAAGGTCATGTGTGTCCACTGGGAATGTGCGTGGTGCTAGTGCCAAATATTGGTATTAGAACCAACATATCCAACACTACACATATATGCCCACAGTAGTTAAGAAACTTCATGTGTGTCCACATGGAATGTGCGTGGTGCTAGTGCCAAATATTGGTATTTGAACCAGCATATCCATCACTACACAAATACGCCTACAGTAGTTAAGAAACTTCATGTGAGTTCACTGGGAATGTGCGTGGTGCTAGTGCCAAATATTGGTATTTGCACCACCATATCCAACACTACACCAATACGCCACCAGTAGTTAAGAAAATTCATGTGTGTCCACTGGGAATGTGCGTGGTGCTAGTGCCAAATATTGGTAATAGCACCAGCATATCCAACACTACACAAATACGCCCACAGCACTTCAGAAACTTCATGTGTGTCCACTGGGAATGTGCGTGGTGCTAGTGCCAAATATTGGTATTAGCACCAGCATATCCAACACTACACAAATACGCCTACAGTAGTTAAGAAACTTCATGTGAGTTCACTGGGAATGTGCGTGGTGCTAGTGCCAAATATTGGTATTAGCACCAACATATCCAACACTACACCAATACGCCCACAGCAGTTAAGAAAATTCATGTGTGTCCACTGGGAATGTGCGTGGTGCTAGTGCCAGATATTGGTAATAGCACCAGCATATCCAACACTACACAAATACGCCCACAGCACTTCAGAAACTTCATGTGTGTCCACTGGGAATGTGCGTGGTGCTAGTGCCAAATATTGGTATTAGCACCACCATATCCAACTCTACACAAATACGCCTACAGTAGTTAAGAAACTTCATGTGAGTTCACTGGGAATGTGCGTGGTGCTAGTGCCAAATATTGGTATTAGCACCAACATATCCAACACTACACAAATATGCCCACAGCACTTCAGAAACTTCATGTGTGTCCACTGGGAATGTGCGTGGTGCTAGTGCCAAATATTTGTATTAGCACCACCATATCCAACACTAAACAAATACGTCCACAGTAGTTAAGAAACTTCATGTGTGTCCACTAGGAATGTGCGTGGTGCTAGTGCCAAATATTGGTAATAGCACCAGCATATCCAACACTACACAAATACGCCCACAGCACTTGAGAAACTTCATGTGTGTCCACTGGGAATGTGCGTGGTGCTAGTGCCAAATATTGGTATTAGCACCAGCATATCCAACATTACACAAATACGCCCACAGTAGTTAAGAAACTTCATGTGTGTCCACTGGGAATGTGCGTGGTGCTAGTGACAAATATTGGTATTAGCACCAGCATATCAAACACTACACAAATACGCCCACAGCACTTAAGAAAGGTCATGGGTGTCCTCTGGGAATGTGCGTGGTGCTAGTGCCAAATATTGGTATTAGCACCAGCATATCCAACACTACACAAATACGCCCACAGCACTTCAGAAAGGTCATGTGTGTCCACTGGGAATGCGCGTGGTGCTAGTTGCAAATATTGGTATTAGCACAAGCATATCCAACACTACACAAATACGCCCACACCACATCAGAAAGGTCATGTGTGTCCACTGGGAATGTGCGTGGTGCTAGTGCCAAATATTGGTATTAGCACCAGCATATCCAACACTACACAAATACGCCCACAGCACTTCAGAAAGGTCATGTGTGTCCACTGGGAATGTGCGTGGTGCTAGTGCCAAATATTGGTATTAGCAGCAGCATATCCAATATTACACAAATACGCCCACAGTAGTTAAGAAACTTCATGTGTGTCCACTGGGAATGTGCGTGGTGCTAGTGCCAAATATTGGTATTAGCACCAGCATATCCAACACTACAGAAATACGCCCACAGCACTTCAGAAAGGTCATGTGTGTCCACTGGGAATGTGCGTGGTGCTAGTGCCAAATATTGGTATTAGCACCACCATATCCAACACTACACAAATACGCCCACAGTAGTTAAGAAACTTCATGTGTGTCCACTGGGAATGTGCGTGGTGCTAGTGCAAAATATTGGTAATAGCACCAGCATATCCAACACTACACAAATACGCCCACAGCACTTCAGAAACATATTGTGCGTCCACTGGGAATGTGCGTGGTGCTAGTGCCAAATATTGGTATTAGCACCACCATATCCAACACTACACAAATACGCCCACAGCACTTCAGAAACTTCATGTGTGTCCACTGGGAATGTGCGTGGTGCTAGTGCCAAATATTGGTATTAGCACCAGCATATCCAACATTACACAAATACGCCCACAGAAGTTAAGAAACTTCATGTGTGTCCACTGGGAATGTGCGTGGTGCTAGTGCCAAATATTGGTATTAGCACCAGCATATCAAACACTACACAAATACGCCCACAGCACTTCAGAAAGGTCATGGGTGTCCTCTGGGAATGTGCGTGGTGCTAGTTGCAAATATTGGTATTAGAACAAGCATATCCAACACTACACAAATACGCCCACACCACATCAGAAAGGTCATGTGTGTCCACTGGGAATGTGCGTGGTGTTAGTGCCAAATATTGGAATTTGAACCAGCATATCCAACACTACACAAATACGCCCACAGCACTTCAGAAAGGTCATGTGTGTCCACTGGGAATGTGCGTGGTGCTAGTGCCAAATATTGGTATTAGCACCAGCATATCCAACACTACACAAATACGCCCACAGTAGTTAAGAAACTTCATGTGTGTCCACTGGGAATGTGCGTGGTGCTAGTGCAAAATATTGGTAATAGCACCAGCATATCCAACACTACACAAATACACCCACAGCACTTCAGAAACATATTGTGCGTCCACTGGGAATGTGCGTGGTGCTAGTGCCAAATATTGGTATTAGCACCAGCATATCCAACACTACACAAATACGCCCACAGCACTTCAGAAAGGTCATGGGTGTCCACTGGGAATGTGGGTGGTGCTAGTGCCAAATATTGGTATTAGCACCAGCATATCCAACACTACGCAAATACGGCCACAGCACTTCAGAAAGGTCATGTGTGTCCACTGGGAATGTGCGTGGTGCTAGTGCCAAGTATTGGTATTAGCACCAGCATATCCAACACTACACAAATACGCCTACAGTAGTTAAGAAACTTCATGTGAGTTCACTGGGAATGTGCGTGGTGCTAGTGCCAAATATTGGTATTAGCACCAGCATATCCAACACTACACAAATATGCCCACAGCACTTCAGAAACTTCATGTGTGTCCACTGGGAATGTGCGTGGTGCTAGTGACAAATATTGGTATTAGCACCACCATATCCAACACTACACAAATACGCCCACATCACTTCGGGAACTTCATGTGTGTCTACTGGGAATGTGCGTGGTGCTAGTGCCAAATATTGGTTTTAGCACAAGCATATCCAACACTACACAAATACGCCCACACCACATCAGAAAGGTCATGTGAGTCCACTGGGAATGTGCGTGGTGCTAGTGCCAAATATTGGTATTAGCACCAGCATATCCAACACTACACAAATATGCCCACAGCACTTCAGAAACTTCATGTGTGTCCACTGGGAATGTGCGTGGTGCTAGTGCCAAATATTTGTATTAGCACCACCATATCCAACACTAAACAAATACGCCCACAGTAGTTAAGAAACTTCATGTGTGTCCACTGGGAATGTGCGTGGTGCTAGTGCCAAATATTTGTAATAGCACCAGCATATCCAACACTACACAAATACGCCCACAGCACTTCAGAAACTTCATGTGTGTCCACTGGGAATGTGCGTGGTGCTAGTGCCAAATATTGGTATTAGCACCAGCATATCCAACACTACACAAATACGCCCACAGTAGTTTAGAAAATTCATGTGTGTCCACTGGGAATGTGCGTGGTGCTAGTGCCAAATATTGGTAATAGCACCAGCATATCCAACACTACACAAATACGCCCACAGCACTTCAGAAACTTCATGTGTGTCCACTGGGAATGTGCGTGGTGCTAGTGCCAAATATTGGTATTAGCACCAGCATATCCAACACTACACAAATACGCCCACAGCACTTCAGAAAGGTCATGGGTGTCCACTGGGAATGTGCGTGGTGCTAGTGCCAAATATTGGTATTAGCACCAGCATATCCAACACTACACAAATACGCCCACAGCACTTCAGAAAGGTCATGGGTGTCCACTGGGAATGTGCGTGGTGCTAGTGCCAAATATTGGTATTAGCACCAGCATATCCATCACTACACAAATACGCCTACAGTAGTTAAGAAACTTCATGTGAGTTCACTGGGAATGTGCGTGGTGCTAGTGCCAAATATTGGTATTTGCACCACCATATCCAACACTACACCAATACGCCACCAGTAGTTAAGAAAATTCATGTGTGTCCACAGGGAATGTGCGTGGTGCTAGTGCCAAATATTGGTAATAGCACCAGCATATCCAACACTACACAAATACGCCCACAGCACTTCAGAAACTTCATGTGTGTCCACTGGGAATGTGCGTGGTGCTAGTGCCAAATATTGGTATTAGCACCAGCATATCCAACACTACACAAATACGCCCACAGCACTTCAGAAACTTCATGTGTGTCCACTGGGAATGTGCGTGGTGCTAGTGCCAAATATTGGTATTAGCACCACCATATCCAACTCTACACAAATACGCCTACAGTAGTTAAGAAACTTCATGTGAGTTCACTGGGAATGTGCGTGGTGCTAGTGCCAAATATTGGTATTAGCACCAACATATCCAACACTACACAAATATGCCCACAGCACTTCAGAAACTTCATGTGTGTCCACTGGGAATGTGCGTGGTGCTAGTGCCAAATATTTGTATTAGCACCACCATATCCAACACTAAACAAATACGTCCACAGTAGTTAAGAAACTTCATGTGTGTCCACTAGGAATGTGCGTGGTGCTAGTGCCAAATATTGGTAATAGCACCAGCATATCCAACACTACACAAATACGCCCACAGCACTTCAGAAACTTCATGTGTGTCCACTGGGAATGTGCGTGGTGCTAGTGCCAAATATTGGTATTAGCACCAGCATATCCAAAATTACACAAATACGCCCACAGTAGTTAAGAAACTTCATGTGTGTCCACTGGGAATGTGCGTGGTGCTAGTGCCAAATATTGGTATTAGCACCAGCATATCCAACACTACACAAATACGCCCACAGCACTTCAGAAACTTCATGTGTGTCCACTGGGAATGTGCGTGGTGCTAGTGCCAAATATTGGTATTAGCACCAGCATATCCAACACTACACAAATACGCCCACAGCACTTCAGAAAGGTCATGTGTTCACTGGGAATGTGCGTGGTGCTAGTTGCAAATATTGGTATTAGCACAAGCATATCCAACACTAAACAAATACGCCCACACCACTTCAGAAAGGTCATGGGTGTCCACTGGGAATGTGCGTGGTGCTAGTGCCAAATATTGGTATTAGCACCAGCATATCCAACACTACACAAATACGCCCACAGCACTTCAGAAAGGTCATGTGTGTCCACTGGGAATGTGCGTGGTGCTAGTGCCAAATATTGGTATTAGAACCAACATATCCAACACTACACATATATGCCCACAGTAGTTAAGAAACTTCATGTGTGTCCACATGGAATGTGCGTGGTGCTAGTGCCAAATATTGGTATTTGAACCAGCATATCCATCACTACACAAATACGCCTACAGTAGTTAAGAAACTTCATGTGAGTTCACTGGGAATGTGCGTGGTGCTAGTGCCAAATATTGGTATTTGCACCACCATATCCAACACTACACCAATACGCCACCAGTAGTTAAGAAAATTCATGTGTGTCCACTGGGAATGTGCGTGGTGCTAGTGCCAAATATTGGTAATAGCACCAGCATATCCAACACTACACAAATACGCCCACAGCACTTCAGAAACTTCATGTGTGTCCACTGGGAATGTGCGTGGTGCTAGTGCCAAATATTGGTATTAGCACCAGCATATCCAACACTACACAAATACGCCTACAGTAGTTAAGAAACTTCATGTGAGTTCACTGGGAATGTGCGTGGTGCTAGTGCCAAATATTGGTATTAGCACCAACATATCCAACACTACACCAATACGCCCACAGTAGTTAAGAAAATTCATGTGTGTCCACTGGGAATGTGCGTGGTGCTAGTGCCAGATATTGGTAATAGCACCAGCATATCCAACACTACACAAATACGCCCACAGCACTTCAGAAACTTCATGTGTGTCCACTGGGAATGTGCGTGGTGCTAGTGCCAAATATTGGTATTAGCACCACCATATCCAACTCTACACAAATACGCCTACAGTAGTTAAGAAACTTCATGTGAGTTCACTGGGAATGTGCGTGGTGCTAGTGCCAAATATTGGTATTAGCACCAACATATCCAACACTACACAAATATGCCCACAGCACTTCAGAAACTTCATGTGTGTCCACTGGGAATGTGCGTGGTGCTAGTGCCAAATATTTGTATTAGCACCACCATATCCAACACTAAACAAATATGTCCACAGTAGTTAAGAAACTTCATGTGTGTCCACTAGGAATGTGCGTGGTGCTAGTGCCAAATATTGGTAATAGCACCAGCATATCCAACACTACACAAATACGCCCACAGCACTTCAGAAACTTCATGTGTGTCCACTGGGAATGTGCGTGGTGCTAGTGCCAAATATTGGTATTAGCACCAGCATATCCAAAATTACACAAATACGCCCACAGTAGTTAAGAAACTTCATGTGTGTCCACTGGGAATGTGCGTGGTGCTAGTGCCAAATATTGGTATTAGCACCAGCATATCCAACACTACACAAATACGCCCACAGCACTTCAGAAACTTCATGTGTGTCCACTGGGAATGTGCGTGGTGCTAGTGCCAAATATTGGTATTAGCACCAGCATATCCAACACTACACAAATACGCCCACAGCACTTCAGAAAGGTCATGTGTTCACTGGGAATGTGCGTGGTGCTAGTTGCAAATATTGGTATTAGCACAAGCATATCCAACACTAAACAAATACGCCCACACCACTTCAGAAAGGTCATGTGTGTCCACTGGGAATGTGCGTGGTGCTAGTGCCAAATATTGGTATTAGCACCAGCATATCCAACACTACACAAATACGCCCACAGCACTTCAGAAAGGTCATGTGTGTCCACTGGGAATGTGCGTGGTGCTAGTGCCAAATATTGGTATTAGAACCAACATATCCAACACTACACATATATGCCCACAGTAGTTAAGAAACTTCATGTGTGTCCACATGGAATGTGCGTGGTGCTAGTGCCAAATATTGGTATTTGCACCAGCATATCCAACACTACACAAATACGCCCACAG
The DNA here is from genome assembly GCA_963170055.1 of Halisarca cf. caerulea. Taxonomy (NCBI): domain Eukaryota; kingdom Metazoa; phylum Porifera; class Demospongiae; order Chondrillida; family Halisarcidae; genus Halisarca; species Halisarca cf. caerulea. The sequence goes on along the minus strand of CAUJGJ010000200.1, from coordinate 90,224 downwards.
CACTTCAGAAAGGTCATGTGTGTCCGCTGGGAATGTGCGTGGTGCTAGTGTCAAATATTGGTATTAGCACCAGCATATCCAACACTACGCAAATACGCCCACAGCACTTCAGAAAGGTCATGGGTGTCCACCGGGAATGCGCGTGGTGCTAGTGCCAAATATTGGTATTAGCACCAGCATATCCAACACTACACAAATACTCCTACAGTAGTTAAGAAACTTCATGTGAGTTCACTGGGAATGTGCGTGGTGCTAGTGCCAAATATTGGTATTTGCACCAGCATATCCAACACTAAACAAATACGCCCACAGCACTTCGGAAACTTCATGTGTGTCCACTGGGAATGTGCGTGGTGCTAGTGCCAAATATTAGTATTAGCACCAGCATATCCAACACTACACAAATACGCCCACAGCACTTCAGAAACTTCATGTGTGTCCACTGGGAATGTGCGTGGTGCTAGTGCCAAATATTGGTATTAGCACCAGCATATCCAACACTACACAAATACGCCCACAGCACTTCAGAAACTTCATGTGTGTCCACTGGGAATGTGCGTGGTGCTAGTGCCAAATATTGGTATTAGCACCAGCATATCCAACACTACACAAATACGCCCACAGCACTTCAGAAACTTCATGTGTGTCCACTGGGAATGTGTGGGGTGCTAGTGCCAAATATTGGTATTAGCACCACCATATCCAACACTACACAAATACGCCCACAGCACTTCAGAAACTTCATGTGTGTCCACTGGGAATGTGCGTGGTGCTAGTGCCAAATATTGGTATTAGCACCAGCATATCGAACACTACGAAAATACGCCCACAGCACTTCAGAAAGGTCATGGGTGTCCACTGGGAATGTGCGTGGTGCTAGTGCCAAATATTGGTATTAGCACCAGCATATCCAACACTACACAAATACGCCTACAGTAGTTAAGAAACTTCATGTGAGTTCACTGGGAATGTGCGTGGTGCTAGTGCCAAATATTGTTATTAGAACCAACATATCCATCACTACACAAATACGCCCACAGTAGTTAAGAAAATTCATGTGTGTCCACTGGGAATGTGCGTGGTGCTAGTGCCAAATATTGGTAATAGCACCAGCATATCCAACACTACGCAAATACGCCCACAGCACTTCAGAAACTTCATGTGTGTCCACTGGGAATGTGCGTGGTGCTAGTGCCAAATATTGGTATTAGCACCAGCATATCCAACACTACACAAATACGCCTACAGTAGTTAAGAAACTTCATGTGAGTTCACTGGCAATGTGCGTGGTGCTAGTGCCAAATATTGGTATTAGCACCAACATATCCAACACTACACAAATATGCCCACAGCACTTCAGAAACTTCATGTGTGTCCACTGGGAATGTGCGTGGTGCTAGTGCCAAATATTTGTATTAGCACCACCATATCCAACACTAAACAAATACGCCCACAGTAGTTAAGAAACTTCATGTGTGTCCACTGGGAATGTGCGTGGTGCTAGTGCCAAATATTGGTAATAGCACCAGCATATCCAACACTACACAAATACGCCCACAGCACTTCAGAAACTTCATGTGTGTCCACTGGGAATGTGCGTGGTGCTAGTGCCAAATATTGGTATTAGCACCAGCATATCCAAAATTACACAAATACGCCCACAGTAGTTAAGAAACTTCATGTGTGTCCACTGGGAATGTGCGTGGTGCTAGTGCCAAATATTGGTATTAGCACCAGCATATCCAACACTACACAAATACGCCCACAGCACTTCAGAAACTTCATGTGTGTCCACTGGGAATGTGCGTGGTGCTAGTGCCAAATATTGGTATTAGCACCAGCATATCCAACACTACACAAATACGCCCACAGCACTTCAGAAACTTCATGTGTGTCCACTGGGAATGTGCGTGGTGCTAGTGCCAAATATTGGTATTAGCACCAGCATATCAAACTTTACGCAAATACGCCCACAGCACTTCAGAAAGGTCATGGGTGACCACTGGGAATGTGCGTGGTGCTAGTGCCAAATATTGGTATTAGCACCAGCATATCCAACACTACACAAATACGCCTACAGTAGTTAAGAAACTTCATGTGAGTTCACTGGGAATGTGCGTGGTGCTAGTGCCAAATATTGGTATTAGCACCAACATATCCAACACTACACAAATATGCCCACAGCACTTCAGAAACTTCATGTGTGTCCACTGGGAATGTGCGTGGTGCTAGTGCCAAATATTTGTATTAGCACCACCATATCCAACACTACACAAATACGCCCACAGTAGTTTAGAAAATTCATGTGTGTCCACTGGGAATGTGCGTGGTGCTAGTGCCAAATATTGGTAATAGCACCAGCATATCCAACACTACACAAATACGCCCACAGCACTTCAGAAACTTCATGTGTGTCCACTGGGAATGTGCGTGGTGCTAGTGCCAAATATTTGTATTAGCACCAGCATATCCAACACTACACAAATACGCCTACAGTAGTTAAGAAACTTCATGTGAGTTCACTGGGAATGTGCGTGGTGCTAGTGCCAAATATTGGTATTAGCACCAACATATCCAACACTACACAAATATGCCCACAGCACTTCAGAAACTTCATGTGTGTCCACTGGGAATGTGCGTGGTGCTAGTGCCAAATATTTGTATTAACACCACCATATCCAACACTAAACAAATACGTCCACAGTAGTTAAGAAACTTCATGTGTGTCCACTGGGAATGTGCGTGGTGCTAGTGCCAAATATAGGTATTAGCACCAGCATATCCAAAATTACACAAATACGCCCACAGTAGTTAAGAAACTTCATGTGTGTCCACTGGGAATGTGCGTGGTGCTAGTGCCAAATATTGGTATTAGCACCAGCATATCCAACACTACACAAATACGCCCACAGCACTTCAGAAACTTCATGTGTGTCCACTGGGAATGTGCGTGGTGCTAGTGCCAAATATTGGTATTAGCACCAGCATATCCAACACTACACAAATACGCCCACAGCACTTCAGAAAGGTCATGTGTTCACTGGGAATGTGCGTGGTGCTAGTTGCAAATATTGGTATTAGCACAAGCATATCCAACACTAAACAAATACGCCCACACCACTTCAGAAAGGTCATGTGTGTCCACTGGGAATGTACGTGGTGCTAGTGCCAAATATTGGTATTAGCACCAGCATATCCAACACTACACAAATACGCCCACAGCACTTCAGAAAGGTCATGTGTGTCCACTGGGAATGTGCGTGGTGCTAGTGCCAAATATTGGTATTAGCACCAACATATCCAACACTACACATATATGCCCACAGTAGTTAAGAAACTTCATGTGTGTCCACATGGAATGTGCGTGGTGCTAGTGCCAAATATTGGTATTAGCACCAGCATATCCAACACTACGCAAATACGCCCACAGCACTTCAGAAAGGTCATGGGTGTCCACCGGGAATGTGCGTGGTGCTAGTGCCAAATATTGGTATTAGCACCAGCATATCCAACACTACACAAATACGCCTACAGTAGTTAAGAAACTTCATGTGAGTTCACTGGGAATGTGCGTGGTGCTAGTGCCAAATATTGGTATTAGCACCACCATATCCAACACTACACAAATACGCCCACAGCACTTCAGCAACTTCATGTGTGTCCACTGGGAATGTGCGTGGTGCTAGTGCCAAATATTGGTATTAGCACCAGCATATCCAACACTACACAAATACGCCCACAGCACTTCAGAAACTTCATGTGTGTCCACTGGGAATGTGCGTGGTGCTAGTGCCAAATATTGGTATTAGCACCAGCATATCCAACACTACACAAATTCGCCCACAGCACTTCAGAAACTTCATGTGTGTCCACTGGGAATGTGTGTGGTGCTAGTGCCAAATATTGGTATTAGCACCACCATATCCAACACTACACAAATACGCCCACAGCACTTCAGAAACTTCATGTGTGTCCACTGGGAATGTGCGTGGTGCTAGTGCCAAATATTGGTATTAGCACCAGCATATCCAACACTACACAAATACGCCCACAGCACTTCAGAAACTTCATGTGTGTCCACTGGGAATGTGTGGGGTGCTAGTGCCAAATATTGGTATTAGCACCACCATATCCAACACTACACAAATACGCCCACAGCACTTTAGAAACTTCATGTGTGTCCACTGGGAATGTGCGTGGTGCTAGTGCCAAATATTGGTATTAGCACCAGCATATCGAACACTACGAAAATACGCCCACAGCACTTCAGAAAGGTCATGGGTGTCCACTGGGAATGTGCGTGGTGCTAGTGCCAAATATTGGTATTAGCACCAGCATATCCAACACTACACAAATACGCCTACAGTAGTTAAGAAACTTCAAGTGAGTTCACTGGGAATGTGCGTGGTGCTAGTGCCAAATATTGGTATTAGAACCAACATATCCAACACTACACAAATACGCCCACAGTAGTTAAGAAAATTCATGTGTGTCCACTGGGAATGTGCGTGGTGCTAGTGCCAAATATTGGTAATAGCACCAGCATATCCAACACTACGCAAATACGCCCACAGCACTTCAGAAACTTCATGTGTGTCCACTGGGAATGTGCGTGGTGCTAGTGCCAAATATTGGTATTAGCACCAGCATATCCAACACTACACAAATACGCCTACAGTAGTTAAGAAACTTCATGTGAGTTCACTGGGAATGTGCGTGGTGCTAGTGCCAAATATTGGTATTAGCACCAGCATATCCAACACTACACAAATATGCCCACAGCACTTCAGAAACTTCATGTGTGTCCACTGGGAATGTGCGTGGTGCTAGTGCCAAATATTTGTATTAGCACCACCATATCCAACACTAAACAAATACGCCCACAGTAGTTAAGAAACTTCATGTGTGTCCACTGGGAATGTGCGTGGTGCTAGTGCCAAATATTGGTAATAGCACCAGCATATCCAACACTACACAAATACGCCCACAGCACTTCAGAAACTTCATGTGTGTCCACTGGGAATGTGCGTGGTGCTAGTGCCAAATATTGGTATTAGCACCAGCATATCCAAAATTACACAAATACGCCCACAGTAGTTAAGAAACTTCATGTGTGTCCACTGGGAATGTGCGTGGTGCTAGTGCCAAATATTGGTATTAGCACCAGCATATCCAACACTACACAAATACGCCCACAGCACTTCAGAAACTTCATGTGTGTCCACTGGGAATGTGCGTGGTTCTAGTGCCAAATATCGGTATTAGCACCAGCATATCCAACACTACACAAATACGCCCACAGCACTTCAGAAACTTCATGTGTGTCCACTGGGAATGTGCGTGGTGCTAGTGCCAAATATTGGTATTAGCACCAGCATATCAAACTTTACGCAAATACGCGCACAGCACTTCAGAAAGGTCATGGGTGACCACTGGGAATGTGCGTGGTGCTAGTGCCAAATATTGGTATTAGCACCAGCATATCCAACACTACACAAATACGCCCACAGCAGTTGAGAAACTTCATGTGTGTCCACTGGGAATGTGCGTGGTGCTAGTGCCAAATATTGGTAGTAGCACCAGCATATCCAACACTATACAAATACGCCCACAGCAGTTGACAAACTTCATGTGTGTCCACTGGGAATGTGCGTGGTGCTAGTGCCAAATATCGGTATTAGCACCAGCATATCCAACACTACACAAATACGCCCACAGCAGTTGACAAACTTCATGTGTTTCCACTGGGAATGTGTGTGGTGCTTGTGCCAAATATCGGTATTAGCACCAGTATATCCAACACTACACAAATACGCCCACAGTAGTTGACAAACTTCATGTGTGTCAACTGGGAATGTGCGTGGTGCTAGTGACAAATATTGGTATTAGCACCAGCATATCCAACACTACACAAATACGCCCACAGCAGTTGAGAAACTTCATGTGAGTTCACTGGGAATGTGCGTGGTGCTAGTGCCAAATATTGGTATTAGCACCAACATATCCAACACTACACAAATACGCCCACAGCACTTCAGAAACTTCATGTGTGTCCACTGGGAATGTGCGTGGTGCTAGTGCCAAATATTGGTATTAGCACCACCATATCCAACACTACACAAATACGCCCACAGTAGTTTAGAAAATTCATGTGTGTCCACTGGGAATGTGCGTGGTGCTAGTGCCAAATATTGGTAATAGCACCAGCATATCCAACACTACACAAATACGCCCACAGCACTTCAGAAACTTCATGTGTGTCCACTGGGAATGTGCGTGGTGCTAGTGCCAAATATTGGTATTAGCACCAGCATATCCAACACTACACAAATACGCCTACAGTAGTTAAGAAACTTCATGTGAGTTCACTGGGAATGTGCGTGGTGCTAGTGCCAAATATTGGTATTAGCACCAACATATCCAACACTACACAAATATGCCCACAGCACTTCAGAAACTTCATGTGTGTCCACCGGGAATGTGCGTGGTGCTAGTGCCAAATATTTGTATTAACACCACCATATCCAACACTAAACAAATACGCCCACAGTAGTTAAGAAACTTCATGTGTGTCCACTGGGAATGTGCGTGGTGCTAGTGCCAAATATTGGTATTAGCACCAGCATATCCAAAATTACACAAATACGCCCACAGTAGTTAAGAAACTTCATGTGTGTCCACTGGGAATGTGCGTGGTGCTAGTGCCAAATATTGGTATTAGCACCAGCATATCCAACACTACACAAATACGCCCACAGCACTTCAGAAACTTCATGTGTGTCCACTGGGAATGTGCGTGGTGCTAGTGCCAAATATTGGTATTAGCACCAGCATATCCAACACTACACAAATACGCCCACAGCACTTCAGAAAGGTCATGTGTTCACTGGGAATGTGCGTGGTGCTAGTTGCAAATATTGGTATTAGCACAAGCATATCCAACACTAAACAAATACGCCCACACCACTTCAGAAAGGTCATGTGTGTCCACTGGGAATGTACGTGGTGCTAGTGCCAAATATTGGTATTAGCACCAGCATATCCAACACTACACAAATACGCCCACAGCACTTCAGAAAGGTCATGTGTGTCCACTGGGAATGTGCGTGGTGCTAGTGCCAAATATTGGTATTAGCACCAACTTATCCAACACTACACATATATGCCCACAGTAGTTAAGAAACTTCATGTGTGTCCACATGGAATGTGCGTGGTGCTAGTGCCAAATATTGGTATTAGCACCAGCATATCCAACACTACGCAAATACGCCCACAGCACTTCAGAAAGGTCATGGGTGTCCACCGGGAATGTGCGTGGTGCTAGTGCCAAATATTGGTAGTAGCACCAGCATATCCAACACTACACAAATACGCCTACAGTAGTTAAGAAACTTCATGTGAGTTCACTGGGAATGTGCGTGGTGCTAGTGCCAAATATTGGTATTAGCACCAGCATATCCAACACTAAACAAATACGCCCACAGCACTTCAGAAACTTCATGTGTGTCCACTGGGAATGTGCTTGGTGCTAGTGCCAAATATTGGTATTAGCACCAGCATATCCAACACTACACAAATACGCCCACAGCACTTCAGAAACTTCATGTGTGTCCACTGGGAATGTGCGTGGTGCTAGTGCCAAATATTGGTATTAGCACCAGCATATCCAACACTACATAAATACGCCCACAGCACTTAAGAAACTTCATGTGTGTCCACTGGGAATGTGCGTGGTGCTACTGCCAAATATTGGTATTAGCACCAGCATATCCAACACTACGAAAATACGCCCACAGCACTTCAGAAAGGTCATGGGTGTCCACTGGGAATGTGCGTGGTGCTAGTGCCAAATATTGGTATTAGCACCACCATATCCAACACTACACAAATACGCGTACAGTAGTTAAGAAACTTCATGTGAGTTCACTGGGAATGTGCGTGGTGCTAGTGCCAAATATTGGTATTAGAACCAACATATCCAACACTACACAAATATGCCCACAGCACTTCAGAAACTTCATGTGTGTCCACTGGGAATGTGCGTGGTGCTAGTGCCAAATATTGGTATTAGCACCAGCATATCCAACACTACACAAATACGCCTACAGTAGTTAAGAAACTTCATGTGAGTTCACTGGGAATGTGCGTGGTGCTAGTGCCAAATATTGGTATTAGCACCAACATATCCAACACTACACAAATATGCCCACAGCACTTCAAAAACTTCATGTGTGTCCACTGGGAATGTGCGTGGTTCTATTGCCAAATATTTGTATTAGCACCACCATATCCAACACTAAACAAATACGCCCACAGTAGTTAAGAAACTTCATGTGTGTCCACTGGGAATGTGCGTGGTGCTAGTGCCAAATATTGGTAATAGCACCAGCATATCCAACACTACACAAATACGCCCACAGCACTTCAGAAACTTCATGTGTGTCCACTGGGAATGTGCGTGGTGCTAGTGTCAAATATTGGTATTAGCACCAGCATATCCAAAATTACACAAATACGCCCACAGTAGTTAAGAAACTTCATGTGTGTCCACTGGGAATGTGCGTGGTGCTAGTGCCAAATATTGGTATTAGCACCAGCATATCCAACACTACACAAATACGCCCACAGCACTTCAGAAACTTCATGTGTGTCCACTGGGAATGTGCGTGGTGCTAGTGCCAAATATCGGTATTTTGCACCAGGATATCCAACACTACACAAATACGCCCACAGCACTTCAGAAACTTCATGTGTGTCCACTGGGAATGTGCGTGGTGCTAGTGCCAAATATTGGTATTAGCACCAGCATATCCAACTTTACGCAAATACGCCCACAGCACTTCAGAAAGGTCATGGGTGTCCACTGGGAATGTGCGTGGTGCTAGTGCCAAATATTGGTATTAGCACCAGCATATCCAATACTACACAAATACGCCTACAGTAGTTAAGAAACTTCATGTGAGTTCACTGGGAATGTGCGTGGTGCTAGTGCCAAATATTGGTATTAGCACCAACATATCCAACACTACACAAATATGCCCACAGCACTTCAAAAACTTCATGTGTGTCCACTGGGAATGTGCGTGGTTCTATTGCCAAATATTTGTATTAGCACCACCATATCCAACACTAAACAAATACGCCCACAGTAGTTAAGAAACTTCATGTGTGTCCACTGGGAATGTGCGTGGTGCTAGTGCCAAATATTGGTAATAGCACCAGCATATCCAACACTACACAAATACGCCCACAGCACTTCAGAAACTTCATGTGTGTCCACTGGGAATGTGCGTGGTGCTAGTGCCAAATATTGGTATTAGCACCAGCATATCCAAAATTACACAAATACGCCCACAGTAGTTAAGAAACTTCATGTGTGTCCACTGGGAATGTGCGTGGTGCTAGTGCCAAATATTGGTATTAGCACCAGCATATCCAACACTACACAAATACGCCCACAGCACTTCAGAAACTTCATGTGTGTCCACTGGGAATGTGCGTGGTGCTAGTGCCAAATATTGGTATTAGCACCAGCATATCCAACACTACACAAATACGCCCACAGCACTTCAGAAACTTCATGTGTGTCCACTGGGAATGTGCGTGGTGCTAGTGCCAAATATCGGTATTTTGCACCAGGATATCCAACACTACACAAATACGCCCACAGCACTTCAGAAACTTCATGTGTGTCCACTGGGAATGTGCGTGGTGCTAGTGCCAAATATTGGTATTAGCACCAGCATATCCAACTTTACGCAAATACGCCCACAGCACTTCAGAAAGGTCATGGGTGTCCACTGGGAATGTGCGTGGTGCTAGTGCCAAATATTGGTATTAGCACCAGCATATCCAATACTACACAAATACGCCTACAGTAGTTAAGAAACTTCATGTGAGTTCACTGGGAATGTGCGTGGTGCTAGTGCCAAATATTGGTATTAGCACCAACATATCCAACACTACACAAATATGCCCACAGCACTTCAGAAACTTCATGTGTGTCCACTGGGAATGTGCGTGGTGCTAGTGTTAAATATTGGTATTAGCACCACCATATCCAACACTACACAAATACGCCCACAGTAGTTTAGAAAATTCATGTGTGTCCACTGGGAATGTGCGTGGTGCTAGTGCCAAATATTGGTAATAGCACCAGCATATCCAACACTACACAAATACGCCCACAGCACTTCAGAAACTTCATGTGTGTCCACTGGGAATGTGCGTGGTGCTAGTGCCAAATATTGGTATTAGCACCAGCATATCCAACACTACACAAATACGCCTACAGTAGTTAAGAAACTTCATGTGAGTTCACTGGGAATGTGCGTGGTGCTAGTGCCAAATATTGGTATTAGCACCAACATATCCAACACTACACAAATATGCCCACAGCACTTCAGAAACTTCATGTGTGTCCACTGGGAATGTGCGTGGTGCTAGTGCCAAATATTTGTATTAGCACCACCATATCCAACACTAAACAAATACGCCCACAGTAGTTAAGAAACTTCATGTGTGTCCACTGGGAATGTGCGTGGTGCTAGTGCCAAATATTGGTAATAGCACCAGCATATCCAACACTACACAAATACGCCCACAGCACTTCAGAAACTTCATGTGTGTCCACTGGGAATGTGCGTGGTGCTAGTGCCAAATATTGGTATTAGCACCAGCATATCCAAAATTAAACAAATACGCCCACAGTAGTTAAGAAACTTCATGTGTGTCCACTGGGAATGTGCGTGGTGCTAGTGCCAAATATTGGTATTAGCACCAGCATATCCAACACTACACAAATACGCCCACAGCACTTCAGAAACTTCATGTGTGTCCACTGGGAATGTGCGTGGTGCTAGTGCCAAATATTGGTATTAGCACCAGCATATCCAACACTACACAAATACGCCCACAGCACTTCAGAAACTTCATGTGTGTCCACTGGGAATGTGCGTGGTGCTAGTGCCAAATATCGGTATTAGCACCAGCATATCCAACACTACACAAATACGCCCACAGCACTTCAGAAACTTCATGTGTGTCCACTGGGAATGTGCGTGGTGCTAGTGCCAAATATTGGTATTAGCACCAGCATATCGAACACTCCGAAAATACGCCCACAGCACTTCAGAAAGGTCATGGGTGTCCACTGGGAATGTGCGTGGTGCTAGTGCCAAATATTGGTATTAGCACCAGCATATCCAACACTACACAAATACGCCTACAGTAGTTAAGAAACTTCATGTGTGTCCACTGGGAATGTGCGTGGTGCTACTGCCAAATATTGGTATTAGCACCAGCATATCCAACACTACGAAAATACGCCCACAGCACTTCAGAAAGGTCATGGGTGTCCACTGGGAATGTGCGTGGTGCTAGTGCCAAATATTGGTATTAGCACCACCATATCCAACACTACACAAATACGCGTACAGTAGTTAAGAAACTTCATGTGAGTTCACTGGGAATGTGCGTGGTGCTAGTGCCAAATATTGGTATTAGAACCAACATATCCAACACTACACAAATATGCCCACAGCACTTCAGAAACTTCATGTGTGTCCACTGGGAATGTGCGTGGTGCTAGTGCCAAATATTGGTATTAGCACCAGCATATCCAACACTACACAAATACGCCTACAGTAGTTAAGAAACTTCATGTGAGTTCACTGGGAATGTGCGTGGTGCTAGTGCCAAATATTGGTATTAGCACCAACATATCCAACACTACACAAATATGCCCACAGCACTTCAAAAACTTCATGTGTGTCCACTGGGAATGTGCGTGGTTCTATTGCCAAATATTTGTATTAGCACCACCATATCCAACACTAAACAAATACGCCCACAGTAGTTAAGAAACTTCATGTGTGTCCACTGGGAATGTGCGTGGTGCTAGTGCCAAATATTGGTAATAGCACCAGCATATCCAACACTACACAAATACGCCCACAGCACTTCAGAAACTTCATGTGTGTCCACTGGGAATGTGCGTGGTGCTAGTGTCAAATATTGGTATTAGCACCAGCATATCCAAAATTACACAAATACGCCCACAGTAGTTAAGAAACTTCATGTGTGTCCACTGGGAATGTGCGTGGTGCTAGTGCCAAATATTGGTATTAGCACCAGCATATCCAACACTACACAAATACGCCCACAGCACTTCAGAAACTTCATGTGTGTCCACTGGGAATGTGCGTGGTGCTAGTGCCAAATATCGGTATTTTGCACCAGGATATCCAACACTACACAAATACGCCCACAGCACTTCAGAAACTTCATGTGTGTCCACTGGGAATGTGCGTGGTGCTAGTGCCAAATATTGGTATTAGCACCAGCATATCCAACTTTACGCAAATACGCCCACAGCACTTCAGAAAGGTCATGGGTGTCCACTGGGAATGTGCGTGGTGCTAGTGCCAAATATTGGTATTAGCACCAGCATATCCAATACTACACAAATACGCCTACAGTAGTTAAGAAACTTCATGTGAGTTCACTGGGAATGTGCGTGGTGCTAGTGCCAAATATTGGTATTAGCACCAACATATCCAACACTACACAAATATGCCCACAGCACTTCAAAAACTTCATGTGTGTCCACTGGGAATGTGCGTGGTTCTATTGCCAAATATTTGTATTAGCACCACCATATCCAACACTAAACAAATACGCCCACAGTAGTTAAGAAACTTCATGTGTGTCCACTGGGAATGTGCGTGGTGCTAGTGCCAAATATTGGTAATAGCACCAGCATATCCAACACTACACAAATACGCCCACAGCACTTCAGAAACTTCATGTGTGTCCACTGGGAATGTGCGTGGTGCTAGTGCCAAATATTGGTATTAGCACCAGCATATCCAAAATTACACAAATACGCCCACAGTAGTTAAGAAACTTCATGTGTGTCCACTGGGAATGTGCGTGGTGCTAGTGCCAAATATTGGTATTAGCACCAGCATATCCAACACTACACAAATACGCCCACAGCACTTCAGAAACTTCATGTGTGTCCACTGGGAATGTGCGTGGTGCTAGTGCCAAATATTGGTATTAGCACCAGCATATCCAACACTACACAAATACGCCCACAGCACTTCAGAAACTTCATGTGTGTCCACTGGGAATGTGCGTGGTGCTAGTGCCAAATATCGGTATTTTGCACCAGGATATCCAACACTACACAAATACGCCCACAGCACTTCAGAAACTTCATGTGTGTCCACTGGGAATGTGCGTGGTGCTAGTGCCAAATATTGGTATTAGCACCAGCATATCCAACTTTACGCAAATACGCCCACAGCACTTCAGAAAGGTCATGGGTGTCCACTGGGAATGTGCGTGGTGCTAGTGCCAAATATTGGTATTAGCACCAGCATATCCAATACTACACAAATACGCCTACAGTAGTTAAGAAACTTCATGTGAGTTCACTGGGAATGTGCGTGGTGCTAGTGCCAAATATTGGTATTAGCACCAACATATCCAACACTACACAAATATGCCCACAGCACTTCAGAAACTTCATGTGTGTCCACTGGGAATGTGCGTGGTGCTAGTGCCAAATATTGGTATTAGCACCACCATATCCAACACTACACAAATACGCCCACAGTAGTTTAGAAAATTCATGTGTGTCCACTGGGAATGTGCGTGGTGCTAGTGCCAAATATTGGTAATAGCACCAGCATATCCAACACTACACAAATACGCCCACAGCACTTCAGAAACTTCATGTGTGTCCACTGGGAATGTGCGTGGTGCTAGTGCCAAATATTGGTATTAGCACCAGCATATCCAACACTACACAAATACGCCTACAGTAGTTAAGAAACTTCATGTGAGTTCACTGGGAATGTGCGTGGTGCTAGTGCCAAATATTGGTATTAGCACCAACATATCCAACACTACACAAATATGCCCACAGCACTTCAGAAACTTCATGTGTGTCCACTGGGAATGTGCGTGGTGCTAGTGCCAAATATTTGTATTAGCACCACCATATCCAACACTAAACAAATACGCCCACAGTAGTTAAGAAACTTCATGTGTGTCCACTGGGAATGTGCGTGGTGCTAGTGCCAAATATTGGTAATAGCACCAGCATATCCAACACTACACAAATACGCCCACAGCACTTCAGAAACTTCATGTGTGTCCACTGGGAATGTGCGTGGTGCTAGTGCCAAATATTGGTATTAGCACCAGCATATCCAAAATTAAACAAATACGCCCACAGTAGTTAAGAAACTTCATGTGTGTCCACTGGGAATGTGCGTGGTGCTAGTGCCAAATATTGGTATTAGCACCAGCATATCCAACACTACACAAATACGCCCACAGCACTTCAGAAACTTCATGTGTGTCCACTGGGAATGTGCGTGGTGCTAGTGCCAAATATTGGTATTAGCACCAGCATATCCAACACTACACAAATACGCCCACAGCACTTCAGAAACTTCATGTGTGTCCACTGGGAATGTGCGTGGTGCTAGTGCCAAATATCGGTATTAGCACCAGCATATCCAACACTACACAAATACGCCCACAGCACTTCAGAAACTTCATGTGTGTCCACTGGGAATGTGCGTGGTGCTAGTGCCAAATATTGGTATTAGCACCAGCATATCGAACACTACGAAAATACGCCCACAGCACTTCAGAAAGGTCATGGGTGTCCACTGGGAATGTGCGTGGTGCTAGTGCCAAATATTGGTATTAGCACCAGCATATCCAACACTACACAAATACGCCTACAGTAGTTAAGAAACTTCATGTGAGTTCACTGGGAATGTGCGTGGTGCTAGTGCCAAATATTGGTATTAGCACCAACATATCCAACACTACACAAATATGCCCACAGCACTTCAGAAACTTCATGTGTGTCCACTGGGAATGTGCGTGGTGCTAGTGCCAAATATTTGTATTAGCACCACCATATCCAACACTAAACAAATACGCCCACAGTAGTTAAGAAACTTCATGTGTGTCCACTGGGAATGTGCGTGGTGCTAGTGCCAAATATTGGTAATAGCACCAGCATATCCAACACTACACAAATACGCCCACAGCACTTCAGAAACTTCATGTGTGTCCACTGGGAATGTGCGTGGTGCTAGTGCCAAATATTGGTATTAGCACCAGCATATCCAAAATTACACAAATACGCCCACAGTAGTTAAGAAACTTCATGTGTGTCCACTGGGAATGTGCGTGGTGCTAGTGCCAAATATTGGTATTAGCAGCAGCATATCCAACACTACACAAATACGCCCACAGCACTTCAGAAACTTCATGTGTGTCCACTGGGAATGTGCGTGGTGCTAGTGCCAAATATTGGTATTAGCACCAGCATATCCAACACTACACAAATACGCCCACAGCACTTCAGAAACTTCATGTGTGTCCACTGGGAATGTGCGTGGTGCTAGTGCCAAATATCGGTATTAGCACCAGCATATCCAACACTACACAAATACGCCCACAGCACTTCAGAAACTTCATGTGTGTCCACTGGGAATGTGCGTGGTGCTAGTGCCAAATATTGGTATTAGCACCAGCATATCGAACACTACGAAAATACGCCCACAGCACTTCAGAAAGGTCATGGGTGTCCACTGGGAATGTGCGTGGTGCTAGTGCCAAATATTGGTATTAGCACCAGCATATCCAACACTACACAAATACGCCTACAGTAGTTAAGAAACTTCATGTGAGTTCACTGGGAATGTGCGTGGTGCTAGTGCCAAATATTGGTATTAGAACCAACATATCCAACACTACACAAATACGCCCACAGTAGTTAAGAAAATTCATGTGTGTCCACTGGGAATGTGCGTGGTGCTAGTGCCAAATATTGGTAATAGCACCAGCATATCCAACACTACGCAAATATGCCCACAGCACTTCAGAAACTTCATGTGTGTCCACTGGGAATGTGCGTGGTGCTAGTGCCAAATATTGGTATTAGCACCAGCATATCCAACACTACACAAATACGCCTACAGTAGTTAAGAAACTTCATGTGAGTTCACTGGGAATGTGCGTGGTGCTAGTGCCAAATATTTGTATTAGCACCAACATATCCAACACTACACAAATATGCCCACAGCACTTCAGAAACTTCATGTGTGTCCACTGGGAATGTGCGTGGTGCTAGTGCCAAATATTTGTATTAGCACCACCATATCCAACACTAAACAAATACGCCCACAGTAGTTAAGAAACTTCATGTGTGTCCACTGGGAATGTGCGTGGTGCTAGTGCCAAATATTGGTAATAGCACCAGCATATCCAACACTACACAAATACGCCCACAGCACTTCAGAAACTTCATGTGTGTCCACTGGGAATGTGCGTGGTGCTAGTGCCAAATATTGGTATTAGCACCAGCATATCCAAAATTACACAAATATGCCCACAGTAGTTAAGAAACTTCATGTGTGTCCACTGGGAATGTGCGTGGTGCTAGTGCCAAATATTGGTATTAGCACCAGCATATCCAACACTACACAAATACGCCCACAGCACTTCAGAAACTTCATGTGTGTCCACTGGGAATGTGCGTGGTGCTAGTGCCAAATATCGGTATTAGCACCAGCATATCCAACACTACACAAATACGCCCACAGCACTTCAGAAACTTCATGTGTGTCCACTGGGAATGTGCGTGGTGCTAGTGCCAAATATTGGTATTAGCACCAGCATATCAAACTTTACGCAAATACGCCCACAGCACTTCAGAAATTTCATGGGTGTCCACTGGGAATGTGCGTGGTGCTAGTGCCAAATATTGGTATTAGCACCAGCATATCCAGCACTACACAAATACGCCTACAGTAGTTAAGAAACTTCATGTGAGTTCACTGGGAATGTGCGTGGTGCTAGTGCCAAATATTGGTATTAGCACCAACATATCCAACACTACACAAATATGCCCACAGCACTTCAGAAACTTCATGTGTGTCCACTGGGAATGTGCGTGGTGCTAGTGCCAAATATTGGTATTAGCACCAGCATATCCAACACTACACAAATACGCCCACAGTAGTTTAGAAAATTCATGTGTGTCCACTGGGAATGTGCGTGGTGCTAGTGCCAAATATTGGTAATAGCACCAGCATATCCAACACTACACAAATACGCCCACAGCACTTCAGAAACTTCATGTATGTCCACTGGGAATGTGCGTGGTGCTAGTGCCAAATATTGGTATTAGCACCAGCATATCCAACACTACACAAATACGCCTACAGTAGTTAAGAAACTTCATGTGAGTTCACTGGGAATGTGCGTGGTGCTAGTGCCAAATATTGGTATTAGCACCAACATATCCAACACTACACAAATACGCCCACAGCACTTCAGAAAGGTCATGTGTTCACTGGGAATGTGCGTGGTGCTAGTTGCAAATATTGGTATTAGCACAAGCATATCCAACACTAAACAAATACGCCCACACCACTTCAGAAAGGTCATGGGTGTCCACTGGGAATGTGCGTGGTGCTAGTGCCAAATATTGGTATTAGCACCAGCATATCCAACACTACACAAATACGCCCACAGCACTTCAGACAGGTCATGTGTGTCCACTGGGAATGTGCGTGGTGCTAGTGCCAAATATTGGTATTAGCACCAACATATCCAACACTACACATATATGCCCACAGTAGTTAAGAAACTTCATGTGTGTCCACATGGAATGTGCGTGGTGCTAGTGCCAAATATTGGTATTAGCACCAGCATATCCAACACTACGCAAATACGCCCACAGCACTTCAGAAAGGTCATGGGTGTCCACCGGGAATGTGCGTGGTGCTAGTGCCAAATATTGGTATTAGCACCAGCATATCCAACACTACACAAATACGCCTACAGTAGTTAAGAAACTTCATGTGAGTTCACTGGGAATGTGCGTGGTGCTAGTGCCAAATATTGGTATTAGAACCAACATATCCAACACTACACAAATACGCCCACAGCACTTCAGAAACTTCATGTGTGTCCACTGGGAATGTGCGTGGTGCTAGTGCCAAATATTGGTATTAGCACCAGCATATCCAAAATTACACAAATACGCCCACAGTAGTTAAGAAACTTCATGTGTGTCCACTGGGAATGTGCGTGGTGCTAGTGCCAAATATTGGTATTAGCACCAGCATATCCAACACTACACAAATACGCCCACAGCACTTCAGAAACTTCATGTGTGTCCACTGGGAATGTGCGTGGTGCTAGTGCCAAATATTGGTATTAGCACCAGCATATCCAACACTACACAAATACGCCCACAGCACTTCAGAAACTTCATGTGTGTCCACTGGGAATGTGCGTGGTGCTAGTGCCAAATATCGGTATTAGCACCAGCATATCCAACACTACACAAATACGCCCACAGCACTTCAGAAACTTCATGTGTGTCCACTGGGAATGTGCGTGGTGCTAGTGCCAAATATTGGTATTAGCACCAGCATATCAAACTTTACGCAAATACGCCCACAGCACTTCAGAAAGGTCATGGGTGTCCACTGGGAATGTGCGTGGTGCTAGTGCCAAATATTGGTATTAGCACCAGCATATCCAACACTACACAAATACGCCTACAGTAGTTAAGAAACTTCATGTGAGTTCACTGGGAATGTGCGTGGTGCTAGTGCCAAATATTGGTATTAGCACCAACATATCCAACACTACACAAATATGCCCACAGCACTTCAGAAACTTCATGTGTGTCCACTGGGAATGTGCGTGGTGCTAGTGCCAAATATTGGTATTAGCACCAGCATATCCAACACTACACAAATACGCCCACAGTAGTTTAGAAAATTCATGTGTGTCCACTGGGAATGTGCGTGGTGCTAGTGCCAAATATTGGTAATAGCACCAGCATATCCAACACTACACAAATACGCCCACAGCACTTCAGAAACTTCATGTATGTCCACTGGGAATGTGCGTGGTGCTAGTGCCAAATATTGGTATTAGCACCAGTATATCCAACACTACACAAATACGCCTACAGTAGTTAAGAAACTTCATGTGAGTTCACTGGGAATGTGCGTGGTGCTAGTGCCAAATATTGGTATTAGCACCAACATATCCAACACTACACAAATATGCCCACAGCACTTCAGAAACTTCATGTGTGTCCACTGGGAATGTGCGTGGTGCTAGTGCCAAATATTGGTATTAGCACCAGCATATCCAACACTACACAAATACGCCCACAGTAGTTTAGAAAATTCATGTGTGTCCACTGGGAATGTGCGTGGTGCTAGTGCCAAATATTGGTAATAGCACCAGCATATCCAACACTACACAAATACGCCCACAGCACTTCAGAAACTTCATGTATGTCCACTGGGAATGTGCGTGGTGCTAGTGCCAAATATTAGTAATAGCACCAGCATATCCAACACTACACAAATACGCCTACAGTAGTTAAGAAACTTCATGTGAGTTCACTGGGAATGTGCGTGGTGCTAGTGCCAAATATTGGTATTAGCACCAACATATCCAACACTACACAAATATGCCCACAGCACTTCAGAAACTTCATGTGTGTCCACTGGGAATGTGCGTGGTGCTAGTGCCAAATATTTGTATTAACACCACCATATCCAACACTAAACAAATACGCCCACAGTAGTTAAGAAACTTCATGTGTGTCCACTGGGAATGTGCGTGGTGCTAGTGCCAAATATTGGTATTAGCACCAGCATATCCAAAATTACACAAATACGCCCACAGTAGTTAAGAAACTTCATGTGTGTCCACTGGGAATGTGCGTGGTGCTAGTGCCAAATATTGGTATTAGCACCAGCATATCCAACACTACACAAATACGCCCACAGCACTTCAGAAACTTCATGTGTGTCCACTGGGAATGTGCGTGGTGCTAGTGCCAAATATTGGTAATAGCACCAGCATATCCAACACTACACAAATACGCCCACAGCACTTCAGAAACTTCATGTATGTCCACTGGGAATGTGCGTGGTGCTAGTGCCAAATATTGGTATTAGCACCAGCATATCCAACACTACACAAATACGCCTACAGTAGTTAAGAAACTTCATGTGAGTTCACTGGGAATGTGCGTGGTGCTAGTGCCAAATATTGGTATTAGCACCAACTTATCCAACACTACACAAATATGCCCACAGCACTTCAGAAACTTCATGTGTGTCCACTGGGAATGTGCGTGGTGCTAGTGCCAAGTATTTGTATTAACACCACCATATCCAACACTAAACAAATACGCCCACAGTAGTTAAGAAACTTCATGTGTGTCCACTGGGAATGTGCGTGGTGCTAGTGCCAAATATTGGTATTAGCACCAGCATATCCAAAATTACACAAATACGCCCACAGTAGTTAAGAAACTTCATGTGTGTCCACTGGGAATGTGCGTGGTGCTAGTGCCAAATATTGGTATTAGCACCAGCATATCCAACACTACACAAATACGCCCACAGCACTTCAGAAACTTCATGTGTGTCCACTGGGAATGTGCGTGGTGCTAGTGCCAAATATTGGTATTAGCACCAGCATATCCAACACTACACAAATACGCCCACAGCACTTCAGAAAGGTCATGTGTTCACTGGGAATGTGCGTGGTGCTAGTTGCAAATATTGGTATTAGCACAAGCATATCCAACACTAAACAAATACGCCCACACCACTTCAGAAAGGTCATGGGTGTCCACTGGGAATGTGCGTGGTGCTAGTGCCAAATATTGGTATTAGCACCAGCATATCCAACACTACACAAATACGCCCACAGCACTTCAGAAAGGTCATGTGTGTCCACTGGGAATGTGCGTGGTGCTAGTGCCAAATATTGGTATTAGCACCAACATATCCAACACTACACATATATGCCCACAGTAGTTAAGAAACTTCATGTGTGTCCACATGGAATGTGCGTGGTGCTAGTGCCAAATATTGGTATTAGCACCAGCATATCCAACACTACGCAAATACGCCCACAGCACTTCAGAAAGGTCATGGGTGTCCACCGGGAATGTGCGTGGTGCTAGTGCCAAATATTGGTATTAGCACCAGCATATCCAACACTACACAAATACGCCTACAGTAGTTAAGAAACTTCATGTGAGTTCGCTGGGAATGTGCGTGGTGCTAGTGCCAAATATTGGTATTAGAACCAACATATCCAACACTACACAAATATGCCCACAGCACTTCAGAAACTTCATGTGTGTCCACTGGGAATGTGCGTGGTGCTAGTGCCAAATATTGGTATTAGCACCAGCATATCCAACACTACACAAATACGCCCACAGCACTTCAGAAACTTCATGTGTGTCCACTGGGAATGTGCGTGGTGCTAGTGCCAAATATTGGTATTAGCACCAGCATATCCAACACTACACAAATACGCCCACAGCACTTCAGAAACTTCATGTGTGTCCACTGGGAATGTGCGTGGTGCTAGTGCCAAATATTGGTATTAGCACCAGCATATCCAACACTACACAAATACGCCCACAGCACTTCAGAAACTTCATGTGTGTCCACTGGGAATGTGTGTGGTGCTAGTGCCAAATATTGGTATTAGCACCACCATATCCAACACTACACAAATACGCCCACAGCACTTCAGAAACTTCATGTGTGTCCACTGGGAATGTGCGTGGTGCTACTGCCAAATATTGGTATTAGCACCAGCATATCCAACACTACGAAAATACGCCCACAGCACTTCAGAAAGGTCATGTGTGTCCACTGGGAATGTGCGTGGTGCTAGTGCCAAATATTGGTATTAGCACCACCATATCCAACACTACACAAATACGCCTACAGTAGTTAAGAAACTTCATGTGAGTTCACTGGGAATGTGCGTGGTGCTAGTGCCAAATATTGGTATTAGAACCAACATATCCAACACTACACAAATATGCCCACAGCACTTCAGAAACTTCATGTGTGTCCACTGGGAATGTGCGTGGTGCTAGTGCCAAATATTGGTATTAGCACCAGCATATCCAACACTACACAAATACGCCTACAGTAGTTAAGAAACTTCATGTGAGTTCACTGGGAATGTGCGTGGTGCTAGTGCCAAATATTGGTATTAGCACCAACATATCCAACACTACACAAATATGCCCACAGCACTTCAAAAACTTCATGTGTGTCCACTGGGAATGTGCGTGGTGCTAGTGCCAAATATTTGTATTAGCACCACCATATCCAACACTAAACAAATACGCCCACAGTAGTTAAGAAACTTCATGTGTGTCAACTGGGAATGTGCGTGGTGCTAGTGCCAAATATTGGTAATAGCACCAGCATATCCAACACTACACAAATACGCCCACAGCACTTCAGAAACTTCATGTGTATCCACTGGGAATGTGCGTGGTGCTAGTGCCAAATATTGGTATTAGCACCAGCATATCCAAAATTACACAAATACGCCCACAGTAGTTAAGAAACTTCATGTGTGTCCACTGGGAATGTGCGTGGTGCTAGTGCCAAATATTGGTATTAGCACCAGCATATCCAACACTACACAAATACGCCCACAGCACTTCAGAAACTTCATGTGTGTCCACTGGGAATGTGCGTGGTGCTAGTGCAAAATATTGGTATTAGCACCAGCATATCCAACACTACACAAATACGCCCACAGCACTTCAGAAACTTCATGTGTGTCCACTGGGAATGTGCGTGGTGCTAGTGCCAAATATCGGTATTAGCACCAGCATATCCAACACTACACAAATACGCCCACAGCACTTCAGAAACTTCATGTGTGTCCACTGGGAATGTGCGTGGTGCTAGTGCCAAATATTGGTATTAGCACCAGCATATCCAACTTTACGCAAATACGCCCACAGCACTTCAGAAAGGTCATGGGTGTCCACTGGGAATGTGCGTGGTGCTAGTGCCAAATATTGGTATTAGCACCAGCATATCCAATACTACACAAATACGCCTACAGTAGTTAAGAAACTTCATGTGAGTTCACTGGGAATGTGCGTGGTGCTAGTGCCAAATATTGGTATTAGCACCAACATATCCAACACTACACAAATATGCCCACAGCACTTCAGAAACTTCATGTGTGTCCACTGGGAATGTGCGTGGTGCTAGTGCCAAATATTGGTATTAGCACCACCATATCCAACACTACACAAATACGCCCACAGTAATTTAGAAAATTCATGTGTGTCCACTGGGAATGTGCGTGGTGCTAGTGCCAAATATTGGTAATAGCACCAGCATATCCAACACTACACAAATACGCCCACAGCACTTCAGAAACTTCATGTGTGTCCACTGGGAATGTGCGTGGTGCTAGTGCCAAATATTGGTATTAGCACCAGCATATCCAACACTACACAAATACGCCTACAGTAGTTAAGAAACTTCATGTGAGTTCACTGGGAATGTGCGTGGTGCTAGTGCCAAATATTGGTATTAGCACCAACATATCCAACACTACACAAATATGCCCACAGCACTTCAGAAACTTCATGTGTGTCCACTGGGAATGTGCGTGGTGCTAGTGCCAAATATTTGTATTAGCACCACCATATCCAACACTAAACAAATACGCCCACAGTAGTTAAGAAACTTCATGTGTGTCCACTTGTAATGTGCGTGGTGCTAGTGCCAAATATTGGTAATAGCACCAGCATATCCAACACTACACAAATACGCCCACAGCACTTCAGAAACTTCATGTGTGTCCACTGGGAATGTGCGTGGTGCTAGTGACAAATATTGGTATTAGCACCAGCATATCCAAAATTACACAAATACGCCCACAGTAGTTGAGAAACTTCATGTGAGTCCACTGGGAATGTGCGTGGTGCTAGTGCCAAATATTGGTATTAGCACCAGCATATCCAACACTACACAAATACGCCTTGCACTTCAGAAACTTCATGTGTGTCCACTGGGAATGTGCGTGGTGCTAGTGCCAAATATTGGTATTAGCACCAGCATATCCAACACTACACAAATACGCCCACAGCACTTCAGAAACTTCATGTGTGTCCACTGGGAATGTGCGTGGTGCTAGTGCCAAATATCGGTATTAGCACCAGCATATCCAACACTACACAAATACGCCCACAGCACTTCAGAAACTTCATGTGTGTCCACTGGGAATGTGCGTGGTGCTAGTGCCAAATATTGGTATTAGCACCAGCATATCCAACTTTACGCAAATACGCCCACAGCACTTCAGAAAGGTCATGGGTGTCCACTGGGAATGTGCGTGGTGCTAGTGCCAAATATTGGGATTAGCACCAGCATATCCAACACTACACAAATACGCCTACAGTAGTTAAGAAACTTCATGTGAGTTCACTGGGAATGTGCGTGGTGCTAGTGCCAAATATTGGTATTTGCACCAACATATCCAACACTACACAAATATGCCCACAGCACTTCAGAAACTTCATGTGTGTCCACTGGGAATGTGCGTGGTGCTAGTGCCAAATATTGGTATTAGCACCACCATATCCAACACTACACAAATACGCCCACAGTAGTTTAGAAAATTCATGTGTGTCCACTGGGAATGTGCGTGGTGCTAGTGCCAAATATTGGTAATAGCACCAGCATATCCAACACTACACAAATACGCCCACAGCACTTAAGAAACTTCATGTGTGTCCACTGGGAATGTGCGTGGTGCTAGTGCAAAATATTGGTATTAGCACCAGCATATCCAACACTACACAAATACGCCTACAGTAGTTAAGAAACTTCATGTGAGTTCACTGGGAATGTGCGTGGTGCTAGTGCCAAATATTGGTATTAGCACCAGCATATCCAACACTACGAAAATACGCCCACAGCACTTCAGAAAGGTCATGGGTGTCCACTGGGAATGTGCGTGGTGCTAGTGCCAAATATTGGTATTAGCACCAGCATATTCAACACTACACAAATACGCCTACAGTAGTTAAGAAACTTCATGTGAGTTCACTGGGAATGTGCGTGGTGCTAGTGCCAAATATTGGTATTAGAACCAACATATCCAACACTACACAAATATGCCCACAGCACTTCAGAAACTTCATGTGTGTCCACTGGGAATGTGCGTGGTGCTAGTGCCAAATATTGGTATTAGCACCACCATATCCAACACTACACAAATACGCCCACAGTAGTTAAGAAAATTCATGTGTGTCCACTGGGAATGTGCGTGGTGCTAGTGCCAAATATTGGTAATAGCACCAGCATATCCAACACTACGCAAATACGCCCACAGAACTTCAGAAACTTCATGTGTGTCCACTGGGAATGTGCGTGGTGCTAGTGCCAAATATTGGTATTAGCACCAGCATATCCAACACTACACAAATACGCCCACAGCACTTCAGAAACTTCATGTGTGTCCACTGGGAATGTGCGTGGTGCTAGTGCCAAATATTGGTATTAGCACCAGCATATCCAACACTACACAAATACGCCTACAGTAGTTAAGAAACTTCATGTGAGTTCACTGGGAATGTGCGTGGTGCTAGTGCCAAATATTGGTATTAGCACCAACATATCCAACACTACACAAATATGCCCACAGCACTTCAGAAACTTCATGTGTGTCCACTGGGAATGTGCGTGGTGCTAGTGCCAAATATTTGTATTAGCACCACCATATCCAACACTAAACAAATACGCCCACAGTAGTTAAGAAACTTCATGTGTGTCCACTTGGAATGTGCGTGGTGCTAGTGCCAAATATTGGTAATAGCACCAGCATATCCAACACTACACAAATACGCCCACAGCACTTCAGAAACTTCATGTGTGTCCACTGGGAATGTGCGTGGTGCTAGTGACAAATATTGGTATTAGCACCAGCATATCCAAAATTACACAAATACGCCCACAGTAGTTGAGAAACTTCATGTGAGTCCACTGGGAATGTGCGTGGTGCTAGTGCCAAATATTGGTATTAGCACCAGCATATCCAACACTACACAAATACGCCCACAGCACTTCAGAAACTTCATGTGTGTCCACTGGGAATGTGCGTGGTGCTAGTGCCAAATATTGGTATTAGCACCAGCATATCCAACACTACACAAATACGCCCACAGCACTTCAGAAACTTCATGTGTGTCCACTGGGAATGTGCGTGGTGCTAGTGCCAAATATCGGTATTAGCACCAGCATATCCAACACTACACAAATACGCCCACAGCACTTCAGAAACTTCATGTGTGTCCACTGGGAATGTGCGTGGTGCTAGTGCCAAATATTGGTATTAGCACCAGCATATCCAACTTTACGCAAATACGCCCACAGCACTTCAGAAAGGTCATGGGTGTCCACTGGGAATGTGCGTGGTGCTAGTGCCAAATATTGGGATTAGCACCAGCATATCCAACACTACACAAATACGCCTACAGTAGTTAAGAAACTTCATGTGAGTTCACTGGGAATGTGCGTGGTGCTAGTGCCAAATATTGGTATTTGCACCAACATATCCAACACTACACAAATATGCCCACAGCACTTCAGAAACTTCATGTGTGTCCACTGGGAATGTGCGTGGTGCTAGTGCCAAATATTGGTATTAGCACCACCATATCAAACACTACACAAATACGCCCACAGTAGTTTAGAAAATTCATGTGTGTCCACTGGGAATGTGCGTGGTGCTAGTGCCAAATATTGGTAATAGCACCAGCATATCCAACACTACACAAATACGCCCACAGCACTTCAGAAACTTCATGTGTGTCCACTGGGAATGTGCGTGGTGCTAGTGCAAAATATTGGTATTAGCACCAGCATATCCAACACTACACAAATACGCCTACAGTAGTTAAGAAACTTCATGTGAGTTCACTGGGAATGTGCGTGGTGCTAGTGCCAAATATTGGTATTAGCACCAGCATATCCAACACTACGAAAATACGCCCACAGCACTTCAGAAAGGTCATGGGTGTCCACTGGGAATGTGCGTGGTGCTAGTGCCAAATATTGGTATTAGCACCAGCATATCCAACACTACACAAATACGCCTACAGTAGTTAAGAAACTTCATGTGAGTTCACTGGGAATGTGCGTGGTGCTAGTGCCAAATATTGGTATTAGAACCAACATATCCAACACTACACAAATATGCCCACAGCACTTCAGAAACTTCATGTGTGTCCACTGGGAATGTGCTTGGTGCTAGTGCCAAATATTGGTATTAGCACCACCATATCCAACACTACACAAATACGCCCACAGTAGTTAAGAAAATTCATGTGTGTCCACTGGGAATGTGCGTGGTGCTAGTGCCAAATATTGGTAATAGCACCAGCATATCCAACACTACGCAAATACGCCCACAGAACTTCAGAAACTTCATGTGTGTCCACTGGGAATGTGCGTGGTGCTAGTGCCAAATATTGGTATTAGCACCAGCATATCCAACACTACACAAATACGCCTACAGTAGTTAAGAAACTTCATGTGAGTTCACTGGGAATGTCGTGGTGCTAGTGCCAAATATTGGTATTAGCACCAACATATCCAACACTACACAAATATGCCCACAGCACTTCAGAAACTTCATGTGTGTCCACTGGGAATGTGCGTGGTGCTAGTGCCAAATATTTGTATTAGCACCACCATATCCAACACTAAACAAATACGCCCACAGTAGTTAAGAAACTTCATGTGTGTCCACTGGGAATGTGCGTGGTGCTAGTGCCAAATATTGGTAATAGCACCAGCATATCCAACACTACACAAATACGCCCACAGCACTTCAGAAACTTCATGTGTGTCCACTGGGAATGTGCGTGGTGCTAGTGCCAAATATTGGTATTAGCACCAGCATATCCAAAATTACACAAATACGCCCACAGTAGTTAAGAAACTTCATGTGTGTCCACTGGGAATGTGCGTGGTGCTAGTGCCAAATATTGGTATTAGCACCAGCATATCCAACACTACACAAATACCCCCACAGCACTTCAGAAACTTCATGTGTGTCCACTGGGAATGTGCGTGGTGCTAGTGCCAAATATTGGTATTAGCACCAGCATATCCAACACTACACAAATACGCCCACAGCACTTCAGAAACTTCATGTGTGTCCACTGGGAATGTGCGTGGTGCTAGTGCCAAATATCGGTATTAGCACCAGCATATCCAACACTACACAAATACGCCCACAGCACTTCAGAAACTTCATGTGTGTCCACTGGGAATGTGCGTGGTGCTAGTGCCAAATATTGGTATTAACACCAGCATATCCAACTTTACGCAAATACGCCCACAGCACTTCAGAAAGGTCATGGGTGTCCACTGGGAATGTGCGTGGTGCTAGTGCCAAATATTGGTATTAGCACCAGCATATCCAATACTACACAAATTCGCCTACAGTAGTTAAGAAACTTCATGTGAGTTCACTGGGAATGTGCGTGGTGCTAGTGCCAAATATTGGTATTAGCACCAACATATCCAACACTACACAAATATGCCCACAGCACTTCAGAAACTTCATGTGTGTCCACTGAGAATGTGCGTGGTGCTAGTGCCAAATATTGGTATTAGCACCAGCATATCCAACACTACACAAATACGCCTACAGTAGTTAAGAAACTTCATGTGAGTTCACTGGGAATGTGCGTGGTGCTAGTGCCAAATATTGGTATTAGCACCAACATATCCAACAATACACAAATATGCCCACAGCACTTCAGAAACTT
Source organism: Halisarca cf. caerulea (assembly GCA_963170055.1). Classification (NCBI taxonomy): domain Eukaryota; kingdom Metazoa; phylum Porifera; class Demospongiae; order Chondrillida; family Halisarcidae; genus Halisarca; species Halisarca cf. caerulea. The sequence goes on along the minus strand of CAUJGJ010000200.1, from coordinate 61,513 downwards.
CATGTGTGTCCACTGGGAATGTGCGTGGTGCTAGTGCCAAATATTTGTATTAGCACCACCATATCCAACACTAAACAAATACGCCCACAGTAGTTAAGAAACTTCATGTGTGTCCACTGGGAATGTGCGTGGTACTAGTGCCAAATATTGGTAATAGCACCAGCATATCCAACACTACACAAATACGCCCACAGCACTTCAGAAACTTCATGTGTGTCCACTGGGAATGTGCGTGGTGCTAGTGCCAAATATTGGTATTAGCACCAGCATATCCAAAATTACACAAATACGCCCACAGTAGTTAAGAAACTTCATGTGTGTCCACTGGGAATGTGCGTGGTGCTAGTGCCAAATATTGGTATTAGCACCAGCATATCCAACACTACACAAATACGCCCACAGCACTTCAGAAACTTCATGTGTGTCCACTGGGAATGTGCGTGGTGCTAGTGCCAAATATTGGTATTAGCACCAGCATATCCAACACTACACAAATACGCCCACAGCACTTCAGAAACTTCATGTGTGTCCACTGGGAATGTGCGTGGTGCTAGTGCCAAATATCGGTATTAGCACCAGCATATCCAACACTACACAAATACGCCCACAGCACTTCAGAAACTTCATGTGTGTCCACTGGGAATGTGCGTGGTGCTAGTACCAAATATTGGTATTAGCACCAGCATATCCAACTTTACGTAAATACGCCCACAGCACTTCAGAAAGGTCATGGGTGTCCACTGGGAATGTGCGTGGTTCTAGTGCCAAATATTGGTATTAGCACCAGCATATCCAACACTACACAAATACGCCTACAGTAGTTAAGAAACTTCATGTGAGTTCACTGGGAATGTGCGTGGTGCTAGTGCCAAATATTGGTATTAGCACCAACATATCCAACACTACACAAATATGCCCACAGCACTTCAGAAACTTCATGTGTGTCCACTGGGAATGTGCGTGGTGCTAGTGCCAAATATTGGTATTAGCACCACCATATCCAACACTACACAAATACGCCTACAGTAGTTAAGAAACTTCATGTGAGTTCACTGGGAATGTGCGTGGTGCTAGTGCCAAATATTGGTATTAGCACCAGCATATCCAACACTACGAAAATACGCCCACAGAACTTCAGAAACTTCATGTGTGTCCACTGGTAATGTGCGTGGTGCTAGTGCCAAATATTGGTATTAGCACCAGCATATCCAACACTACACAAATACGCCTACAGTAGTTAAGAAACTTCATGTGAGTTCACTGGGAATGTCGTGGTGCTAGTGCCAAATATTGGTATTAGCACCAACATATCCAACACTACACAAATATGCCCACAGCACTTCAGAAACTTCATGTGTGTCCACTGGGAATGTGCGTGGTGCTAGTGCCAAATATTTGTATTAGCACCACCATATCCAACACTAAACAAATACGCCCACAGTAGTTAAGAAACTTCATGTGTGTCCACTGGGAATGTGCGTGGTGCTAGTGCCAAATATTGGTAATAGCACCAGCATATCCAACACTACACAAATACGCCCACAGCACTTCAGAAACTTCATGTGTGTCCACTGGGAATGTGCGTGGTGCTAGTGCCAAATATTGGTATTAGCACCAGCATATGCAAAATTACACAAATACGCCCACAGTAGTTAAGAAACTTCATGTGTGTCCACTGGGAATGTGCGTGGTGGTAGTGCCAAATATTGGTATTAGCACCAGCATATCCAACACTACACAAATACGCCCACAGCACTTCAGAAACTTCATGTGTGTCCACTGGGAATGTGCGTGGTGCTAGTGCCAAATATTGGTATTAGCACCAGCATATCCAACACTACACAAATACGCCCACAGCACTTCAGAAACTTCATGTGTGTCCACTGGGAATGTGCGTGGTGCTAGTGCCAAATATCGGTATTAGCACCAGCATATCCAACACTACACAAATACGCCCACAGCACTTCAGAAACTTCATGTGTGTCCACTGGGAATGTGCGTGGTGCTAGTGCCAAATATTGGTATTAGCACCAGCATATCCAACTTTACGCAAATACGCCCACAGCACTTCAGAAAGGTCATGGGTGTCCACTGGGAATGTGCGTGGTGCTAGTGCCAAATATTGGTATTAGCACCAGCATATCCAATACTACACAAATTCGCCTACAGTAGTTAAGAAACTTCATGTGAGTTCACTGGGAATGTGCGTGGTGCTAGTGCCAAATATTGGTATTAGCACCAACATATCCAACACTACACAAATATGCCCACAGCACTTCAGAAACTTCATGTGTGTCCACTGAGAATGTGCGTGGTGCTAGTGCCAAATATTGGTATTAGCACCAGCATATCCAACACTACACAAATACGCCTACAGTAGTTAAGAAACTTCATGTGAGTTCACTGGGAATGTGCGTGGTGCTAGTGCCAAATATTGGTATTAGCACCAACATATCCAACAATACACAAATATGCCCACAGCACTTCAGAAACTTCATGTGTGTCCACTGGGAATGTGCGTGGTGCTAGTGCCAAATATTTGTATTAGCACCACCATATCCAACACTAAACAAATACGCCCACAGTAGTTAAGAAACTTCATGTGTGTCCACTGGGAATGTGCGTGGTGCTAGTGCCAAATATTGGTAATAGCACCAGCATATCCAACACTACACAAATACGCCCACAGCACTTCAGAAACTTCATGTGTGTCCACTGGGAATGTGCGTGGTGCTAGTGCCAAATATTGGTATTAGCACCAGCATATCCAAAATTACACAAATACGCCCACAGTAGTTAAAAAACTTCATGTGTGTCCACTTGGAATGTGCGTGGTGCTAGTGCCAAATATTGGTATTAGCACCAGCATATCCAACACTACACAAATACGCCCACAGCACTTCAGAAACTTCATGTGTGTCCACTGGGAATGTGCGTGGTGCTAGTGCCAAATATTGGTATTAGCACCAGCATATCCAACACTACACAAATACGCCCACAGCACTTCAGAAACTTCATGTGTGTCCACTGGGAATGTGCGTGGTGCTAGTGCCAAATATCGGTATTAGCACCAGCATATCCAACACTACACAAATACGCCCACAGCACTTCAGAAACTTCATGTGTGTCCACTGGGAATGTGCGTGGTGCTAGTGCCAAATATTGGTATTAGCACCAGCATATCCAACTTTACGTAAATACGCCCACAGCACTTCAGAAAGGTCATGGGTGTCCACTGGGAATGTGCGTGGTTCTAGTGCCAAATATTGGTATTAGCACCAACATATCCAACACTACACAAATATGCCCACAGCACTTCAGAAACTTCATGTGTGTCCACTGGGAATGTGCGTGGTGCTAGTGCCAAATATTGGTATTAGCACCACCATATCCAACACTACACAAATACGCCCACAGTAGTTTAGAAAATTCATGTGTGTCCACTGGGAATGTGCGTGGTGCTAGTGCCAAATATTGGTATTAGCACCAGCATATCCAACACTACACAAATACGCCCACAGCACTTCAGAAACTTCATGTGTGTCCACTGGAAATGTGCGTGGTGCTAGTTGCAAATATTGGTATTAGCACCAGCATATCCAACACTACACAAATACGCCTACAGTAGTTAAGAAACTTCATGTGAGTTAACTGGGAATGTGCGTGGTGCTAGTGCCAAATATTGGTATTAGCACCAACATATCCAACACTACACAAATATGCCCACAGCACTTCAGAAACTTCATGTGTGTCCACTGGGAATGTGCGTGGTGCTAGTGCCAAATATTTGTATTAGCACCACCATATCCAACACTAAACAAATACGCCCACAGTAGTTAAGAAATTTCATGTGTGTCCACTGGGAATGTGCGTGGTGCTAGTGCCAAATATTGGTAATAGCACCAGCATATCCAACACTACACAAATACGCCCACAGCACTTCAGAAACTTCATGTGTGTCCACTGGGAATGTGCGTGGTGCTAGTGACAAATATTGGTATTAGCACCAGCATATCCAAAATTACACAAATACGCCCACAGTAGTTAAGAAACTTCATGTGTGTCCACTGGGAATATGCGTGGTGCTAGTGCCAAATATTGGTATTAGCACCAGCATATCCAACACTACACAAATACGCCCACAGTAGTTAAGAAAATTCATGTGTGTCCACTGGGAATGTGCGTGGTGCTAGTGCCAAATATTGGTAATAGCACCAGCATATCCAACTCTACGCAAATACGCCCACAGCACTTTAGAAACTTCATGTGTGTCCACTGGGAATGTGCGTGGTGCTAGTGCCAAATATTGGTATTAGCACCAGCATATCCAACACTACACAAATACGCCCACAGCACTTCAGAAACTTCATGTGTGTCCACTGGGAATGTGCGTGGTGCTAGTGCCAAATATTGGTATTAGCACCACCATATCCAACACTACACAAATACGCCCACAGCACTTCAGAAACTTCATGTGTGTCCACTGGGAATGTGCGTGGTGCTAGTGCCAAATATTGGTATTAGCACCAGCATATCCAACACTACGCAAATACGCCCACAGCACTTCAGAAAGGTCATGGGTGTCCACTGGGAATGTGCGTGGTTTTAGTGCCAAATATTGGTATTAGCACCAGCATATCCAACACTACACAAATACGCCTACAGTAGTTAAGAAACTTCATGTGAGTTCACTGGGAATGTGCGTGGTGCTAGTGCCAAATATTGGTATTAGCACCAACATATCCAACACTACACAAATATGCCCACAGCACTTCAGAAACTTCATGTGTGTCCACTGGGAATGTGCGTGGTGCTAGTGCCAAATATTGGTATTAGCAGCAGCATATACAATATTACACAAATACGCCCACAGTAGTTAAGAAACTTCATGTGTGTCCACTGGGAATGTGCGTGGTGCTAGTGCCAAATATTGGTATTAGCACCAGCACATCCAACACTACACAAATACGCCCACACCACTTTAGAAAGGTCATGTGTGTCCACTGGGAATGTGCGTGGTGCTAGTGCCAAATATTGGTATTAGCACCAGCATATCCAACACTATAGAAATACGCCCACAGCACTTCAGAAAGGTCATGTGTGTCCACTGGGAATGTGCGTGGTGCTAGTGCCAAATATTGGTATTAGCACCACCATATCCAACACTACACAAATACGCCCACAGTAGTTAAGAAACTTCATGTGTGTCCACTGGGAATGTGCGTGGTGCTAGTGCCAAATATAGGTAATAGCACCAGCATATCCAACACTACACAAATACGCCCACAGCACTTCAGAAAGGTCATGTGTGTCCACTGGGAATGTGCGTGGTGCTAGTTGCAAATATTGGTATTAGCACAAGCATATCCAACACTACACAAATACGCCCACACCACATCAGAAAGGTCATGTGTGTCCACTGGGAATGTGCGTGGTGCTAGTGCCAAATATTGGTATTAGCACCAGCATATCCAACACTACACAAATACGCCCACAGCACTTCAGAAAGGTAAGGTGTGTCCACTGGGAATGTGCGTGGTGCTAGTTGCAAATATTTGTATTAGCACAAGCATATCCAACACTACACAAATACGCCCACACCACATCAGAAAGGTCATGTGTGTCCACTGGGAATGTGCGTGGTGCTAGTGCCAAATATGGGTATTAGCACCAGCATATCCAACACTACACAAATACGCCCACAGAACTTCAGAAAGGTCATGTGTGTCCACTGGGAATGTGCGTGGTGCTGTGCCAAATATTGGTATTAGCAGCAGCATATACAATATTACACAAATACGCCCACAGTAGTTAAGAAACTTCATGTGTGTCCACTGGGAATGTGCGTGGTGCTAGTTGCAAATATTGGTATTAGCACCAGCATATCCAACACTACACAAATACGCCCACAGCACTTCAGAAACTTCATGTGTGTCCACTGGGAATGTGCGTGGTGCTAGTGCCAAATATTGGTATTAGCACCAGCATATCCAACACTACACAAATACGCCCACAGCACTTCAGAAAGGTCATGGGTGTCCACTGGGAATGTGCGTGGTGCTAGTGCCAAATATTGGTATTAGCACCAGCATATCCAACACTACACAAATGCGCCCACAGTAGTTAAGAAACTTCATGTGTTTCCACTGGGAATGTGCGTGGTGCTAGTGCCAAATATTGGTATTAGCACCAGCATATCCAACACTTCACAAATACGCCCACAGCACTTCAGAAACTTCATGTGTGTCCACTGGGAATGTGCGTGGTGCTAGTGCCAAATATTGGTAGTAGCACCAGCATATCCAACATTACACAAATACGCCCACAGTAGTTAAGAAACTTCATGTGTGTCCACTGGGAATGTGCGTGGTGCTAGTGCCAAATATTGGTATTAGCACCAGCATATCAAACACTACACAAATACGCCCACAGCACTTCAGAAACTTCATGCGTGTCCTCTGGGAATGTGCGTGGTGCTAGTGCCAAATATTGGTATTAGCACCAGCATATCCAACACTACACAAATACGCCCACAGCACTTCAGAAAGGTCATGTGTGTCCACTGGGAATGTGCGTGGTGCTAGTTGCATATATTGGTATTAGCACAAGCATATCCAACACTACACAAATACGCCCACACCACATCAGAAAGGTCATGTGTGTCAACTGGGAATGTGCGTGGTGCTAGTGCCAAATATTGGTATTAGCACCAGCATATCCAACACTACACAAATACGCCCACAGCACTTCAGAAAGGTCATGTGTGTCCACTGGGAATGTGCGTGGTGCTAGTGCCAAATATTGGTATTAGCAGCAGCATATCCAATATTAAACAAATACGCCCACAGTAATTAAGAAACTTCATGTGTGTCCACTGGGAATGTGCGTGGTGCTAGTGCCAAATATTGGTATTAGCACCAGCATATCCAACACTACACAAATACGCCCACACCACTTTAGAAAGGTCATGTGTGTCCACTGGGAATGTGCGTGGTGCTAGTGCCAAATATTGGTATTAGCACCAGCATATCCAACACTACAGAAATACGCCCACAGCACTTCAGAAAGGTCATGTGTGTCCACTGGGAATGTGCGTGGTGCTAGTGCCAAATATTGGTAATAGCACCAGCATATCCAACACTACACAAATACGCCCACAGCACTTCACAAACTTCATGTGTGTCCACTGGGAATGTGCGTGGTGCTAGTGCCAAATATTGGTATTAGCACCAGCATATCCAACATTACACAAATACGCCCACAGTAGTTAAGAAACTTCATGTGTGTCCACTGGGAATGTGCGTGGTGCTACTGCCAAATATTGGTATTAGCACCAGCATATCCAACACTACACAAATACGCCCACAGCACTTCACAAACTTCATGTGTGTCCTCTGGGAATGTGCGTGGTGCTAGTGCCAAATATTGGTATTAGCACCAGCATATCCAACACTACACAAATACGCCCACAGCAGTTGAGAAACTTCATGTGTGTCCACTGGGAATGTGCGTGGTGCTAGTGCCAAATATTGGTAATAGCACCAGCATATCCAACACTACACAAATACGCCCACAGCACTTCAGAAACTTCATGTGTGTCCACTGGGAATGTGCGTGGTGCTAGTGCCAAATATTGGTATTAGCACCAGCATATCCAACACTACACAAATACGCCCACAGCACTTCAGAAAGGTCATGTGTGTCCACTGGGAATGTGCGTGGTGCTAGTGCAAAATATTGGTATTAGCAGCAGCATATCCAATATTACACAAATACGCCCACAGTAGTTAAGAAACTTCATGTGTGTCCACTGGGAATGTGCGTGGTGCTAGTGCCAAATATTGGTAATAGCACCAGCATATCCAACACTACACAAATACGCCCACAGCACTTCAGAAACTTCATGTGTGTCCACTGGGAATGTGCGTGGTGTTAGTGCCAAATATTGGTATTAGCACCAGCATATCCAACACTACACAAATACGCCCACAGCACTTCAGAAAGGTCATGGGTGTCCACTGGGAATGTGCGTGGTGCTAGTGCCAAATATTGGTATTAGAACCACCATATCCAACACTACACAAATACGCCAACAGTAGTTAAGAAACTTCATGTGTGTCCACTGGGAATGTGCGTGGTGCTAGTGACAAATATTGGTATTAGCACCAGCATATCCAACACTACGCAAATACGCCCACAGCACTTCAGAAAGGTCATGGGTGTCCACTGGGAATGTGCGTGGTGGTAGTGCCAAATATTGGTATTAGCACCACCATATCCAACACTACACAAATACGCCCACAGTAGTTAAGAAACTTCATGTGTGTCCACTGGGAATGTGCGTGGTGCTAGTGCCAAATATTGGTAATAGCACCAGCACATCCAACACTACACAAATACGCCCACAGCACTTCAGAAACTTCATGTGTGTCCACTGGGAATGTGCGTGGTGCTAGTGCCAAATATTTGTATTAGCACCAGCATATCCAACACTTCACAAATACGCCCACAGCACTTCAGAAACTTCATGTGTGTCCACTGGGAATGTGCGTGGTGCTAGTGCCAAATATTGGTAGTAGCACCAGCATATCAAACATTACACAAATACGCCCACAGTAGTTAAGAAACTTCATGTGTGTCCACTGGTAATGTGCGTGGTGCTAGTGCCAAATATTGGTATTAGCACCAGCATATCAAACACTACACAAATACGCCCACAGCACTTCAGAAACTTCATGTGTGTCCTCTGGGAATGTGCGTGGTGCTAGTGCCAAATATTGGTATTAGCACCAGCATATCCAACACTACACAAATACGCCCACAGCACTTCAGAAAGGTCATGTGTGTCCACTGGGAATGTGCGTGGTGCTAGTTGCATATATTGGTATTAGCACAAGCATATCCAACACTACACAAATACGCCCACACCACATCAGAAAGGTCATGTGTGTCCACTGGGAATGTGCGTGGTGCTAGTGCCAAATATCGGTATTAGCACCAGCATATCCAACACTACACAAATACGCCCACAGCACTTCAGAAAGGTCATGTGTGTCCACTGGGAATGTGCGTGGTGCTAGTGCCAAATATTGGTATTAGCAGCAGCATACCCAATATTAAACAAATACGCCCACAGTAATTAAGAAACTTCATGTGTGTCCACTGGGAATGTGCGTGGTGCTAGTGCCAAATATTGGTATTAGAACCAGCATATCCAACACTACACAAATACGCCCACACCACTTTAGAAAGGTCATGTGTGTCCACTGGGAATGTGCGTGGTGCTAGTGCCAAATATTGGTATTAGCACCAGCATATCCAACACTACAGAAATACGCCCACAGCACTTCAGAAAGGTCATGTGTGTCCACTGGGAATGTGCGTGGTGCTAGTGCCAAATATTGGTAATAGCACCAGCATATCCAACACTACACAAATACGCCCACAGCACTTCACAAACTTCATGTGTGACCACTGGGAATGTGCGTGGTGCTAGTGCCAAATATTGGTATTAGCACCAGCATATCCAACATTACACAAATACGCCCACAGTAGTTAAGAAACTTCATGTGTGTCCACTGGGAATGTGCGTGGTGCTAGTGCCAAATATTGGTATTAGCACCAGCATATCCAACACTAAACAAATACGCCCACAGCACTTCAGAAACTTCATGTGTGTCCTCTGGGAATGTGCGTGGTGCTAGTGCCAAATATTGGTATTAGCACCAGCATATCCAACACTACACAAATACGCCCACAGCACTTCAGAAAGGTCATGTGTGTCCACTGGGAATGTGCGTGGTGCTAGTGCCAAATATTGGTATTAGCAGCAGCATATCCAATATTAAACAAATACGCCCACAGTAATTAAGAAACTTCATGTGTGTCCACTGGGAATGTGCGTGGTGCTAGTGCCAAATATTGGTATTAGCACCAGCATATCCAACACTACACAAATACGCCCACACCACTTTAGAAAGGTCATGTGTGTCCACTGGGAATGTGCGTGGTGCTAGTGCCAAATATTGGTATTAGCACCAGCATATCCAACACTACAGAAATACGCCCACAGCACTTCAGAAAGGTCATGTGTGTCCACTGGGAATGTGCGTGGTGCTAGTGCCAAATATTGGTAATAGCACCAGCATATCCAACACTACACAAATACGCCCACAGCACTTCACAAACTTCATGTGTGTCCACTGGGAATGTGCGTGGTGCTAGTGCCAAATATTGGTATTAGCACCAGCATATCCAACATTACACAAATACGCCCACAGTAGTTAAGAAACTTCATGTGTGTCCACTGGGAATGTGCGTGGTGCTACTGCCAAATATTGGTATTAGCACCAGCATATCCAACACTACACAAATACGCCCACAGCACTTCACAAACTTCATGTGTGTCCTCTGGGAATGTGCGTGGTGCTAGTGCCAAATATTGGTATTAGCACCAGCATATCCAACACTACACAAATACGCCCACAGCACTTCAGAAAGGTCATGTGTGTCCACTGGGAATGTGCGTGGTGCTAGTGCCAAATATTGGTAATAGCACCAGCATATCCAACACTACACAAATACGCCCACAGCACTTCAGAAACTTCATGTGTGTCCACTGGGAATGTGCGTGGTGCTAGTGCCAAATATTGGTATTAGCACCAGCATATCCAACACTACACAAATACGCCCACAGCACTTCAGAAAGGTCATGTGTGTCCACTGGGAATGTGCGTGGTGCTAGTGCAAAATATTGGTATTAGCAGCAGCATATCCAATATTACACAAATACGCCCACAGTAGTTAAGAAACTTCATGTGTGTCCACTGGGAATGTGCGTGGTGCTAGTGCCAAATATTGGTAATAGCACCAGCATATCCAACACTACACAAATACGCCCACAGAACTTCAGAAACTTCATGTGTGTCCACTGGGAATGTGCGTGGTGCTAGTGCCAAATATTGGTATTAGCACCAGCATATCCAACACTACACAAATACGCCCACAGCACTTCAGAAAGGTCATGGGTGTCCACTGGGAATGTGCGTGGTGCTAGTGCCAAATATTGGTATTAGAACCACCATATCCAACACTACACAAATACGCCAACAGTAGTTAAGAAACTTCATGTGTGTCCACTGGGAATGTGCGTGGTGCTAGTGCCAAATATTGGTATTAGCACCAGCATATCCAACACTACGCAAATACGCCCACAGCACTTCAGAAAGGTCATGGGTGTCCACTGGGAATGTGCGTGGTGGTAGTGCCAAATATTGGTATTAGCACCACCATATCCAACACTACACAAATACGCCCACAGTAGTTAAGAAACTTCATGTGTGTCCACTGGGAATGTGCGTGGTGCTAGTGCCAAATATTGGTAATAGCACCAGCACATCCAACACTACACAAATACGCCCACAGCACTTCAGAAACTTCATGTGTGTCCACTGGGAATGTGCGTGGTGCTAGTGCCAAATATTTGTATTAGCACCAGCATATCCAACACTTCACAAATACGCCCACAGCACTTCAGAAACTTCATGTGTGTCCACTGGGAATGTGCGTGGTGCTAGTGCCAAATATTGGTAGTAGCACCAGCATATCCAACATTACACAAATACGCCCACAGTAGTTAAGAAACTTCATGTGTGTCCACTGGTAATGTGCGTGGTGCTAGTGCCAAATATTGGTATTAGCACCAGCATATCAAACACTACACAAATACGCCCACAGCACTTCAGAAACTTCATGTGTGTCCTCTGGGAATGTGCGTGGTGCTAGTGCCAAATATTGGTATTAGCACCAGCATATCCAACACTACACAAATACGCCCACAGCACTTCAGAAAGGTCATGTGTGTCCACTGGGAATGTGCGTGGTGCTAGTTGCATATATTGGTATTAGCACAAGCATATCCAACACTACACAAATACGCCCACACCACATCAGAAAGGTCATGTGTGTCCACTGGGAATGTGCGTGGTGCTAGTGCCAAATATCGGTATTAGCACCAGCATATCCAACACTACACAAATACGCCCACAGCACTTCAGAAAGGTCATGTGTGTCCACTGGGAATGTGCGTGGTGCTAGTGCCAAATATTGGTATTAGCAGCAGCATACCCAATATTAAACAAATACGCCCACAGTAATTAAGAAACTTCATGTGTGTCCACTGGGAATGTGCGTGGTGCTAGTGCCAAATATTGGTATTAGAACCAGCATATCCAACACTACACAAATACGCCCACACCACTTTAGAAAGGTCATGTGTGTCCACTGGGAATGTGCGTGGTGCTAGTGCCAAATATTGGTAATAGCACCAGCATATCCAACACTACACAAATACGCCCACAGCACTTCACAAACTTCATGTGTTACCACTGGGAATGTGCGTGGTGCTAGTGCCAAATATTGGTATTAGCACCAGCATATCCAACATTACACAAATACGCCCACAGTAGTTAAGAAACTTCATGTGTGTCCACTGGGAATGTGCGTGGTGCTAGTGCCAAATATTGGTATTAGCACCAGCATATCCAACACTAAACAAATACGCCCACAGCACTTCAGAAACTTCATGTGTGTCCTCTGGGAATGTGCGTGGTGCTAGTGCCAAATATTGGTATTAGCACCAGCATATCCAACACTACACAAATACGCCCACAGCACTTCAGAAAGGTCATGTGTGTCCACTGGGAATGTGCGTGGTGCTAGTGCCAAATATTGGTAATAGCACCAGCATATCCAACACTACACAAATACGCCCACAGCACTTCAGAAACTTCATGTGTGTCCACTGGGAATGTGCGTGGTGCTAGTGCCAAATATTGGTATTAGCACCAGCATATCAAACACTACACAAATACGCCCACAGCACTTCAGAAAGGTCATGTGTGTGCACTGGGAATGTGCGTGGTGCTAGTGCCAAATATTGGTATTAGCAGCAGCATATCCAATATTACACAAATACGCCCACAGTAGTTAAGAAACTTCATGTGTGTCCACTGGGAATGTGCGTGGTGCTAGTGCCAAATATTGGTAATAGCACCAGCATATCCAACACTACACAAATACGCCCACAGCACTTCAGAAACTTCATGTGTGTCCACTGGGAATGTGCGTGGTGCTAGAGCCAAATATTGGTATTAGCACCAGCATATCCAACACTACACAAATACGCCCACAGCACTTCAGAAAGGTCATGGGTGTCCACTGGGAATGTGCGTGGTGCTAGTGCCAAATATTGGTATTAGAACCACCATATCCAACACTACACAAATACGCCAACAGTAGTTAAGAAACTTCATGTGTGTCCACTGGGAATGTGCGTGGTGCTAGTGCCAAATATTGGTATTAGCACCAGCATATCCAACACTACGCAAATACGCCCACAGCACTTCAGAAAGGTCATGGGTGTCCACTGGGAATGTGCGTGGTGGTAGTGCCAAATATTGGTATTAGCACCACCATATCCAACACTACACAAATACGCCCACAGTAGTTAAGAAACTTCATGTGTGTCCACTGGGAATGTGCGTGGTGCTAGTGCCAAATATTGGTAATAGCACCAGCATATCCAACACTACACAAATACGCCCACAGCACTTCAGAAACTTCATGTGTGTCCACTGGGAATGTGCGTGGTGCTAGTGCCAAATATTGGTATTAGCACCAGCATATCCAACACTACACAAATACGCCCTAAGCACTTCAGAAACTTCATGTGTGTCCACTGGGAATGTGCGTGGTGCTAGTGACAAATATTGGTATTAGCACCAGCATATCCAACACTTCACAAATACGCCCACAGCACTTCAGAAAGGTCATGTGTGTCCACTGGGAATGTGCGTGGTGCTTGTGCCAAATATTGGTATTAGCACCAGTATATCCAACACTACACAAATACGCCCACAGCACTTCAGAAACTTCATGTGTGTCTACTGGGAAAGTGCGCGGGGCTAGTGCCAAATATTGGTATTAGCACCAGCATATCCAACACTACACAAATACGCCCACAGCACTTCAGAACCTTCATGTGTGTCCACTGGGAATATGCGTGGTGCTAGTGCCAAATATTGGTATTAGCACCAGCATATCCAACACTACACAAATACGCCCACAGCACTTCACAAAGGTCATGTGTGTCCACTGGGAATGTGCGTGGTGCTAGTGCCAAATATTGGTATTAGCACCAGCATATCCAGCACTACACAAATACGCCCACAGAACTTCAGAAAGGTCATGTGTGTCCACTGGGAATGTGCGTGGTGCTAGTGCCAAATATTGGTATTAGCACCAGCATATCCAACACTACACAAATACGCCCACAGTAGTTAAGAAACTTCATGTGTGTCCACTGGGAATGTGCGTGGTGCTAGTGCCAAATATTGGTATTAGCAGCAGCATATCCAACACTACACAAATACGCCCACAGCACTTCAGAAAGGTCATGTGTGTCCACTGGGAATGTGCGTGGTGCTAGTTGCAAATATTGGTATTAGCACAAGCATATCCAACACTACACAAATACGCCCACACCACATCAGAAAGGTCATGTGTGTCCACTGGGAATGTGCGTGTTGCTTGTGCCAAATATTGGTATTAGCACCAGTATATCCAACACTACACAAATACGCCCACAGCACTTCAGAAACTTCATGTGTGTCTACTGGGAAAGTGCGCGGGGCTAGTGCCAAATATTGGTATTAGCACCAGCATATCCAACACTACACAAATACGCCCACAGCACTTCAGAACCTTCATGTGTGTCCACTGGGAATATGCGTGGTGCTAGTGCCAAATATTGGTATTAGCACCAGCATATCCAACACTACACAAATACGCCCACAGCACTTCACAAAGGTCATGTGTGTCCACTGGGAATGTGCGTGGTGCTAGTGCCAAATATTGGTATTAGCACCAGCATATCCAGCACTACACAAATACGCCCACAGAACTTCAGAAAGGTCATGTGTGTACACTGGGAATGTGCGTGGTGCTAGTGCCAAATATTGGTATTAGCACCAGCATATCCAACACTACACAAATACGCCCACAGTAGTTAAGAAACTTCATGTGTGTCCACTGGGAATGTGCGTGGTGCTAGTGCCAAATATTGGTATTAGCAGCAGCATATCCAACACTACACAAATACGCCCACAGCACTTCAGAAAGGTCATGTGTGTCCACTGGGAATGTGCGTGGTGCTAGTTGCAAATATTGGTATTAGCACAAGCATATCCAACACTACACAAATACGCCCACACCACATCAGAAAGGTCATGTGTGTCCACTGGGAATGTGCGTGGTGCTAGTGCCAAATATTGGTATTAGCACCAGCATATCCAACACTACAGAAATACGCCCACAGCACTTCAGAAAGGTCTTGTGTGTCCACTGGGAATGTGCGTGGTGCTAGTGCCAAATATTGGTATTAGCACCACCATATCCAACACTACACAAATACGCCAACAGTAGTTAAGAAACTTCATGTGTGTCCACTGGGAATGTGCGTGGTGCTAGTGACAAATATTGGTATTAGCACCAGCATATCCAACACTACGCAAATACGCCCACAGCACTTCAGAAAGGTCATGGGTGTCCACTGGGAATGTGCGTGGTGGTAGTGCCAAATATTGGTATTAGCACCAGCATATCCAACACTACACAAATACGCCCACAGTAGTTAAGAAACTTCATGTGTGTCCACTGGGAATGTGCGTGGTGCTAGTGCCAAATATTGGTATTAGCACCAGCATATCCAACACTACGCAAATACGCCCACAGCACTTAAGAAAGGTCATGTGTGTCCACTGGGAATGTGCGTGGTGCTAATACCAAATATTGGTATTAGCACCAGCATATCCAATATTACACAAATACGCCCACAGTAGTTAAGAAACTTCATGTGTGTCCACTGGTAATGTGCGTGGTGCTAGTGCCAAATATTGGTATTAGCACCAGCATATCCAACACTACACAAATACGCCCACAGCACTTCAGAAACTTCATGTGTGTCCACTGGGAATGTGCGTGGTGCTAGTGCCAAATATTGGTATTAGCACCAGCATATCCAACACTACACAAATACGCCCACAGCACTTCAGAAACTTCATGTGTGTCCACTGGGAATGTGCGTGGTGCTAGTGCCAAATATTGGTATTAGCACCAGCATATCCAACACTACGCAAATACGCCCACAGCACTTCAGAAAGGTCATGGGTGTCCACTGGGAATGTGCGTGGTGGTAGTGCCAAATATTGGTATTAGCACCACCATATCCAACACTACACAAATACGCCCACAGTAGTTAAGAAACTTCATATGTGTCCACTGGGAATGTGCGTGGTGCTAGTGCCAAATATTGGTAATAGCACCAGCATATCCAACACTACACAAATACGCCCACAGCACTTCAGAAACTTCATGTGTGTCCACTGGGAATGTGCGTGGTGCTAGTGCCAAATATTGGTATTAGCACCACCATATCCAACACTACACAAATACGCCCTAAGCACTTCAGAAACTTCATGTGTGTCCACTGGGAATGTGCGTGGTGCTAGTGACAAATATTGGTATTAGCACCAGCATATCCAACACTTCACAAATACGCCCACAGCACTTCAGAAAGGTCATGTGTGTCCACTGGGAATATGCGTGGTGCTTGTGCCAAATATTGGTATTAGCACCAGCATATCCAACACTACACAAATACGCCCACAGCACTTCAGAAACTTCATGTGTGTCCACTGGGAAAGTGCGCGGGGCTAGTGCCAAATATTGGTATTAGCACCAGCATATCCAACACTACACAAATACGCCCACAGCACTTCAGAACCTTCATGTGTGTCCACTGGGAATATGCGTGGTGCTAGTGCCAAATATTGGTATTAGCACCAGCATATCCAACACTACACAAATACGCCCACAGCACTTCACAAAGGTCATGTGTGTCCACTGGGAATGTGCGTGGTGCTAGTGCCAAATATTGGTATTAGCAGCAGCATATCCAACACTACACAAATACGCCCACAGCACTTCAGAAACGTCATGTGTGTCCACTGGGAATGTGCGTGGTGATAGTGCCAAATATTGGTATTAGCACCAGCATATCCAACACTACACAAATACGCCCACAGCACGTCAGAAAGGTCATGTGTGTCCACTGGGAATGTGCGTGGTGCTAGTGCCAAATATTGGTATTAGCACCAGCATATCCAACACTACACAAATACGCCCATAGCACTTCAGAAAGGTCATGTGTGTCCACTGGGAATATGCGTGGTGCTAGTGACAAATATTGGTATTAGCACCAGCATATCAAACATTACACAAATACGCCCACAGCACTTCAGAAACTTCATGTGTGTCCACTGGGAATGTGCGTGGTGCTAGTGCCAAATATTGGTATTAGCACCAGCATATCCAACACTACACAAATACGCCCACAGTAGTTAAGAAACTTCATGTGTGTCCACTGGGAATGTGCGTGGTGCTAGTGCCAAATATTGGTATTAGCAGTAGCATATCCAACACTAAACAAATACGCCCACAGCACTTCAGAAACGTCATGTGTGTCCACTGGGAATGTGCGTGGTGCTAGTGCCAAATATTGGTATTAGCACCAGCATATCCAACACTACACAAATACGCCCACAGCACTTCAGAAAGGTCATGTGTGTCCACTGGGAATGTGCGTGGTGCTAGTGACAAATATTGGAATTTGCACCAGCATATCTTACAGTACACAAATACGCCCACAGCACTTCACAAAGGTCATGTGTGTCCACTGGGAATGTGCGTGGTGCTAGTGCCAAATATTGGTATTAGCACCAGCATATCCAGCACTACAAAAATACGCCCACAGAACTTCAGAAACTTCATGTGTGTCCACTGGGAATGTGCGTGGTGCTAGTGCCAAATATTGGTATTAGCACCAGCATATCCAACACTACACAAATACGCCCACAGCACTTAACAAACTTTATGTGTGTCCGCTGGGAATGTGCGTGGTGCTAGTGCCAAATATTGGTATTAGCACCAGCATATCCAACACTACACAAATACGCCCACAGCACTTCACAAACCTCATGTGTGTCCACTGGGAATGTGCGTGGTGCTAGTGACAAATATGGGTATTAGCACCAGCATATCCAACACTACACAAATACGCCCACAGCAGTTGACAAACTTCATGTGTGTCCACTGGGAATGTGCGTGGTGCTAGTGACAAATATGGGTATTAGCACCAGCATATCCAACACTACACAAATACGCCCACAGCAGTTGACAAACTATATGTGTGTCCGCTGGGAATGTGCGCGGTGCTAGTGCCAAATATTGGTATTAGCACCAGCATATCCAACACTAAAAAAATACGCCCACAGCACTTCACAAACCTCATGTGTCTCCACTGGGAATGTGCGTGGTGCTAGTGACAAATATGGGTATTAGCACCAGCATATCCAACACTACACAAATACGCCCACAGCAGTTGACAAACTTCATGTGTGTCCACTGGGAATGTGCGTGGTGCTAGTGCCAAATATTGGTATTAGCAGCAGCATATCCAAAACTACACAAATACGCCCACAGCACTTCACAAAGGTCATGTGTGTCCACTGGGAATGCGCGTGGTGCTAGTGCCAAATATTGGTATTAGCAGCAGCATATCCAACACTACACAAATACGCCCACAGCACTTCAGAAACGTCATGTGTGTCCACTGGGAATGTGCGTGGTGCTAGTGCCAAATATTGGTATTAGCACCAGCATATCCAACACTACACAAATACGCCCACAGCACGTCAGAAAGGTCATGTGTGTCCACTGGGAATGTGCGTGGTGCTAGTGCCAAGTATTGGTATTAGCACCAGCATATCCAACACTACACAAATACGCCCACAGCACTTCAGAAAGGTCATGTGTGTCCACTGGGAATGTGCGTGGTGCTAGTGACAAATATTGGTATTAGCACCAGCATATCAAACATTACACAAATACGCCCACAGCACTTCAGAAACTTCATGTGTGTCCACTGGGAATGTGCGTGGTGCTAGTGCCAAATATTGGTATTAGCACCAGCATATCCAACACTATACAAATACGCCCACAGTAGTTAAGAAACTTCATGTGTGTCCACTGGGAATGTGCGTGGTGCTAGTGCCAAATATTGGTATTAGCAGTAGCAAATCCAACACTAAACAAATACGCCCACAGCACTTCAGAAACGTCATGTGTGTCCACTGGGAATGTGCGTGGTGCTAGTGCCAAATATTGGTATTAGCACCAGCATATCCAACACTACACAAATACGCCCACAGCACGTCAGAAACTTCATGTGTGTCCACTGGGAATGTGCGTGGTGCTAGTGCCAAATATTGGTATTAGCACCAGCATATCCAACACTACACAAATACGCCCACAGCACTTCAGAAAGGTCATGTGTGTCCACTGGGAATGTGCGTGGTGCTAGTGACAAATATTGGTAGTAGCACCAGCATATCTTACAGTACACAAATACGCCCACAGCACTTCACAAAGGTCATGTGTGTCCACTGGGAATGTGCGTGGTGCTAGTGCCAAATATTGGTATTAGCACCAGCATATCCAGCACAACACAAATACACCCACAGAACTTCAGAAAGGTCATGTGTGTCCACTGGGAATGTGCGTGGTGCTAGTGCCAAATATTGGTATTAGCACCAGCATATCAAACATTACACAAATACGCCCACAGTAGTTAAGAAACTTCATGTGTGTCCACTGGGAATGTGCGTGGTGCTAGTGCCAAATATCGGTATTAGCACCAGTATCTCCTACACTACACAAATACGCCCACAGTAGTTGACAAACTTCATGTGTGTCAACTTGGAATGTGCGTGGTGCTAGTGCCAAATATTGGTATTAGCACCAGCATATCCAACACTACACAAATACGCCCACAGCAGTTGAGAAACTTCATGTGTGTCCACTGGGAATGTGCGTGGTGCTAGTGACAAATATTGGTATTAGCACCACCATATCCAGCACTACACAAATACGCCCACAGCACTTCACAAACTTCATGTGTGTCCACTGGGAATGTGCGTGGTGCTAGTGACAAATATCGGTAGTAGCACCAGCATATCCAACACTACACAAGTACGCCCACAGCAGTTGACAAACTTCATGTGTGTCCACTGGGAATGTGCGTGGTGCTAGTGCCAAATATCGGTAGTAGCACCAGCATATTCAACACTACACAAGTACGCCCACAGCACTTGACAAACTTCATGTGTGTCAACTGGGAATGTGCGTGGTGCAAGTGCCAAATATTGGTATTAGCACCAGCATATCCAACACTACACTAATACTTCCACAGCAGTTGACAAACTTCATGTGTGTCCACTGGGAATGTGCGTGGTGCTAGTGCCAAATATCGGTAGTAGCACCAGCATATCCAACACTACACAAATACGCCCACAGCACTTAACAAACTTCATGTGTGTCCACTGGGAATGTGCGTGGTGCTAGTGCCAAATATCGGTAGTAGCACCAGCATATTCAACACTACACAAGTACGCCCACAGCAGTTGACAAACTTCATGTGTGTCCACTGGGAATGTGCGTGGTGCTAGTGCCAAATATTGGTATTAGCACCAGCGTATCCAACACTACACAAATACGCCCACAGTAGTTGAGAAACTTCATGTGTGTCCACTGGAAATGTGCGTGGTGCTAGTGCCAAATATTGGTATTAGCACCAGCATATCCAACACTACACAAATACGCCCACAGCACTTTAGAAACTTCATGTGTGTCCACTGGGAATGTGCGGGGTGCTAGTGCCAAATATTGGTATTAGCAACAGCATATCCAACACTACACAAATACGTCCACAGCAATTCACAAACTTCATGTGTGTCCACTGGGAATGTGCGTGGTGCTAGTGACAAATATCGGTAGTAGCACCAGCATATCCAACACTACACAAATACGCCCACAGGAGTTGACAAACTTCATGTGTGTCCACTGGGAATGTGCGTGGTGCTAGTGACAATTATTCGTATTAGCACCAGCATATCCAACACTACACAAATACGCCCACAGCAGTTTAGAAACTTCATGTGTGTCCACTGGGAATGTGCGTGGTGCTAGGGCAAAATATCGGTATTAGCACCAGCATATCCAACACTACACAAATACTTCCACAGCAGTTGAGAAACTTCATGTGTGTCCACTGGGAATGTGCGTGGTGCTAGTGCCAAATATTGGTATTAGCACCAGCATATCCAACACTACACAAATACGCCCACAGAACTTCAGAAAGGTCATGTGTGTCCACTGGGAATGTGCGTGGTGCTAGTGCCAAATATTGGTATTAGCACCAGCATATCCAACACTACACAAATACGCCCACAGCACTTCAGAAACTTCATGTGTGTCCACTGGGAATGTGCGTGGTGCTAGTGCCAAATATTGGTATTAGCAGCAGCATATCCAACACTACACAAATACGCCCACAGCACTTCAGAAACTTCATGTGTGTCCACTGGGAATGTGCGTGACGCTAGTGCCAAATATTGGTATAAGCACCAGCATATCCAACACTACACAAATACGCCCACAGTAGTTAAGAAACTTCATGTGTGTCCACTGGGAATGTGCGTGGTGCTAGTGCCAAATATTGGTATTAGCACCAGCATATCCAACACTACACAAATACGCCCACAGCACTTCAGAAACTTCATGTGTGTCCACTGGGAATGTGCGTGGTGCTAGTGCCAAATATTGGTATTAGCACCAGCATATCCAACACTACACAAATACGCCCACAGCACTTCAGAAACTTCATGTGTGTCCACTGGGAATGTGCGTGGTGCTAGTGCCAAATATTGGTATTAGCAGCAGCATATCCAACACTACACAAATACGCCCACAGCACTTCTGAAACTTCATGTGTGTCCACTGGGAATGTGCGTGGCGCTAGTGCCAAATATTGGTATTAGCACCAGCATATCCAACACTACACAAATAAGCCCACAGAACTTCAGGAAGGTCATGTGTTTCCACTGGGAATGTGCGTGGTGCTAGTGCCAAATATTGGTATTAGCACCAGCATATCCAACACTACACAAATACGCCCACAGCACTTCAGAAAGGTCATGTGTGTCCACTGGGAATGTGCGTGGTGCTAGTGACAAATATTGGTAGTAGCACCAGCATATCTTACAGTACACAAATACGCCCACAGCACTTCACAAAGGTCATGTGTGTCCACTGGGAATGTGCGTGGTGCTAGTGCCAAATATTGGTATTAGCACCAGCATATCCAGCACAACACAAATACACCCACAGAACTTCAGAAAGGTCATGTGTGTCCACTGGGAATGTGCGTGGTGCTAGTGCCAAATATTGGTATTAGCACCAGCATATCAAACATTACACAAATACGCCCACAGTAGTTAAGAAACTTCATGTGTGTCCACTGGGAATGTGCGTGGTGCTAGTGCCAAATATCGGTATTAGCACCAGTATCTCCTACACTACACAAATACGCCCACAGTAGTTGACAAACTTCATGTGTGTCAACTTGGAATGTGCGTGGTGCTAGTGCCAAATATTGGTATTAGCACCAGCATATCCAACACTACACAAATACGCCCACAGCAGTTGAGAAACTTCATGTGTGTCCACTGGGAATGTGCGTGGTGCTAGTGACAAATATTGGTATTAGCACCACCATATCCAGCACTACACAAATACGCCCACAGCACTTCACAAACTTCATGTGTGTCCACTGGGAATGTGCGTGGTGCTAGTGACAAATATCGGTAGTAGCACCAGCATATCCAACACTACACAAGTACGCCCACAGCAGTTGACAAACTTCATGTGTGTCCACTGGGAATGTGCGTGGTGCTAGTGCCAAATATCGGTAGTAGCACCAGCATATTCAACACTACACAAGTACGCCCACAGCACTTGACAAACTTCATGTGTGTCAACTGGGAATGTGCGTGGTGCAAGTGCCAAATATTGGTATTAGCACCAGCATATCCAACACTACACTAATACTTCCACAGCAGTTGACAAACTTCATGTGTGTCCACTGGGAATGTGCGTGGTACTAGTGCCAAATATCGGTAGTAGCACCAGCATATCCAACACTACACAAATACGCCCACAGCACTTAACAAACTTCATGTGTGTCCACTGGGAATGTGCGTGGTGCTAGTGCCAAATATCGGTAGTAGCACCAGCATATTCAACACTACACAAGTACGCCCACAGCAGTTGACAAACTTCATGTGTGTCCACTGGGAATGTGCGTGGTGCTAGTGCCAAATATTGGTATTAGCACCAGCGTATCCAACACTACACAAATACGCCCACAGTAGTTGAGAAACTTCATGTGTGTCCACTGGAAATGTGCGTGGTGCTAGTGCCAAATATTGGTATTAGCACCAGCATATCCAACACTACACAAATACGCCCACAGCACTTTAGAAACTTCATGTGTGTCCACTGGGAATGTGCGGGGTGCTAGTGCCAAATATTGGTATTAGCAACAGCATATCCAACACTACACAAATACGTCCACAGCAATTCACAAACTTCATGTGTGTCCACTGGGAATGTGCGTGGTGCTAGTGACAAATATCGGTAGTAGCACCAGCATATCCAACACTACACAAATACGCCCACAGGAGTTGACAAACTTCATGTGTGTCCACTGGGAATGTGCGTGGTGCTAGTGACAATTATTCGTATTAGCACCAGCATATCCAACACTACACAAATACGCCCACAGCAGTTTAGAAACTTCATGTGTGTCCACTGGGAATGTGCGTGGTGCTAGGGCAAAATATCGGTATTAGCACCAGCATATCCAACACTACACAAATACTTCCACAGCAGTTGAGAAACTTCATGTGTGTCCACTGGGAATGTGCGTGGTGCTAGTGCCAAATATTGGTATTAGCACCAGCATATCCAACACTACACAAATACGCCCACAGAACTTCAGAAAGGTCATGTGTGTCCACTGGGAATGTGCGTGGTGCTAGTGCCAAATATTGGTATTAGCACCAGCATATCCAACACTACACAAATACGCCCACAGCACTTCAGAAACTTCATGTGTGTCCACTGGGAATGTGCGTGGTGCTAGTGCCAAATATTGGTATTAGCACCAGCATATCCAACACTACACAAATACGCCCACAGCACTTCAGAAACTTCATGTGTGTCCACTGGGAATGTGCGTGGTGCTAGTGCCAAATATTGGTATTAGCAGCAGCATATCCAACACTACACAAATACGCCCACAGCACTTCTGAAACTTCATGTGTGTCCACTGGGAATGTGCGTGGCGCTAGTGCCAAATATTGGTATTAGCACCAGCATATCCAACACTACACAAATAAGCCCACAGAACTTCAGAAAGGTCATGTGTTTCCACTGGGAATGTGCGTGGTGCTAGTGCCAAATATTGGTATTAGCACCAGCATATCCAACACTACACAAATACGCCCACAGTAGTTAAGAAACTTCATGTGTGTCAACTGGTAATGTGCGTGGTGCTAGTGCAAAATATTGGTATTAGCACCAACATATCCAGCACTACACAAATACGCCCACAGAACATCAGAAAGGTCATGTGTGTCCACTGGGAATGTGCATGGTGCTAGTGCCAAATATCGGTATTAGCTCCACCATATCCAACACTACACAAATACGCCCACAGCAGTTGAGAAACTTCATGTGTGTCCACTGGGAATGTGCGTGGTGCTAGTGCCAAATATTGGTAGTAGCAGCAGCATATCCAACACTACACAAATACGCCCACAGCACTTAACAAACTTTATGTGTGTCCACTGGGAATGTGCGTGGTGCTAGTGCCAAATATTGGTATTAGCACCAGCATATCCAAAACTACACAAATACGCCCACAGCACTTCAGAAACTTCATGTGTGTCCACTGGGAATGTGCGTGGCGCTAGTGCCAAATATTGGTATTAGCACCAGCATATCCAACACTACACAAATACGCCCACAGAACTTCAGAAAGGTCATGTGTTTCCACTGGGAATGTGCGTGGTGCTAGTGCCAAATATTGGTATTAGCACCAGCATATCCAGCACTACACAAATATGCCCACAGTAGTTAAGAAACTTCATGTGTGTCAACTGGTAATGTGCGTGGTGCTAGTGCAAAATATTGGTATTAGCACCAACATATCCAGCACTACACAAATACGCCCACAGAACATCAGAAAGGTCATGTGTGTCCACTGGGAATGTGCATGGTGCTAGTGCCAAATATCAGTATTAGCACCACCATATCCAACACTACACAAATACGCCCACAGCAGTTGAGAAACTTCATGTGTGTCCACTGGGAATGTGCGTGGTGCTAGAGCCAAATATTGGTAGTAGCAGCAGCATATCCAACACTACACAAATACGCCCACAGCACTTAACAAACTTTATGTGTGTCCGCTGGGAATGTGCGTGGTGCTAGTGCCAAATATTGGTATTAGCACCAGCATATCCAACACTACACAAATACGCCCACAGCACTTCACAAACCTCATGTGTGTCCACTGGGAATGTGCGTGGTGCTAGTGACAAATATGGGTATTAGCACCAGCATATCCAACACTACACAAATACGCCCACAGCAGTTGAAAAACTTCATGTGTGTCCACTGGGAATGTGCGTGGTGCTAGTGCCGAATATGGGTGTTAGCGCCAGCATATCCAACACTATACAAATACGCCCACAGTAGTTAAGAAACTTCATGTGTGTCCACTGGGAATGTGCGTGGTGCTAGTGCCAAATATTGGTAGTAGCAGCAGCATATCCAACACCACACAAATACGCCCACAGCACTTAACAAACTATATGTGTGTCCGCTGGGAATGTGCGCGGTGCTAGTGCCAAATATTGGTATTAGCACCAGCATATCCAACACTAAAAAAATACGCCCACAGCACTTCACAAACCTCATGTGTCTCCACTGGGAATGTGCGTGGTGCTAGTGACAAATATGGGTATTAGCACCAGCATATCCAACACTACACAAATACGCCCACAGCAGTTGACAAACTTCATGTGTGTCCACTGGGAATGTGCGTGGTGCTAGTGCCAAATATTGGTATTAGCAGCAGCATATCCAAAACTACACAAATACGCCCACAGCACTTCACAAAGGTCATGTGTGTCCACTGGGAATGCGCGTGGTGCTAGTGCCAAATATTGGTATTAGCAGCAGCATATCCAACACTACACAAATACGCCCACAGCACTTCAGAAACGTCATGTGTGTCCACTGGGAATGTGCGTGGTGCTAGTGCCAAATATTGGTATTAGCACCAGCATATCCAACACTACACAAATACGCCCACAGCACGTCAGAAAGGTCATGTGTGTCCACTGGGAATGTGCGTGGTGCTAGTGCCAAATATTGGTATTAGCACCAGCATATCCAACACTACACAAATACGCCCACAGCACTTCAGAAAGGTCATGTGTGTCCACTGGGAATGTGCGTGGTGCTAGTGACAAATATTGGTATTAGCACCAGCATATCAAACATTACACAAATACGCCCACAGCACTTCAGAAACTTCATGTGTGTCCACTGGGAATGTGCGTGGTGCTAGTGCCAAATATTGGTATTAGCACCAGCATATCCAACACTATACAAATACGCCCACAGTAGTTAAGAAACTTCATGTGTGTCCACTGGGAATGTGCGTGGTGCTAGTGCCAAATATTGGTATTAGCAGTAGCAAATCCAACACTAAACAAATACGCCCACAGCACTTCAGAAACGTCATGTGTGTCCACTGGGAATGTGCGTGGTGCTAGTGCCAAATATTGGTATTAGCACCAGCATATCCAACACTACACAAATACGCCCACAGCACGTCAGAAAGGTCATGTGTGTCCACTGGGAATGTGCGTGGTGCTAGTGCCAAATATTGGTATTAGCACCAGCATATCCAACACTACACAAATACGCCCACAGCACTTCAGAAAGGTCATGTGTGTCCACTGGGAATGTGCGTGGTGCTAGTGACAAATATTGGTATTAGCACCAGCATATCTTACAGTACACAAATACGCCCACAGCACTTCACAAAGGTCATGTGTGTCCACTGGGAATGTGCGTGGTGCTAGTGCCAAATATTGGTATTAGCACCAGCATATCCAGCACAACACAAATACACCCACAGAACTTCAGAAAGGTCATGTGTGTCCACTGGGAATGTGCGTGGTGCTAGTGCCAAATATCGGTATTAGCACCAGCATATCCAACACTACACAAATACGCCCACAGCACTTGACAAACTTCATGTGTGTCCACTGGGAATGTGCGTGGTGCTAGTGACAAATATTGGTAGTAGCACCAGCATATCCAACACTACACAAATACGCCAACAGCAGTTGACAAACTTCATGTGTGTCCACTGGGAATGTGCGTGGTGCTAGTGCCAAATATTGGTATTAGTACCAGCATATCGAACACTACACAAATACGCCCACAGCACTTGACAAACTTCATGTGTGTCCACTGGGAATGTGCGTGGTGCTAGTGCCAAATATCGGTATTAGCACCAGCATATCCAACACTACACAAATACGCCCACAGCAGTTGACAAACTTCATGTGTTTCCACTGAGAATGTGTGTGGTGCTAGTGACAAATATCGGTATTAGCACCAGCATATCCAGCACTACACAAATACGCCCACAGCAGTTGACAAACTTCATGTGTGTCCACTGGGAATGTGCGTGGTGCTAGTGACAAATATTGGTAGTAGCACCAGCATATCCAACACTACACAAATACGCCAACAGCAGTTGACAAACTTCATGTGTGTCCACTGGGAATGTGCGTGGTGCTAGTGCCAAATATTGGTATTAGTACCAGCATATCGAACACTACGCAAATACGCCCACAGCACTTGACAAACTTCATGTGTGTCCACTGGGAATGTGCGTGGTGCTAGTGCCAAATATCGGTATTAGCACCAGCATATCCAACACTACACAAATACGCCCACAGCAGTTGACAAACTTCATGTGTTTCCACTGAGAATGTGTGTGGTGCTAGTAACAAATATCGGTATTAGCACCAGTATATCCAACACTACACAAATACGCCCACAGTAGTTGAAAAACTTCATGTGTGTCCACTGGGAATGTGCGTGGTGCAAGTACCAAATATTGGTATTAGCACCAGCATATCCAACACTACACAAATACTTTCACAGAAGTTCAGAAACTTCATGTGTGTCCACTGGGAATGTGCGTGGTGCTAGTGCCAAATATTGGTATTAGCACCAGCATATCCAGCACTACACAAATACGCCCACAGCAGTTGACAAACTTCATGTGTGTCCACTGGGAATGTGCGTGGTGCTAGTGCCAAATATTGGTAGTAGCACCAGCATATCCAACACTACACAAATACGCCCACAGCAGTTGACAAACTTCATGTGTGTCCACTGGGAATGTGCGTGGTGCTAGTGCCAAATATTGGTAGTAGCACCAGCATATCCAACACTACACAAATACGCCCACAGCACTTCACAAACCTCATGTGTGTCCACTGGGAATGTGCGTGGTGCTAGTGACAAATATGGGTATTAGCACCAGCATATCCAACACTACACAAATACGCCCACAGCAGTTGAGAAACTTCATGTGTGTCCAGTGGGAATGTGCGTGGTGATAGTGCCGAATATGGGTATTAGCACCAGCATATCCAAAACTATACAAATACGCCCACAGCAGTTGACAAACTTCATGTGTGTCAACTGGGAATGTGCGTGGTGCTAGTGACAAATATCGGTATTAGCACCACCATATCCAACACTACACAAATACGCCCACAGCAGTTGAGAAACTTCATGTGTGTCCACTGGGAATGTGCGTGGTGCTAGTGACAAATATCGGTATTAGCACCAGTTTATCCAACACTACACAAATACGCCCACAGCAGTTGACAAACTTCATGTGTGTCAACTGGGAATGTGCGTGGTGCTAGTGACAAATATCGGTATTAGCACCACCATATCCAACACTACACAAATACGCCCACAGCAGTTGAGAAACTTCATGTGTGTCCACTGGGAATGTGCGTGGTGCTAGTGACAAATATCGGTATTAGCACCAGTTTATCCAACACTACACAAATACGCCCACAGCAGTTGACAAACTTCATGTGTGTCCACTGGGAATGTGCGTGGTGCTAGTGCCAAATATCGGTATTAGCACCAGCATATCCAACACTACACAAATACGCCCACAGCACTTCACAAACCTCATGTGTGCCCACTGGGAATGTGCGTGGTGCTAGTGACAAATATTGGTATTAGCACCAGCATATCCAACACTACACAAATACTTCCACAGAAGTTGAGAAACTTCATGTGCGTCCACTGGGAATGTGCGTGGTGCTAGTGACAAATATTGGTATTAGCACCAGCATATCCAACACTACACAAATACGCCCACAGCAGTTGACAAACTTCATGTGTGTCCACTGGGAATGTGCGTGGTGCTAGTGCCAAATATTGGTAGTAGCACCAGCATATCCAACACTACACAAATACGCCCACAGCAGTTGACAAACTTCATGTGTGTCCACTGGGAATGTGTGTGGTGCTAGTGACAAATATCGGTATTAGCACCAGTATATCCAACACTACACAAATACGCCCACAGTAGTTGACAAACTTCATGTGTGTCCACTGGGAATGTGCGTGGTGCTAGTGACAAATATTGGTATTAGCACCAGCATATCCAACACTACACAAATACTTCCACAGCAGTTGACAAACTTCATGTGTGTCCACTGGGAATGTGCGTGGTGCTAGTGCCAAATATTGGTATTAGCACCAGCATATCCAACACTACACAAATACGCCCACAGCAGTTGACAAACTTCATGTGTGTCCACTGGGAATGTGCGTGGTGCTAGTGCCAAATATTGGAAGTAGCACTAGCATATCCAACACTACACAAATACGCCCACAGCACTTCACAAACCTCATGTATGTCCACTGGGAATGTGTGTGGTGCTAGTGACATATATGGGTATTAGCACCAGCATATCCAACACTACACAAATACGCCCACAGCAGTTGACAAACTTCATGTGTGTCAACTGGGAATGTGCGTGGTGCTAGTGACAAATATCGGTATTAGCACCACCATATCCAACACTACACAAATACGCCCACAGCAGTTGAGAAACTTCATGTGTGTCCACTGGGAATGTGCGTGGTGCTAGTGACAAATATCGGTAATAGCACCAGTTTATCCAACACTACACAAATACGCCCACAGCAGTTGACAAACTTCATGTGTGTCCACTGGGAATGTGCGTGGTGCTAGTGACAAATATCGGTATTAGCACCAGCATATCCAACACTACACAAATACGCCCACAGCACTTCACAAACCTCATGTGTGCCCACTGGGAATGTGCGTGGTGCTAGTGACAAATATTGGTATTAGCACCAGCATATCCAACACTACACAAATACTTCCACAGCAGTTGAGAAACTTCATGTGTGTCCACTGGGAATGTGCGTGGTGCTAGTGACAAATATTGGTATTAGCACCAGCATATCCAACACTACACAAATACGCCCACAGCAGTTGACAAACTTCATGTGTGTCCACTGGGAATGTGCGTGGTGCTAGTGCCAAATATTGGTAGTAGCACCAGCATATCCAACACTATACAAATACGCCCACAGCAGTTGACAAACATCATGTGTGTCCACTGGGAATGTGCGTGGTGCTAGTGCCAAATATCGGTATTAGCACCAGCATATCCAACACTACACAAATACGCCCACAGCAGTTGACAAACTTCATGTGTTTCCACTGGGAATGTGTGTGGTGCTTGTGCCAAATATCGGTATTAGCACCAGTATATCCAACACTACACAAATACGCCCACAGTAGTTGACAAACTTCATGTGTGTCAACTGGGAATGTGCGTGGTGCTAGTGACAAATATTGGTATTAGCACCAGCATATCCAACACTACACAAATACTTCCACAGCAGTTGAGAAACTTCATGTGTGTCCACTGGCAATGTGCGTGGTGCTAGTTCCAAATATTGGTATTAGCACCAGCATATCCAGCACTACACAAATACGCCCACAGCAGTTGACAAACTTCATGTGTGTCCACTGGGAATGTGCGTGGTGTTAGTGCCAAATATTGGTAGTAGCACCAGCATATCCAACACTACACAAATACGCCCACAGCACTTCACAAACCTCATGTGTGTCCACTGGGAATGTGCGTGGTGCTAGTGACAAATATGGGTATTAGCACCAGCACATCCAACACTACACAAATACGCCCACAGCAGTTGAGAAACTTCATGTGTGTCCACTGGGAATGTGCGTGGTGCTAGTGCCGAATATGGGTATTAGCACCAGCATATCCAACACTATACAAATACGCCCACAGCAGTTGACAAACTTCATGTGTGTCCACTGGGAATGTGCGTGGTGCTAGTGACAAATATGGGTATTAGCACCAGCATATCCAACACTACACAAATACGCCCACAGCAGTTGACAAACTTCATGTGTGTCCACTGGGAATGTGCGTGGTGCTAGTGCCAAATATTGGTAGTAGCACCAGCATATCCAACACTACACAAATACGCCCACAGCAGTTGACAAACTTCATGTGTGTCCACTGGGAATGTGTGTGGTGCTAGTGACAAATATCGGTATTAGCACCAGTATATCCAACACTACACAAATACGCCCACAGTAGTTGACAAACTTCATGTGTGTCCACTGGGAATGTGCGTGGTGCTAGTGACAAATATTGGTATTAGCACCAGCATATCCAACACTACACAAATACTTCCACAGCAGTTGACAAACTTCATGTGTGTCCACTGGGAATGTGCGTGGTGCTAGTGCCAAATATTGGTATTAGCACCAGCATATCCAACACTACACAAATACGCCCACAGCAGTTGACAAACTTCATGTGTGTCCACTGGGAATGTGCGTGGTGCTAGTGCCAAATATTGGAAGTAGCACTAGCATATCCAACACTACACAAATACGCCCACAGCACTTCACAAACCTCATGTATGTCCACTGGGAATGTGTGTGGTGCTAGTGACATATATGGGTATTAGCACCAGCATATCCAACACTACACAAATACGCCCACAGCAGTTGACAAACTTCATGTGTGTCAACTGGGAATGTGCGTGGTGCTAGTGACAAATATCGGTATTAGCACCACCATATCCAACACTACACAAATACGCCCACAGCAGTTGAGAAACTTCATGTGTGTCCACTGGGAATGTGCGTGGTGCTAGTGACAAATATCGGTAATAGCACCAGTTTATCCAACACTACACAAATACGCCCACAGCAGTTGACAAACTTCATGTGTGTCCACTGGGAATGTGCGTGGTGCTAGTGACAAATATCGGTATTAGCACCAGCATATCCAACACTACACAAATACGCCCACAGCACTTCACAAACCTCATGTGTGCCCACTGGGAATGTGCGTGGTGCTAGTGACAAATATTGGTATTAGCACCAGCATATCCAACACTACACAAATACTTCCACAGCAGTTGAGAAACTTCATGTGTGTCCACTGGGAATGTGCGTGGTGCTAGTGACAAATATTGGTATTAGCACCAGCATATCCAACACTACACAAATACGCCCACAGCAGTTGACAAACTTCATGTGTGTCCACTGGGAATGTGCGTGGTGCTAGTGCCAAATATTGGTAGTAGCACCAGCATATCCAACACTATACAAATACGCCCACAGCAGTTGACAAACATCATGTGTGTCCACTGGGAATGTGCGTGGTGCTAGTGCCAAATATCGGTATTAGCACCAGCATATCCAACACTACACAAATACGCCCACAGCAGTTGACAAACTTCATGTGTTTCCACTGGGAATGTGTGTGGTGCTTGTGCCAAATATCGGTATTAGCACCAGTATATCCAACACTACACAAATACGCCCACAGTAGTTGACAAACTTCATGTGTGTCAACTGGGAATGTGCGTGGTGCTAGTGACAAATATTGGTATTAGCACCAGCATATCCAACACTACACAAATACTTCCACAGCAGTTGAGAAACTTCATGTGTGTCCACTGGCAATGTGCGTGGTGCTAGTTCCAAATATTGGTATTAGCACCAGCATATCCAGCACTACACAAATACGCCCACAGCAGTTGACAAACTTCATGTGTGTCCACTGGGAATGTGCGTGGTGTTAGTGCCAAATATTGGTAGTAGCACCAGCATATCCAACACTACACAAATACGCCCACAGCACTTCACAAACCTCATGTGTGTCCACTGGGAATGTGCGTGGTGCTAGTGACAAATATGGGTATTAGCACCAGCACATCCAACACTACACAAATACGCCCACAGCAGTTGAGAAACTTCATGTGTGTCCACTGGGAATGTGCGTGGTGCTAGTGCCGAATATGGGTATTAGCACCAGCATATCCAACACTATACAAATACGCCCACAGCAGTTGACAAACTTCATGTGTGTCCACTGGGAATGTGCGTGGTGCTAGTGACAAATATGGGTATTAGCACCAGCATATCCAACACTACACAAATACGCCCACAGCAGTTGACAAACTTCATGTGTGTCAACTGGGAATGTGCGTGGTGCTAGTGACAAATATCGGTATTAGCACCACCATATCCAACACTACACAAATACGCCCACAGCAGTTGAGAAACTTCATGTGTGTCCACTGGGAATGTGCGTGGTGCTAGTGCCAAATATCGGTATTAGCACCAGTTTATCCAACACTACACAAATACGCCCACAGCAGTTGACAAACTTCATGTGTGTCCACTGGGAATGTGCGTGGTGCTAGTGACAAATATCGGTATTAGCACCAGCATATCCAACACTACACAAATACGCCCACAGCACTTCACAAACCTCATGTGTGCCCACTGGGAATGTGCGTGGTGCTAGTGAATAATATGGGTATTAGCACCAGCATATCCAACACTACACAAATACTTCCACAGCAGTTGACAAACTTCATGTGTGTCCACTGGGAATGTGCGTGGTGCTAGTGCCAAATATTGGTATTAGCACCAGCATATCCAACACTACACAAATACGCCCACAGCAGTTGAGAAACTTCATGTGTGTCCACTGGGAATTTGCGTGGTGCTAGTTACAAATATTGGTAGTAGCACCAGCATATCCAACACTACACAAATACGCCCACCGCAGTTGACAAACTTCATGTGTTTCCACTGGGAATGTGTGTGGTGCTTGTGCCAAATATCGGTATTAGCACCAGTATATCCAACACTACACAAATACGCCCACAGTAGTTGACAAACTTCATGTGTGTCAACTGGGAATGTGCGTGGTGCTAGTGACAAATATCGGTATTAGCACCAGTTTATCCAACACTACACAAATACGCCCACAGCAGTTGACAAACTTCATGTGTGTCCACTGGGAATGTGCGTGGTGCTAGTGCCAAATATTGGTATTAGCACCAGCATATCCAGCACTACACAAATACGCCCACAGCAGTTGAGAAACTTCATGTGTGTCCACTGTGAATGTGCGTGGTGCTAGTGACAAATATTGGTAGTAGCACCAGCATATCCAACACTACACAAATACGCCCACAGCAGTTGACAAACTTCATGTGTGTCCACTGGGAATGTGCGTGGTGCTAGTGCCAAATATTGGTAGTAGCACCAGCATATCCAACACTACACAAATACGCCCACAGCACTTCACAAACCTCATGTGTGTCCACTGGGAATGTGCGTGGTGCTAGTGACAAATATGGGTATTAGCACCAGCACATCCAACACTACACAAATACGCCCACAGCAGTTGAGAAACTTCATGTGTGTCCACTGGGAATGTGCGTGGTGCTAGTGCCGAATATGGGTATTAGCACCAGCATATCCAACACTATACAAATACGCCCACAGCAGTTGACAAACTTCATGTGTGTCCACTGGGAATGTGCGTGGTGCTAGTGACAAATATCGGTATTAGCACCACCATATCCAACACTACACAAATACGCCCACAGCAGTTGAGAAACTTCATGTGTGTCCACTGGGAATGTGCGTGGTGCTAGTGCCAAATATTGGTATTAGCACCAGTATATCCAACACTACACAAATACGCCCACAGCAGTTGAGAAACTTCATGTGTGTCCACTGGGAATGTGCGTGGTGCTAGTGTCAAATATCGGTATTAGCACCAGCATATCCAACACTATACAAATACGCCCACAGCACTTCACAAACCTCATGTGTGTCCACTGGGAATGTGCGTGGTGCTAGTGACAAATATTGGTATTAGCACCAGCATATCCAGCACTACACAAATACTTCCACAGCAGTTGAGAAACTTCATGTGTGTCCACTGGGAATGTGCGTGGTGCTAGTGCCAAATATTGGTATTAGCACCAGCATATCCAACACTACACAAATACGCCCACAGCAGTTGACAAACTTCATGTGTGTCCACTGGGAATGTGCGTGGTGCTAGTGCCAAATATTGGTATTAGCACCAGCATATCCAACACTACACAAATACGCCCACAGCAGTTGAGAAACTTCATGTGTGTCCACTGGGAATTTGCGTGGTGCTAGTTACAAATATTGGTAGTAGCACCAGCATATCCAACACTACACAAATACGCCCACCGCAGTTGACAAACTTCATGTGTTTCCACTGGGAATGTGTGTGGTGCTTGTGCCAAATATCGGTATTAGCACCAGTATATCCAACACTACACAAATACGCCCACAGTAGTTGACAAACTTCATGTGTGTCAACTGGGAATGTGCGTGGTGCTAGTGACAAATATCGGTATTAGCACCAGTTTATCCAACACTACACAAATACGCCCACAGCAGTTGACAAACTTCATGTGTGTCCACTGGGAATGTGCGTGGTGCTAGTGACAAATATCGGTATTAGCACCAGCATATCCAACACTACACAAATACGCCCACAGCACTTCACAAACCTCATGTGTGCCCACTGGGAATGTGCGTGGTGCTAGTGAATAATATGGGTATTAGCACCAGCATATCCAACACTACACAAATACTTCCACAGAAGTTGAGAAACTTCATGTGTGTCCACTGGGAATGTGCGTGGTGCTAGTGACAAATATTGGTATTAGCACCAGCATATCCAGCACTACACAAATACGCCCACAGCAGTTGACAAACTTCATGTGTGTCCACTGGGAATGTGCGTGGTGCTAGTGCCAAATATTGGTAGTAGCACCAGCATATCCAACACTACACAAATACGCCCACAGCAGTTGACAAACTTCATGTGTGTCCACTGGGAATGTGCGTGGTGCTAGTGCCAAATATTGGTAGTAGCACCAGCATATCCAACACTACACAAATACGCCCACAGCACTTCACAAACCTCATGTGTGTCCACTGGGAATGTGCGTGGTGCTAGTGACAAATATGGGTATTAGCACCAGCATATCCAACACTACACAAATACGCCCACAGCAGTTGACAAACTTCATGTGTGTCCACTGGGAATGTGCGTGGTGATAGTGCCGAATATGGGTATTAGCACCAGCATATCCAAAACTATACAAATACGCCCACAGCAGTTGACAAACTTCATGTGTGTCAACTGGGAATGTGCGTGGTGCTAGTGACAAATATCGGTATTAGCACCACCATATCCAACACTACACAAATACGCCCACAGCAGTTGACAAACTTCATGTGTGTCCACTGGGAATGTGCGTGGTGCTAGTGACAAATATCGGTATTAGCACCAGTTTATCCAACACTACACAAATACGCCCACAGCAGTTGAGAAACTTCATGTGTGTCCACTGGGAATGTGCGTGGTGCTAGTGCCAAATATCGGTATTAGCACCAGCATATCCAACACTACACAAATACGCCCACAGCACTTCACAAACCTCATGTGTGCCCACTGGGAATGTGCGTGGTGCTAGTGACAAATATTGGTATTAGCACCAGCATATCCAACACTACACAAATACTTCCACAGCAGTTGAGAAACTTCATGTGTGTCCACTGGGAATGTGCGTGGTGCTAGTGCCAAATATTGGTATTAGCACCAGCATATCCAACACTACACAAATACGCCCACAGCAGTTGAGAAACTTCATGTGTGTCCACTGGGAATGTGCGTGGTGCTAGTGCCAAATATTGGTAGTAGCACCAGCATATCCAACACTATACAAATACTTCCACAGCAGTTGAGAAACTTCATGTGTGTCCACTGGGAATGTGCGTGGTGCTAGTGCCAAATATTGGTAGTAGCACCAGCATATCCAACACTACACAAATACGCCCACAGCAGTTGACAAATTTCATGTGTGTCCACTGGGAATGTGCGTGGTGCTAGTGCCAAATATCGGTATTAGCACCAGCATATCCAACACTACACAAATACGCCCACAGCAGTTGACAAACTTCATGTGTTTCCACTGGGAATGTGTGTGGTGCTAGTGACAAATATCGGTATTAGCACCAGTATATCCAACACTACACAAATACGCCCACAGCACTTCACAAACCTCATGTGTGTCCACTGGGAATGTGCGTGGTGCTAGTGACAAATATTGGTATTAGCACCAGCATATCCAGCACTACACAAATACGCCCACAGCAGTTGACAAACTTCATGTGTGTCCACTGGGAATGTGCGTGGTGCTAGTGCCAAATATTGGTAGTAGCACCAGCATATCCAACACTACACAAATACGCCCACAGCAGTTGACAAACTTCATGTGTGTCCACTGGGAATGTGCGTGGTGCTAGTGCCAAATATTGGTAGTAGCACCAGCATATCCAACACTACACAAATACGCCCACAGCACTTCACAAACCTCATGTGTGTCCACTGGGAATGTGCGTGGTGCTAGTGACAAATATGGGTATTAGCACCAGCATATCCAACACTACACAAATACGCCCACAGCAGTTGACAAACTTCATGTGTGTCCACTGGGAATGTGCGTGGTGATAGTGCCGAATATGGGTATTAGCACCAGCATATCCAAAACTATACAAATACGCCCACAGCAGTTGACAAACTTCATGTGTGTCAACTGGGAATGTGCGTGGTGCTAGTGACAAATATCGGTATTAGCACCACCATATCCAACACTACACAAATACGCCCACAGCAGTTGACAAACTTCATGTGTGTCCACTGGGAATGTGCGTGGTGCTAGTGACAAATATCGGTATTAGCACCAGTTTATCCAACACTACACAAATACGCCCACAGCAGTTGAGAAACTTCATGTGTGTCCACTGGGAATGTGCGTGGTGCTAGTGCCAAATATCGGTATTAGCACCAGCATATCCAACACTACACAAATACGCCCACAGCACTTCACAAACCTCATGTGTGCCCACTGGGAATGTGCGTGGTGCTAGTGACAAATATTGGTATTAGCACCAGCATATCCAACACTACACAAATACTTCCACAGCAGTTGAGAAACTTCATGTGTGTCCACTGGGAATGTGCGTGGTGCTAGTGCCAAATATTGGTATTAGCACCAGCATATCCAACACTACACAAATACGCCCACAGCAGTTGAGAAACTTCATGTGTGTCCACTGGGAATGTGCGTGGTGCTAGTGCCAAATATTGGTAGTAGCACCAGCATATCCAACACTATACAAATACTTCCACAGCAGTTGAGAAACTTCATGTGTGTCCACTGGGAATGTGCGTGGTGCTAGTGCCAAATATTGGTAGTAGCACCAGCATATCCAACACTACACAAATACGCCCACAGCAGTTGACAAATTTCATGTGTGTCCACTGGGAATGTGCGTGGTGCTAGTGCCAAATATCGGTATTAGCACCAGCATATCCAACACTACACAAATACGCCCACAGCAGTTGACAAACTTCATGTGTTTCCACTGGGAATGTGTGTGGTGCTAGTGACAAATATCGGTATTAGCACCAGTATATCCAACACTACACAAATACGCCCACAGCACTTCACAAACCTCATGTGTGTCCACTGGGAATGTGCGTGGTGCTAGTGACAAATATGGGTATTAGCACCAGCACATCCAACACTACACAAATAAGCCCACAGCAGTTGAGAAACTTCATGTGTGTCCACTGGGAATGTGCGTGGTGCTAGTGCCGAATATGGGTATTAGCACCAGCATATCCAACACTATACAAATATGCCCACAGCAGTTGACAAACTTCATGTGTGTCCACTGGGAATGTGCGTGGTGCTAGTGACAAATATCGGTATTAGCACCACCATATCCAACACTACACAAATACGCCCACAGCAGTTGAGAAACTTCATGTGTGTCCACTGGGAATGTGCGTGGTGCTAGTGCCAAATATTGGTATTAGCACCAGTATATCCAACACTACACAAATACGCCCACAGCAGTTGAGAAACTTCATGTGTGTCCACTGGGAATGTGCGTGGTGCTAGTGTCAAATATCGGTATTAGCACCAGCATATCCAACACAATACAAATACGCCCACAGCACTTCACAAACCTCATGTGTGTCCACTGGGAATGTGCGTGGTGCTAGTGACAAATATTGGTAGTAGCACCAGCATATCCAGCACTACACAAATACTTCCACAGCAGTTGACAAACTTCATGTGTGTCCACTGGGAATGTGCGTGGTGCTAGTGCCAAATATTGGTATTAGCACCAGCATATCCAACACTACACAAATACGCCCACAGCAGTTGACAAACTTCATGTGTGTCCACTGGGAATTTGCGTGGTGCTAGTGACAAATATTGGTAGTAGCACCAGCATATCCAACACTACACAAATACGCCCACAGCAGTTGACAAACTTCATGTGTTTCCACTGGGAATGTGTGTGGTGCTTGTGCCAAATATCGGTATTAGCACCAGTATATCCAACACTACACAAATACGCCCACAGTAGTTGACAAACTTCATGTGTGTCAACTGGGAATGTGCGTGGTGCTAGTGACAAATATTGGTATTAGCACCAGCAT
The DNA here is from genome assembly GCA_963170055.1 of Halisarca cf. caerulea. Lineage (NCBI taxonomy): Eukaryota > Metazoa > Porifera > Demospongiae > Chondrillida > Halisarcidae > Halisarca > Halisarca cf. caerulea. The sequence goes on along the minus strand of CAUJGJ010000200.1, from coordinate 21,413 downwards.
GTCCAACACTACACAAATACTTCCACAGCAGTTGACAAACTTCATGTGTGTCCACTGGGAATGTGCGTGGTGCTAGTGCCAAATATTGGTATTAGCACCAGCATATCCAACACTACACAAATACGCCCACAGCAGTTGACAAACTTCATGTGTGTCCACTGGGAATGTGCGTGGTGCTATTGCCAAATATTGGTAGTAGCACCAGCATATCCAACACTACACAAATACGCCCACAGCACTTCACAAACCTCATGTGTGTCCACTGGGAATGTGCGTGGTGCTAGTGACAAATATGGGTATTAGCACCAGCACATCCAACACTACACAAATACGCCCACAGCAGTTGAGAAACTTCATGTGTGTCCACTGGGAATGTGCGTGGTGCTAGTGCCGAATATGGGTATTAGCACCAGCATATCCAACACTATACAAATACGCCCACAGCAGTTGACAAACTTCATGTGTGTCCACTGGGAATGTGCGTGGTGCTAGTGACAAATATCGGTATTAGCACCACCATATCCAACACTATACAAATACGCCCACAGCAGTTGAGAAACTTCATGTGTGTCCACTGGGAATGTGCGTGGTGCTAGTGACAAATATTGGTATTAGCACCAGCATATCCAGCACTACACAAATACTTCCACAGCAGTTCAGAAACTTCATGTGTGTCCACTGGGAATGTGCGTGGTGCTAGTGCCAAATATCGGTATTAGCACCAGCATATCCAACACTACACAAATACGCCCACAGCAGTTGAGAAACTTCATGTGTGTCCACTGGGAATGTGCGTGGTGCTAGTGCCAAATATTGGTAGTAGCACCAGCATATCCAACACTACACAAATACGCCCACAGCAGTTGACAAACTTCATGTGTGTCCACTGGGAATTTGCGTGGTGCTAGTGACAAATATTGGTAGTAGCACCAGCATATCCAACACTACACAAATACGCCCACAGCACTTCACAAACCTCATGTGTGTCCACTGGGAATGTGCGTGGTGCTAGTGACAAATATTGGTATTAGCACCAGTATATCCAACACTACACAAATACGCCCACAGCAGTTGAGAAACTTCATGTGTGTCCACTGGGAATGTGCGTGGTGCTAGTGCCGAATATGGGTATAAGCACCAGCATATCCAACACTATACAAATACGCCCACAGCAGTTGACAAACTTCATGTGTGTCCACTGGGAATGTGCGTGGTGCTAGTGACAAATATCGGTATTAGCACCACCATATCCAACACTACACAAATACGCCCACAGCAGTTGAGAAACTTCATGTGTGTCCGCTGGGAATGTGCGTGGTGCTAGTGCCAAATATTGGTATTAGCACCAGTATATCCAACACTACACAAATACGCCCACAGCAGTTGAGAAACTTCATGTGTTTCCACTGGGAATGTGCGTGGTGCTAGTGTCAAATATCGGTATTAGCACCAGAATATCCAACACTATACAAATACGCCCACAGCACTTCACAAACCTCATGTGTGTCCACTGGGAATGTGCGTGGTGCTAGTGACAAATATTGGTATTAGCACCAGCATATCCAGCACTACACAAATACTTCCACAGCAGTTGAGAAACTTCATGTGTGTCCACTGGGAATGTGCGTGGTGCTAGTGCCAAATATTGGTATTAGCACCAGCATATCCAACACTACACAAATACGCCCACAGCAGTTGAGAAACTTCATGTGTGTCCACTGGGAATGTGCGTGGTGCTAGTGCCAAATATTGGTAGTAGCACCAGCATATCCAACACTACACAAATACGCCCACAGCAGTTGACAAACTTCATGTGTGTCCACTGGGAATTTGCGTGGTGCTAGTGACAAATATTGGTAGTAGCACCAGCATATCCAACACTACACAAATACGCCCACAGCACTTCACAAACCTCATGTGTGTCCACTGGGAATGTGCGTGGTGCTAGTGACAAATATGGGTATTAGCACCAGTATAACCAACACTACACAAATACGCCCACAGCAGTTGAGAAACTTCATGTGTGTCCACTGGGAATGTGCGTGGTGCTAGTGACAAATATCGGTATTAGCACCAACATATCCAACACTATACAAATACGCCCACAGCACTTCACAAACCTCATGTGTGTCCACTGGGAATGTGCGTGGTGCTAGTTCCAAATATCGGTATTAGCACAAGCATATCCAACACTACACAAATACGCCCACAGCAGTTGACAAACTTCATGTGTGTCCACTGGGAATGTGCGTGGTGCTAGTGCCAAATATCGGTATTAGCACCACCATATCCAACACTACACAAATATGCCCACAGCAGTTGAGAAACTTCATGTGTGTCCACTGGGAATGTGCGTGGTGCTAGTGCCAAATATTGGTATTAGCACCAGTATATTCAACACTACACAAATACGCCCACAGCAGTTGACAAACTTCATGTGTGTCCACTGGGAATGTGCGTGGTGCTAGTTCCAAATATTGGTAGTAGCACCAGCATATCCAACACTACACAAATACGCCCACAGTAGTTGACAAACTTCATGTGTGTCCACTGGGAATGTTCATGGTGATAGTGCCAAATATCGGTATTAGCACCAGCATATCCAAAACTACACAAATACGTCCACAGCACTTCAGAAACTTCATGTGTATCCACTGGGAATGTGCGTGGTGCTAGTGACAAATATTGGTAGTAGCACCAGCATATCCAGCACTACACAAATACTTCCACAGCAGTTGACAAACTTCATGTGTGTCCACTGGGAATGTGCGTGGTGCTAGTGCCAAATATTGGTATTAGCACCAGCATATCCAACACTACACAAATACGCCCACAGCAGTTGACAAACTTCATGTGTGTCCACTGGGAATGTGCGTGGTGCTAGTGCAAAATATTGGTAGTAGCACCAGCATATCCAACACTACACAAATACGCCCACAGCAGTTGAGAAACTTCATGTGTGTCCACTGGGAATTTGCGTGGTGCTAGTGACAAATATTGGTAGTAGCACCAGCATATCCAACACTACACAAATACGCCCACAGCACTTCACAAACCTCATGTGTGTCCACTGGGAATGTGCGTGGTGCTAGTGCCAAATATGGGTATTAGCACCAGTATATCCAACACTACACAAATACGCCCACAGCAGTTGAGAAACTTCATGTGTGTCCACTGGGAATGTGCGTGGTGCTAGTGACAAATATCGGTATTAGCACCAACATATCCAACACTATACAAATACGCCCACAGCACTTCACAAACCTCATGTGTGTCCACTGGGAATGTGCGTGGTGCTAGTTCCAAATATCGGTATTAGCACCAGCATATCCAACACTACACAAATACGCCCACAGCACTTCACAAACTTCATGTGTGTCCACTGGGAATGTGCGTGGTGCTAGTGCCAAATATCGGTATTAGCACCAGCATATCCAACACTACACAAATACGCCCATAGCAGTTGACAAACTTCATGTGTGTCCACTGGGAATGTGCGTGGTGCTTGTGACAAATATTTGTATTAGCACCAGCATATCCAACACTACACAAATACGCCCACAGCAGTTGAGAAACTTCATGTGTGTCCACTGGGAATGTGCGTGGTGCTAGTGCCAAATATTGGTATTAGCACTAGCATATCCAACACTACATAAATACGCCCACAGCACTTCATAAACTTCATGTGTGTCCACTGGGAATGTGCGTGGTGCTAGTGACAAATATCGGTATTAGCACCACCATATCCAACACTACACAAATATGCCCACAGCAGTTGAGAAACTTCATGTGTGTCCACTGGGAATGTGCGTGGTGCTAGTGCCAAATATTGGTATTAGCACCAGTATATTCAACACTACACAAATACGCCCACAGCAGTTGACAAACTTCATGTGTATCCACTGGGAATGTGCGTGGTGCTAGTTCCAAATATTGGTAGTAGCACCAGCATATCCAACACTACACAAATACGCCCACAGTAGTTGACAAACTTCATGTGTGTCCACTGGGAATGTTCATGGTGATAGTGCCAAATATCGGTATTAGCACCAGCATATCCAAAACTACACAAATACGTCCACAGCACTTCAGAAACTTCATGTGTATCCACTGGGAATGTGCGTGGTGCTAGTGACAAATATTGGTAGTAGCACCAGCATATCCAGCACTACACAAATACTTCCACAGCAGTTGAGAAACTTCATGTGTGTCCACTGGGAATGTGCGTGGTGCTAGTGCCAAATATTGGTATTAGCACCAGCATATCCAACACTACACAAATACGCCCACAGCAGTTGAGAAACTTCATGTGTGTCCACTGGGAATGTGCGTGGTGCTAGTGCCAAATATTGGTAGTAGCACCAGCATATCCAACACTACACAAATACGCCCACAGCAGTTGACAAACTTCATGTGTGTCCACTGGGAATTTGCGTGGTGCTAGTGACAAATATTGGTAGTAGCACCAGCATATCCAACACTACACAAATACGCCCACAGCACTTCACAAACCTCATGTGTGTCCACTGGGAATGTGCGTGGTGCTAGTGACAAATATGGGTATTAGCACCAGTATATCCAACACTACACAAATACGCCCACAGCAGTTGAGAAACTTCATGTGTGTCCACTGGGAATGTGCGTGGTGCTAGTGACAAATATCGGTATTAGCACCAACATATCCAACACTATACAAATACGCCCACAGCACTTCACAAACCTCATGTGTGTCCACTGGGAATGTGCGTGGTGCTAGTTCCAAATATCGGTATTAGCACCAGCATATCCAACACTACACAAATACGCCCACAGCACTTCACAAACTTCATGTGTGTCCACTGGGAATGTGCGTGGTGCTAGTGCCAAATATCGGTATTAGCACCAGCATATCCAACACTACACAAATACGCCCATAGCAGTTGACAAACTTCATGTGTGTCCACTGGGAATGTGCGTGGTGCTTGTGACAAATATTTGTATTAGCACCAGCATATCCAACACTACACAAATACGCCCACAGCAGTTGAGAAACTTCATGTGTGTCCACTGGGAATGTGCGTGGTGCTAGTGACAAATATTGGTATTAGCACTAGCATATCCAACACTACATAAATACGCCCACAGCACTTCATAAACTTCATGTGTGTCCACTGGGAATGTGCGTGGTGCTAGTGACAAATATCGGTATTAGCACCAGCATATCCAACACTACACAAATACGCCCACAGTAGTTGAGAAACTTCATGTGTGTCCACTGGGAATGGGTGCGGTGCTAGTGACAAATATCGGTATTAGCACCAGCATATCCAACACTACACAAATACGCCCACAGCAGTTGAGAAACTTCATGTGTGTCCACTGGGAATGTGCGTGGTGCTAGTGACAAATATTGGTAGTAGCACCAGCATATCCAACACTACACAAATACGCCCACAGCAGTTTACAAACTTCATGTGTGTCCACTGGGAACGTGCGTGGTGCTAGTGCCAAATATTGGTAGTAGCACCAGCATGTCCAACTCTACACAAATACGCCCACAGCACTTCACAAACTTCATGTGTGTCCACTGGGAATGTACGTGGTGCTAGTGACAAATATTGGTAGTAGCACCAGCATATCCAACACTACACAAGTACGCCCACAGCAGTTGACAAACTTCATGTGTGTCCACTGGGAATGTGCATTATGATAGTGCCAAATATCGGTATTAGCACCAGCATATCCAAAACTACACATACGTCCACAGCACTTCAGAAACTTCATGTGTGTCCACTGGGAATGTGCGTGGTGCTAGTGCCAAATATCGGTATTAGCACCAGCATATCCAACACTACATAAATACGCCCACAGCAGTTGACAAACTTCATGTGTGTCCACTGGGAATGTGCGTGGTGCTAGTGCCAAATATCGGTATTAGCACCAGCATATCGAACACTACACAAATACGCCCATAGCAGTTGACAAACTTCATGTGTGTCCACTGGGAATGTGCGTGGTGCTAGTGACAAATATCGGTATTAGCACCAGCATATCCAACACTACACAAATACGCCCACAGCAGTTGAGAAACTTCATGTGTGTCCACTGGGAATGTGCGTGGTGCTAGTGACAAATATTGGTATTAGCACCAGCATATCCAACACTACACAAATACGCCCACAGCATTTGACAAACTTCATGTGTGTCCACTGGGAATGTGCGTGGTGCTAGTGCCAAATATTGGTAGTAGCACCAGCATATCCAACACTATACAAATACGCCCACAGCAGTTGACAAACTTCATGTGTGTCCACTGGGAATGTGCGTGGTGCTAGTGACAAATATTGGTAGTAGCACCAGCATATCCAACACTACACAAATACGCCCACAGCACTTCACAAACCTCATGTGTGTCCACTGGGAATGTGCGTGGTGCTAGTGACAAATATGGGTATTAGCACCAGCACATCCAACACTACACAAATACGCCCACAGCAGTTGAGAAACTTCATGTGTGTCCACTGGGAATGTGCGTGGTGCTAGTGCCGAATATGGGTATTAGCACCAGCATATCGAACACTACACAAATACGCCCATAGCAGTTGACAAACTTCATGTGTGTCCACTGGGAATGTGCGTGGTGCTAGTGACAAATATCGGTATTAGCACCAGCATATCCAACACTACACAAATACGCCCACAGCAGTTGAGAAACTTCATGTGTGTCCACTGGGAATGTGCGTGGTGCTAGTGACAAATATTGGTATTAGCACCAGCATATCCAACACTACACAAATACGCCCACAGCATTTGACAAACTTCATGTGTGTCCACTGGGAATGTGCGTGGTGCTAGTGCCAAATATTGGTAGTAGCACCAGCATATCCAACACTATACAAATACGCCCACAGCAGTTGACAAACTTCATGTGTGTCCACTGGGAATGTGCGTGGTGCTAGTGACAAATATTGGTAGTAGCACCAGCATATCCAACACTACACAAATACGCCCACAGCACTTCACAAACCTCATGTGTGTCCACTGGGAATGTGCGTGGTGCTAGTGACAAATATGGGTATTAGCACCAGCACATCCAACACTACACAAATACGCCCACAGCAGTTGAGAAACTTCATGTGTGTCCACTGGGAATGTGCGTGGTGCTAGTGCCGAATATGGGTATTAGCACCAGCATATCCAACACTATACTAATACGCCCACAGCAGTATACAAACTTCATGTGTGTCAACTGGGAATGTGCGTGGTGCTAGTGACAAATATCGGTATTAGCACCACCATATCCAACACTACACAAATACGCCCACAGCAGTTGACAAACTTCATGTGTGTCCACTGGGAATGTGCGTGGTGCTAGTGACAAATATTGGTATTAGCACCAGTATATCCAACACTATACAAATACGCCCACAGCAGTTGAGAAACCTCATGTGTGTCCACTGGGAATGTGCGTGGTGCTAGTGTCAAATATCGGTATTAGCACCAGCATATCCAACACTATACAAATACGCCCACAGCACTTCACAAACCTCATGTGTGTCCACTGGGAATGTGCGTGGTGCTAGTGACAAATATTGGTAGTAGCACCAGCATATCCAACACTACACAAATACGCCCACAGCAGTTGACAAACGTCATGTGTGTCCACATGGAATGTGCGTGGTGCTAGTGACAAATATTGGTATTAGTACCAGCATATCGAACTCTACACAAATACGCCCACAGCAGTTGACAAACTTCATGTGTGTCCACTGGGAATGTGCGTGGTGCTAGTGCCAAATATCGGTATTAGCACCAGCATATCCAACACTACACAAATACGCCCACAGCAGTTGACAAACTTCATGTGTTTCCACTGGGAATGTGTGTGGTGCTAGTGACAAATATCGGTATTAGCACCAGTATATCCAACACTACACAAATACGCCCACAGTAGTTGACAAACTTCATGTGTGTCAACTGGGAATGTGCGTGGTGCTAGTGACAAATATTGGTATTAGCACCAGCATATCCAACACTACACAAATACTTCCACAGCAGTTGAGAAACTTCATGTGTGTCCACTGGGAATGTGCGTGGTGCTAGTGCCAAATATTGGTATTAGCACCAGCATATCCAGCACTACACAAATACGCCCACAGCAGTTGAGAAACTTCATGTGTGTCCACTGGGAATGTGCGTGGTGCTAGTGACAAATATTGGTAGTAGCACCAGCATATCCAACACTACACAAATACGCCCACAGCAGTTGACAAACTTCATGTGTGTCCACTGGGAATGTGCGTGGTGCTAGTGCCAAATATTGGTAGTAGCACCAGCATATCCAACACTACACAAATACGCCCACAGCACTTCACAAACCTCATGTGTGTCCACTGGGAATGTGCGTGGTGCTAGTGACAAATATGGGTATTAGCACCAGCACATCCAACACTACACAAATACGCCCACAGCAGTTGACAAACTTCATGTGTGTCCACTGGGAATGTGCGTGGTGCTAGTGCCGAATATGGGTATTAGCACCAGCATATCCAACACTATACAAATACGCCCACAGCACTTGACAAACTTCATGTGTGTCCACTGGGAATGTGCGTGGTGCTAGTGACAAATATCGGTATTAGCACCACCATATCCAACACTACACAAATACGCCCACAACAGTTGAGAAACTTCATGTGTGTCCACTGGGAATGTGCGTGGTGCTAGTGACAAATATTGGTATTAGCACCAGTATATCCAACACTACACAAATACGCCCACAGCAGTTGAGAAACTTCATGTGTGTCCACTGGGAATGTGCGTGGTGCTAGTGTCAAATATCGGTATTAGCACCAGCATATCCAACACTATACAAATACGCCCACAGCACTTCACAAACCTCATGTGTGTCCACTGGGAATGTGCGTGGTGCTAGTGGCAAATATTGGTATTAGCACCAGCATATCCAGCACTACACAAATACTTCCACAGCAGTTGAGAAACTTCATGTGTGTCCACTGGGAATGTGCGTGGTGCTAGTGACAAATATTGGTATTAGCACCAGCATATCCAACACTACACAAATACGCCCACAGCAGTTGACAAACTTCATGTGTGTCCACTGGGAATGTGCGTGGTGCTAGTGCCAAATATTGGTAGTAGCACCAGCATATCCAACACTACACAAATACGCCCACAGCAGTTGAGAAACTTCATGTGTGTCCACTGGGAATTTGCGTGGTGCTAGTGACAAATATTGGTAGTAGCACCAGCATATCCAACACTACACAAATACGCCCACAGCACTTCACAAACCTCATGTGTGTCCACTGGGAATGTGCGTGGTGCTAGTGCCAAATATGGGTATTAGCACCAGTATATCCAACACTACACAAATACGCCCACAGCAGTTGAGAAACTTCATGTGTGTCCACTGGGAATGTGCGTGGTGCTAGTGACAAATATCGGTATTAGCACCAACATATCCAACACTATACAAATACGCCCACAGCACTTCACAAACCTCATGTGTGTCCACTGGGAATGTGCGTGGTGCTAGTTCCAAATATCGGTATTAGCACCAGCATATCCAACACTACACAAATACGCCCACAGCACTTCACAAACTTCATGTGTGTCCACTGGGAATGTGCGTGGTGCTAGTGCCAAATATCGGTATTAGCACCACCATATCCAACACTACACAAATATGCCCACAGCAGTTGAGAAACTTCATGTGTGTCCACTGGGAATGTGCGTGGTGCTAGTGCCAAATATTGGTATTAGCACCAGTATATTCAACACTACACAAATACGCCCACAGCAGTTGACAAACTTCATGTGTGTCCACTGTGAATGTGCGTGGTGCTAGTTCCAAATATTGGTAGTAGCACCAGCATATCCAACACTACACAAATACGCCCACAGTAGTTGACAAACTTCATGTGTGTCCACTGGGAATGTGCATGGTGATAGTGCCAAATATCGGTATTAGCACCAGCATATCCAACACTACACAAATACGTCCACAGCACTTCAGAAACTTCATGTGTGTCCACTGGGAATGTGCGTGGTGCTAGTGACAAATATCGGTATTAGCACCAGCATATCCAACACTACACAAATACGCCCACAGCAGTTGACAAACTTCATGTGTGTCCACTGGGAATGTGCGTGGTGCTTGTGACAAATATTTGTATTAGCACCAGCATATCCAACACTACACAAATACGCCCACAGCAGTTGAGAAACTTCATGTGTGTCCACTGGGAATGTGCGTGGTGCTAGTGACAAATATTGGTATTAGCACTAGCATATCCAACACTACATAAATACGCCCACAGCACTTCATAAACTTCATGTGTGTCCACTGGGAATGTGCGTGGTGCTAGTGACAAATATCGGTATTAGCACCAGCATATCCAACACTACACAAATACGCCCACAGTAGTTGAGAAACTTCATGTGTGTCCACTGGGAATGGGTGCGGTGCTAGTGACAAATATCGGTATTAGCACCAGCATATCCAACACTACACAAATACGCCCACAGCAGTTGAGAAACTTCATGTGTGTCCACTGGGAATGTGCGTGGTGCTAGTGACAAATATTGGTAGTAGCACCAGCATATCCAACACTACACAAATACGCCCACAGCAGTTTACAAACTTCATGTGTGTCCACTGGGAATGTGCGTGGTGCTAGTGCCAAATATTGGTAGTAGCACCAGCATATCCAACTCTACACAAATACGCCCACAGCACTTCACAAACTTAATGTGTGTCCACTGGGAATGTGCGTGGTGCTAGTGCCAAATATCGGTATTAGCACCAGCATATCCAACACTACACAAATACGCCCATAGCAGTTGACAAACTTCATGTGTGTCCACTGGGAATGTGCGTGGTGCTTGTGACAAATATTTGTATTAGCACCAGCATATCCAACACTACACAAATACGCCCACAGCAGTTGAGAAACTTCATGTGTGTCCACTGGGAATGTGCGTGGTGCTAGTGACAAATATTGGTATTAGCACTAGCATATCCAACACTACATAAATACGCCCACAGCACTTCATAAACTTCATGTGTGTCCACTGGGAATGTGCGTGGTGCTAGTGACAAATATCGGTATTAGCACCAGCATATCCAACACTACACAAATACGCCCACAGTAGTTGAGAAACTTCATGTGTGTCCACTGGGAATGGGTGCGGTGCTAGTGACAAATATCGGTATTAGCACCAGCATATCCAACACTACACAAATACGCCCACAGCAGTTGAGAAACTTCATGTGTGTCCACTGGGAATGTGCGTGGTGCTAGTGACAAATATCGGTATTAGCACCAGCATATCCAACACTACACAAATACGCCCACAGCAGTTGAGAAACTTCATGTGTGTCCACTGGGAATGTGCGTGGTGCTAGTGACAAATATTGGTAGTAGCACCAGCATATCCAACACTACACAAATACGCCCACAGCAGTTTACAAACTTCATGTGTGTCCACTGGGAATGTGCGTGGTGCTAGTGCCAAATATTGGTAGTAGCACCAGCATGTCCAACTCTACACAAATACGCCCACAGCACTTCACAAACTTCATGTGTGTCCACTGGGAATGTGCGTGGTGCTAGTGCCAAATATTGGTAGTAGCACCAGCATATCCAACACTACACAAATACGCCCACAGCAGTTGACAAACTTCATGTGTGTCCACTGGGAATGTGCATTATGATAGTGCCAAATATCGGTATTAGCACCAGCATATCCAAAACTACACATACGTCCACAGCACTTCAGAAACTTCATGTGTGTCCACTGGGAATGTGCGTGGTGCTAGTGCCAAATATCGGTATTAGCACCAGCATATCCAACACTACATAAATACGCCCACAGCAGTTGACAAACTTCATGTGTGTCCACTGGGAATGTGCGTGGTGCTAGTGCCAAATATCGGTATTAGCACCAGCATATCGAACACTACACAAATACGCCCATAGCAGTTGACAAACTTCATGTGTGTCCACTGGGAATGTGCGTGGTGCTAGTGACAAATATCGGTATTAGCACCAGCATATCCAACACTACACAAATACGCCCACAGCAGTTGAGAAACTTCATGTGTGTCCACTGGGAATGTGCGTGGTGCTAGTGCCAAATATTGGTATTAGCACCAGCATATCCAACACTACACAAATACGCCCACAGCATTTGACAAACTTCATGTGTGTCCACTGGGAATGTGCGTGGTGCTAGTGCCAAATATTGGTAGTAGCACCAGCATATCCAACACTATACAAATACGCCCACAGCAGTTGACAAACTTCATGTGTGTCCACTGGGAATGTGCGTGGTGCTAGTGACAAATATTGGTAGTAGCACCAGCATATCCAACACTACACAAATACGCCCACAGCACTTCACAAACCTCATGTGTGTCCACTGGGAATGTGCGTGGTGCTAGTGACAAATATGGGTATTAGCACCAGCACATCCAACACTACACAAATACGCCCACAGCAGTTGAGAAACTTCATGTGTGTCCACTGGGAATGTGCGTGGTGCTAGTGCCGAATATGGGTATTAGCACCAGCATATCCAACACTATACAAATACGCCCACAGCAGTATACAAACTTCATGTGTGTCAACTGGGAATGTGCGTGGTGCTAGTGACAAATATCGGTATTAGCACCACCATATCCAACACTACACAAATACGCCCACAGCAGTTGACAAACTTCATGTGTGTCCACTGGGAATGTGCGTGGTGCTAGTGACAAATATTGGTATTAGCACCAGTATATCCAACACTATACAAATACGCCCACAGCAGTTGAGAAACCTCATGTGTGTCCACTGGGAATGTGCGTGGTGCTAGTGTCAAATATCGGTATTAGCACCAGCATATCCAACACTATACAAATACGCCCACAGCACTTCACAAACCTCATGTGTGTCCACTGGGAATGTGCGTGGTGCTAGTGACAAATATTGGTAGTAGCACCAGCATATCCAACACTACACAAATACGCCCACAGCAGTTGACAAACGTCATGTGTGTCCACATGGAATGTGCGTGGTGCTAGTGACAAATATTGGTATTAGTACCAGCATATCGAACTCTACACAAATACGCCCACAGCAGTTGAGAAACTTCATGTGTGTCCACTGGGAATGTGCGTGGTGCTAGTGCCAAATATCGGTATTAGCACCAGCATATCCAACACTACACAAATACGCCCACAGCAGTTGACAAACTTCATGTGTTTCCACTGGGAATGTGTGTGGTGCTAGTGACAAATATCGGTATTAGCACCAGTATATCCAACACTACACAAATACGCCCACAGTAGTTGACAAACTTCATGTGTGTCAACTGGGAATGTGCGTGGTGCTAGTGACAAATATTGGTATTAGCACCAGCATATCCAACACTACACAAATACTTCCACAGCAGTTGAGAAACTTCATGTGTGTCCACTGGGAATGTGCGTGGTGCTAGTGCCAAATATTGGTATTAGCACCAGCATATCCAGCACTACACAAATACGCCCACAGCAGTTGAGAAACTTCATGTGTGTCCACTGGGAATGTGCGTGGTGCTAGTGACAAATATTGGTAGTAGCACCAGCATATCCAACACTACACAAATACGCCCACAGCAGTTGACAAACTTCATGTGTGTCCACTGGGAATGTGCGTGGTGCTAGTGCCAAATATTGGTAGTAGCACCAGCATATCCAACACTACACAAATACGCCCACAGCACTTCACAAACCTCATGTGTGTCCACTGGGAATGTGCGTGGTGCTAGTGACAAATATGGGTATTAGCACCAGCACATCCAACACTACACAAATACGCCCACAGCAGTTGACAAACTTCATGTGTGTCCACTGGGAATGTGCGTGGTGCTAGTGCCGAATATGGGTATTAGCACCAGCATATCCAACACTATACAAATACGCCCACAGCACTTGACAAACTTCATGTGTGTCCACTGGGAATGTGCGTGGTGCTAGTGACAAATATCGGTATTAGCACCACCATATCCAACACTACACAAATACGCCCACAGCAGTTGAGAAACTTCATGTGTGTCCACTGGGAATGTGCGTGGTGCTAGTGACAAATATTGGTATTAGCACCAGTATATCCAACACTACACAAATACGCCCACAGCAGTTGAGAAACTTCATGTGTGTCCACTGGGAATGTGCGTGGTGCTAGTGTCAAATATCGGTATTAGCACCAGCATATCCAACACTATACAAATACGCCCACAGCACTTCACAAACCTCATGTGTGTCCACTGGGAATGTGCGTGGTGCTAGTGGCAAATATTGGTATTAGCACCAGCATATCCAGCACTACACAAATACTTCCACAGCAGTTGAGAAACTTCATGTGTGTCCACTGGGAATGTGCGTGGTGCTAGTGACAAATATTGGTATTAGCACCAGCATATCCAACACTACACAAATACGCCCACAGCAGTTGACAAACTTCATGTGTGTCCACTGGGAATGTGCGTGGTGCTAGTGCCAAATATTGGTAGTAGCACCAGCATATCCAACACTACACAAATACGCCCACAGCAGTTGAGAAACTTCATGTGTGTCCACTGGGAATTTGCGTGGTGCTAGTGACAAATATTGGTAGTAGCACCAGCATATCCAACACTACACAAATACGCCCACAGCACTTCACAAACCTCATGTGTGTCCACTGGGAATGTGCGTGGTGCTAGTGCCAAATATGGGTATTAGCACCAGTATATCCAACACTACACAAATACGCCCACAGCAGTTGAGAAACTTCATGTGTGTCCACTGGGAATGTGCGTGGTGCTAGTGACAAATATCGGTATTAGCACCAACATATCCAACACTATACAAATACGCCCACAGCACTTCACAAACCTCATGTGTGTCCACTGGGAATGTGCGTGGTGCTAGTTCCAAATATCGGTATTAGCACCAGCATATCCAACACTACACAAATACGCCCACAGCACTTCACAAACTTCATGTGTGTCCACTGGGAATGTGCGTGGTGCTAGTGCCAAATATCGGTATTAGCACCACCATATCCAACACTACACAAATATGCCCACAGCAGTTGAGAAACTTCATGTGTGTCCACTGGGAATGTGCGTGGTGCTAGTGCCAAATATTGGTATTAGCACCAGTATATTCAACACTACACAAATACGCCCACAGCAGTTGACAAACTTCATGTGTGTCCACTGTGAATGTGCGTGGTGCTAGTTCCAAATATTGGTAGTAGCACCAGCATATCCAACACTACACAAATACGCCCACAGTAGTTGACAAACTTCATGTGTGTCCACTGGGAATGTGCATGGTGATAGTGCCAAATATCGGTATTAGCACCAGCATATCCAACACTACACAAATACGTCCACAGCACTTCAGAAACTTCATGTGTGTCCACTGGGAATGTGCGTGGTGCTAGTGACAAATATCGGTATTAGCACCAGCATATCCAACACTACACAAATACGCCCACAGCAGTTGACAAACTTCATGTGTGTCCACTGGGAATGTGCGTGGTGCTTGTGACAAATATTTGTATTAGCACCAGCATATCCAACACTACACAAATACGCCCACAGCAGTTGAGAAACTTCATGTGTGTCCACTGGGAATGTGCGTGGTGCTAGTGACAAATATTGGTATTAGCACTAGCATATCCAACACTACATAAATACGCCCACAGCACTTCATAAACTTCATGTGTGTCCACTGGGAATGTGCGTGGTGCTAGTGACAAATATCGGTATTAGCACCAGCATATCCAACACTACACAAATACGCCCACAGTAGTTGAGAAACTTCATGTGTGTCCACTGGGAATGGGTGCGGTGCTAGTGACAAATATCGGTATTAGCACCAGCATATCCAACACTACACAAATACGCCCACAGCAGTTGAGAAACTTCATGTGTGTCCACTGGGAATGTGCGTGGTGCTAGTGACAAATATTGGTAGTAGCACCAGCATATCCAACACTACACAAATACGCCCACAGCAGTTTACAAACTTCATGTGTGTCCACTGGGAATGTGCGTGGTGCTAGTGCCAAATATTGGTAGTAGCACCAGCATATCCAACTCTACACAAATACGCCCACAGCACTTCACAAACTTAATGTGTGTCCACTGGGAATGTGCGTGGTGCTAGTGCCAAATATTGGTAGTAGCACCAGCATATCCAACACTACACAAATACGCCCACAGCAGTTGACAAACTTCATGTGTGTCCACTGGGAATGTGCATTATGATAGTGCCAAATATCGGTATTAGCACCAGCATATCCAAAACTACACATACGTCCACAGCACTTCAGAAACTTCATGTGTGTCCACTGGGAATGTGCGTGGTGCTAGTGCCAAATATCGGTATTAGCACCAGCATATCCAACACTACATAAATACGCCCACAGCAGTTGACAAACTTCATGTGTGTCCACTGGGAATGTGCGTGGTGCTAGTGCCAAATATCGGTATTAGCACCAGCATATCCAACACTACATAAATACGCCCACAGCAGTTGAGAAACTTCATGTGTGTCCACTGGGAATGTGCGTGGTGCTAGTGCCAAATATCGGTATTAGCACCAGCATATCCAACACTACACAAATACGCCCACAGCAGTTGAGAAACTTCATGTGTGTCCACTGGGATTGTGCGTGGTGCTAGTGCCAAATATTGGTATTAGCACTAGCATATCCAACACTACACAAATACGCCCACAGCACTTCACAAACTTCATGTGTGTCCACTGGGAATGTGCGTGGTGCTAGTGCCAAATATTGGTATTAGCACCAGCATATCCAACTCTACACAAATACGCCCACAGCACTTCACAAACTTCATGTGTGTCCACTGGGAATGTGCGTGGTGCTAGTGCCAAATATCGGTATTAGCACCAGCATATCCAACACTACACAAATACGCCCACAGCACTTCACAAACTTCATGTGTGTCCACTGGGAATGTGCGTGGTGCTAGTGCCAAATATCGGTATTAGCACCAGCATATCCAAAACTACACAAATACGCCCACAGCACTTCAGAAACTTCATGTGTGTCCACTGGGAATGTGCGTGGTGCTATTGCCAAATATCGGTATTAGCACCAGCATATCCAAAACTACACAAATACGCCCACAGCACTTCAGAAACTTCATGTGTGTCCACTGGGAATGTGCGTGGTGCTAGTGCCAAATATTGGTATTAGCACCAGCATATCCAACACTACACAAATACGTCCACAGCACTTCACAAACTTCATGTGTGTCCACTGGGAATGTGCGTGGTGCTAGTGCCAAATATTGGTATTAGCACCAGCATATCCAACACTATACAAATACGCCCACAGCAGTTCACAAACTTCATGTGTGTCCACCGGGAATGTGCGGGGTGCTAGTGCCAAATATTGGTATTAGCACCAGCATATCCAACACTACACAAATACGTCCACAGCACTTCACAAACTTCATGTGTGTCCACTGGGAATGTGCGTGGTGCTAGTGCCAAATATTGGTATTAGCACCAGCATATCCAACACTATACAAGTACGCCCACAGCAGTTCACAAACTTCATGTGTGTCCACCGGGAATGTGCGGGGTGCTAGTGCCAAATATTGGTATTAGCACCAGCATATCCAACACTACACAAATACTCCCACAGCACTTCACAAACTTCATGTGTGTCCACTGGGAATGTGCGTGGTGCTAGTGCCAAATATTGGTATTAGCACCAGCATATCCAACACTACACAAATACGCCCACAGCAGTTGACAAACTTCATGTGTGTACACTAACACTAAATTGTGTAAATTCTTTAACATCACAAATGGGTGTAAGAAGAAGCACAGATGTAACTTTCCGCACCTCAACAGAAAAGAGCTAAAGTACATAGTAAGCTTGTGTATGGTAAAGCCTATATATACAACTGAACACTACCTTTGTAGGTTGAAAGTGCACAAGGGAAGGAGGGTAGTCACTCAGTGTCTAGCAACAAGACAGCCACAACTCCTGCGATCCCCGGCACATCACCCCAGCCACCAGCCACAATCCCTCAGCCAACCGTACCTCCACACCATGCACAGCCACTACCATTCATGACACACTCTCCACGTATGCCACAATATGCTCCATACCCTACACCATTTTACACTCCACATGCAATACATTAGTACACACCACATATTCTACAGCACACACACCATGCTGCACAACCAGACACACATGCACCACTACCCACTGCACCATCCCCACTACCCACTACACACACAGCAAGCACCACCACTAGCACTGAAGAACATCAGAACAACACACAGATATACACACCCCAGACTTATAGCTAGGAGATCACTACATGCACAGAAGTAACTACATGGTCATAATGATGCATAATTTTTAGCTAAAACGTTTCATTTTACTCTTGCATATAACTTGACAATTATAATGATTTTACCAATAGATAATTATTTGCTGTTTTTGTTCTGTTGGGGTAGGCATACTGTTGAGTGTGACTGACAAAATGACAGCTAGGCATAACAATGTGATGAGCTATCCCTCAAAACTTGCAAACTATGTACTAGAGAGCTGCACTTTAATGTTCCTTTCACTACACTTGAGATTATTATAACCATGTACATTATGTTTGTAATAGCCTAAGTATTCGTTCCTTAATTGATTCCAAAGTTTCATCAGCCATTCTCAAAGGTATAGGTTCTGGAAAACAATTCTACATAAATTCTATACTTCTTGTCAAAGGAAATTTTTGTGAAACTAGGTGTGACAAATCGATTTAGAGAATATGCAGTAAGCCTGTAATGGGTGTACTACAAAATTACAAGTTATCTTGCAGAGTTTGTCACGCATTGCTGCATTGGCCCCATGTGGAGTCCTAGCATTGTTTTTGGGTGTGGTGCACCAACCAGCTACTGAGCAAGTGAACCAACTACTGTACATGGGAACTACCCATTGTAAATACCATGCAATCAATCTCAGTCTGAATACTAGTGAAATATATTTCAATTTAACAACTGAGTATATCAATCAAATGCATAATATCCTAGCATATATACGGTCAAACCTAACAAGTATAGAGTTTGTGAATATATAAAACACAAAACAGTATTAGAGAACCAACCAAATAGTGTCATAATATGCAAAATTAAATGCTAGCTATGTAATTGTCAACATGCAGTATAGCTATAAATAGCAGTCATTCTCGTACCTCTCTTTGCCACACGACTAACTCGTGTGCCCAGGGCATCCGGCGAGGACGGGGAGGTACATCATGCCCCAAAAGCCAGGCTGTGACAAGTCTACCGTCAGACCAGTTGCATCTGTGGAATCATCAGAAGGGGATCCGGACTAGACATCACTGGGAGGTGCCACTTTGAACAGATCAATCGATGGACAGGGTGGACTGGCTACTCGAGCGGGCAAGACTTCAGGGCTGTGGAACCATTACATCCTACACAACGAGTACCACGGGCGCCAATCAGCTGCTGGACACCTGAACACTGACACTACTCAGACTAGTCCAAGCACCACAATGCACCAGATTCAGGTCGTCTTGGTAGGACAGGTCCAGCAACATGGAGGAGATGGACAACATCAATCAGTTCAGTGGCTAATTGGAAAGGCTACTCGAGCAGGCAGGATTTCAGGGTAGTGGAACCATTACGTCCTACACATCGAGTACCACGGATGCCCATCCACTGGTGTTGAGCTCCTGCAACTGCACAGCTACCCCACAAAGCGAGCACCACCATGCTGCCGCCACAGGTTCTATAAAAATGACAAAATTGAAATTCAAGTTTCAGGTTATATACTACTAAGTTTTGGCATTTCAAACGGCTACACCACCAGCTAAGGCACACACAAGACTTAATGGATGAATCAAATGAAGAAATAAATGATTCCTAAAGATACTGAAATAATGAAACAAAGGGACCCGACCCAAGAAAGTGCACAGCAATTACAGCAATTTTACGTCTTCAGTACACAATTATTATAAATTATATGTACTACGTACATATATGTAATTGACAAAATTCCGAAGACCAGTCATTCTCATTCTTATAGATATAACGTACACATAAACGGATCAGCAACTGAATACCTACCAACAAAAAATGTTGAAACAGCTGCAACACCAGTTCCTCTCCCAGAAAACAATTAGACAGGTCGCACATCGTCCACAAGACTACCCTGGAATCTTCAGGCAGACACTTGTGACAGTCGCTGGTTGGAACTACAGGTACTTTCAGACACCGCCTCGCAAATGTCTGCTAGGAGCAAGGACGCACCCAATCGCAAGCTCCGACCGTACACCGACCCGTACAACGACTGTGGCACACAAAGTGTAGCCGTGCGATGACACGTCACCGCTGGGTACTTTCAGACACCCACCAAAATGTCTGCTAGGAGCAAGGACGCACCCAATCACAAGCTCCGACCGTACACCGACCCGTACAACGACTGTGGCACACAAAGTGTAGCCGTGCGATGACACGTCACCACTGGGTACTTTCAGACACCCACCAAAATGTCTGCTAGGAGCAAGGACGCACCCAATCACAAGCTCCGACCGTACACCGACCCGTACAACGACTGTGGCACACAAAGTGTAGCCGTGCGATGACACGTCACCGCTGGGTACTTTCAGACACCCACCAAAATGTCTGCTAGGAGCAAGGACGCACCCAATCACAAGCTCCGACCGTACACCGACTGACACCGTACATCGACTGACACCGTACACCGGCACACATACGATACGTGTAACCGGGCGATGATCTGCAAGTCTCACGGGCCTTACATCACACCGCTGGGTACTAGACAGCAAAGAGATGGAGAAGAGAACGGTAACTTACAGGCCCTTCCCACTTCCAATGAAGCGGACCTGCCTCCAAAGGACCATGTGGCAAGCAACACTGCAAGGGCGAACTCAAACTCACAACTCCCGCGTCTTTAAGGAGCAAGGACCGTACCCAATCTGCAAGCTCCGACCGTACACCGACAAAAGGTTGGTGAGTAGAGCCATGCGGCTGACCCTTAACGCCCCGCACCGAAGACTTACTCCAGGACCCCTTAAGGGAGACTACTACGGGCTTCCTAGATCCCGCCAGCATGGGCGCAAGGTAGTAGCCTGGTCGGTTTGGTCACCCGGGTTCGGAGTTACCCCTTTTCTGAATTCAGCGCTATTGGAGCCTGCAACCAACACAACAACTACTCACAAAGGAAAATGGCGAGGGACAGCAGCTTTTATACTAAAGTTCTACTTCCGTTTAATGTTGAACATTCTGATTGGCTGTTGTCTTGTTTTGGCGCGCTTTGTGTGCCAATCTAATTAATTGGTGAAAAGGAGGGGCTACCCCT